>JARFJB010000928.1:845000-1317500 GCA_036346205.1 Vesta saturnalis | reverse complement strand
TTAAGCAAGGCGTGACAACGGCGCAATTAATTCAACGGAATCAAGACTGGTGGCGTCGTAGTAAGAATATTTTCTTCTACTTTCCGCTCTCGACAAGAAAAAGTAATAATACTGTTTTTGTATCAAATTTGTGTTGGGTTCATAGATATTCTAGATAGATGGTACAAATAAATGTATTTTTTTTATTTAATTTTGTGAAAAGGAAAAAAAAGGAGTAATCAGGTGGGATTTTGGGGATTAAATTTAGTTAAGTTTACATATACCGAAAGAAATTTACTTAAAACGTTAAGTTGAATTAATCTTAAAGAGGTTCCTTTTATCTCTCCCATGAGGAGTTTGGTTTATATTTACAGAAAATAAATTTAGTTCTAGAATGGGATTACCGCATTTGATTTCTCCTAATCCTCCTACGTGAGTGTTATTATTAGAGAGCGGATTTTATGCGTTATAAAATGCCAAAATATGTGCATATATATATGCACTTAAAAATTGTAAAATATGCAGAAAATATGCATTATTTTTTCGAAATATGAAAAATAAACTACCAATAAAAAATGTGATTTTTACATCTTTAATAAACAAAAATTTAATACATAATATCCAAAAAACTTTCACAAGAAAGTATTTACATAAAAAATTGAAACTATTTGTTAAAAAATAATACATAATTAACATAATACGTATTAATAATAATATAATATACTTACCATATGAACAAAAATTATTTAGATAAAGGGTGGCTTTGGAATTATGAACGTACGTTGCATGATTGATTCAAATCAAAACGGACATTTAATTGACATGTAGAACCAACAACAAGCTGAACCTATCAAAGACAGTGATTTGATTTACCGTGACCACCCCTTATCTAAATAATTTGTGTTCATATGGTATTATAAATTTTAAATTATAGGTACTTAATACTCCTATGCTTCATTGTGTTGATTTGCAAAACAATTTATAATTATATACTTTTCTATAATTTCTGGTCTATCAGAAAGTATATATTTATAGGTGGAAAAACTTTTTCAACGTCTACAGACGTTATAGGTGCATACTTTAATGCAGTTAATATGGACAGATCTAATTGTATATCCAGATCTTCCCGATTTTCGTCCAGAGTCAAAACTTTGTTAATTTTAGTTAACAGCTGATAACCACTATTTTTTTGTAAAATTTCTTTAAATTTATTTTCCCCGCATTTCCTGGGGCAGTATAAATTAATTTTTGAATATTATTTACTAGTTCTATCTATGCGGTAAGTGTCAATGCTTCTGTTTCCAATTTACAAATAGTCCCGCTTACAAAATAATAATGTGCTTTTATAAATGCTAATTGATTGCGCAGTTCTGATTTCTTTAAAACCGATTGCGCTTTATTGATACAAGCACTTGAATTATCAGACAAATCTAAAATTAATTCCTTAATTTTTTCCAAATTTTCTGCATAAAAAAGAGCAGTATTTAGCCACGTTCCCCAACCCGTAATTACAGGTTCTGGTGGTAAAGAAATGTTAGGTAGTTCTTCTTTGTATAACTGCACTCGTGTTGGCGCCTTTACAAACACTTTCTTTACGCTACTTATTAAACTATTTACTAAAGGAAATTCATTTCGAATTGCTTCGGCTACTCTATTTATACCATGAGCCAAACATGTTACGTGAATTAAATTTTCGTATAATACCTTCAATTGTTGGTCAGCCTTTACCATATGTGGCGCGGCATCAGAAAGCATCAAAACAATTTTATCTGTTGGAACAATATCGGGAACAAAAAACTGCATGAAAGTCTCATTTACAAATCTAACTATTGTTGCATTATTGGTTTAGCAAGTATTTTACAAGAAATCAAATATGATTTGGCAGGTTGTTTTTCGCTTAAATAACCTAACATTAAATTTGCAACATAACGTCCACGACAATCTATAGTTTCATCTACTATGAAATAAATATATTTATTTTTAACAATTTCTTTTATATGTAGCATGGTTTCAAGATATACCCCATTAACATAATTTTTTCTAAGTGTGCTTTCATCTGGCACTTGCTTGTTACTAATTTTTTTCTAAAGAAGATCTAAAAGTATGGTTTTGAAGCTTTTTTAATGGAATGTTAGCCTTAACTAGAGCACTGCATACTTCAAAATTGAATTCTTCTTGGTCGTTTCTTTTGGATGTTTCACCACGTAAAGATTCTCGCAGAAATGTGTGAGAGAGCTTGGTTTTCTTCTGTGTTTCTAATTTTCCCTTATGCAGAGCGGTCTCAATGCGTTGCGTAATTTGGGGATAAAACGATGCATTTAAATACAACGTTTGAATAGAAAACTAATACCTGCTCTGTATTCACTAAAGGCCTCGTTCATTGTTGTCAGTGTTTAAAATTATTTTAAAACAGTATTCTGAATTGTCACTTACCGTTTTTCCATATGCTGTACAAAACACCTTTTCGCCGTCCATTCGGAGTGCAGGGACATTTTTTATTCATACTGGAACTAAATTATTCTTTACTTTTGGCATGTTAAATATAATTCGAAAACTAAATTCTGCAGTCTGCACTACTTTTCACTTGCACGTTTTAAAAAGGAATGGGCAATATTATTCCTTATTTTAAAATAGGGTTTTTCCACTAAGCAAGGTCATTTGGATGTTAGGGATTAACTATGTATATTTTACTCATCAACTCTTTCCATACAAAAATTTAAGAAGCACTCAACAAAAAACCGTATTACCTCTTTGCAATCCGGAAGTATTAGGATTTAGGATAGTTGTCAACTCAGACAATAATTAAAAGTAAACAAGTACCTGCCGATGTTAGACACCACCTTTTAAAGATATTTATTTTAAAAGAATATAAAAATTTCGAACTTTGAACAAGAGTCCCGAGAATATTTCATAAGCTGAGTTTCAACACAAAAATTGAAAAAAAAAATGTTAAATTATGCAAAAAAGTGCAAAATATGCGTAAAACATCAAAATATGCAGTATTTGGCCAAATATGCAAAATATGCAAAAACTAATTAGTGCTAAATAATTATAATTAATGCGATTCGTATAAAAACCGAAACGCGTGGGTGGTACTATAAAATATAAGCAATATGCAGTTTGCATAAAATCTGCTCTCTAGTTATATATAACTGCGCTTCCTGGCAGCTCCACTATTAGTGACGTCTCCCTCCTAAATAGTACTGCCCCGTTTCGGGTTTTGGGGGCAAATCTACCCTCTCAGGTCCTTAATGCTAATTACACCCAGGCATCCAGTGCATCCGTCTATCTAAGCTTAGTCCTTTCTTTTTCTCTGTTGCCTCTGCCCGAAAGGTCTGGCAACAGTGTTAAAAGGAATTAAATATTAGAATACAGAATCTATACTTTTAAATAAACTGTAAAGTACTGAAATATCATAAATAACCAAACATACCCAGATTACAGAATTAATGACAATGTAAATATAATTTCTGACTTATTTTTGTATTTAAAAATTCACTTCCAGAGTAGTCCCACATTTTTTACATTAAAACATAAGTTGCTAGTAGATGCTTTATTTGCTTTAATTAATCTGATTAATTAGTGTATTGCAAATAATTCGCTAGTACAGAAAAAAAATGGATATGAACATATTTTGGTAGCTTATTGTAAAAATCATTTAAAATAACGATAAAGAAATATATTTTAGAATTTATAAATGAGAGTTACGCTATAACGTTACAGGGCCACATATCACAAATTTGTTTCATTTTCACAAGAATTTTGCACAAAAGGAAGAAATTTATATCTGTTAGCTGTTTTCTGTCCCGACAAATCAGATTATAAAAGGTAAACGAAAAATTGACTTGATCACCAAAGTCACCATATTGTATTAAAGAGGGGTGTGTATCATATTTCACTGTCTCCACATATGATGCGTAAAAATATAAAACAAGGAATGGAATAATATAATGCTGTTCAGACGGGAAGCAGTTTTAACAATTTTTCTCACAACGTTCAGATAAAGACATTAATATTCATTAATAACACACTATTCTTAGCATAAGTTTGAGTTCGAATGAAATCTGCATGTAAATAACATGGCTTTGATGTTCCCAAGTTTGTAGCTGAAAATATACAATTACAAAATATATGTTTCAAACTGATCTTTGTGTGATGCAAATGGTAGTAAATGTTATTTCTTTTTGAAAAGTATATATTTTGCTTATATGTAATCCTCTTATACTCCTACTTCCATTATTAATAAATATTTGCTCTAGTTCAATAGCACAGCCTACTGTGAGAGGCAGTGAAGGGTCTTATGGAAACTGTGATACCTTTTAAACTACTCTACAGAAACACATCTTTTTTTGTGGTTAATAAAATTTAACTATTTAAATTCCGATTTTTTAGAAAATAAATAAACTTCTTACAGACACTGCAACATTTGCTTCAATTCAAAATTGTTCCCGTTTATTAAATTCAATCAATTCTAAACACGGATATATATTAACTGGTCGTTATTAACAGGACTATTTAACTAAATAAAAAGAGCACTTGTTAAAATAGCACAACAATCAAAAATCGGTAATAAAGTGTCACTTAGGCGCAACCCCGCCTAATATTTCTAAAAACGAAGTCATTGTGAACAAGATCTAATTATTCACATATAAGACAGGAATGCAAACCATTCAGTCAAAACTAAATATTCGACCAAACTTAGCATTCACCAAAAACTCCTAATACATATCCAGTAGGGTGGATCGAAAAAATTTTTTTTTTAATTTTTGATTGACCTTGCACACCGAAAGTTGACAATAGATAAAGTGTTTACGTTAGCAAAATCTCAGAATTTTTGAAGGTCATCTTCAGGTTCACCTCGAGCATCAAAATTTAATAAAATTTACTGTTTTGTACTTCGTAAAAAAATCCAAATATTTTCTGTTTAACAATTTCAAGTGACCTGGCGTGGGAAAGTATTTTAGATGATACTCTTTACTATATATAAAAAATGCAAATCTTTTAAAATACGTTTGGAGGTTCCCCTGCATGTACAAGTATTTAGACATAAAGGGTTTAAATAATAGAAAAGTGTTCCAAACATAAATGTATTCAAAGTAAGTATTGGTATAAGAAAATTATAGTTTGATGATTAGTTTTATTCTAGGGAAACTGGAAACTTACGAGGACAACGCGGTGGCCATGCAGCAAGAACTCAACAGCAAAATCTGTTTTACTTTTAAACTGTGGTAATTTACGCCTCCACTCGAGTTTGGCTCTTACAAACTCATCTCTAGCTTCGTGGCCTGAAACTGCTTTGGAAGCTTCTGTCACCAGTTGAATACATCGTTCCACAGCCTGGGTGTGGCAAGGAAATAAGGGCATTGACAGTTACATGTCGACCTTGTCATCAATCCAATCCTTTATTGTTGCAGAAGTTAAGGAGATCAGCAGGGGAGGTTCACATAACTTGCAGTTTTGCCAGTCTATCAAATCTTCATAGGTTTCAGCTTTAAAATTTAACGTAGGCGTCTTAAACTGTCTGATAACTCCTGGGTTACCATTTGAACGGGCTTTCAGAATTCGTCTCAGTGCCAGCTTTCTTATACACTGCCTATTATCGTGAAGCATGGAAAGCAGTATATTCTCGGGTGCGCAAAATATGCATTTCTTTGCAGTACCGGATCAATTATATTCAAAAGGTGTGCTGGAAGATATCTCGAACGTTGTATCATCTTTAGTAAATGTCGTGGTCCATCGAAACAAGAAGATTTTGTTTTAATATCGAACCATGTCGGTGTGTAGACTTTTATCACAAATTCACTTAAAATAATAGGATTGACAGTGGGTGTTTCTGTAGCAATGTATAAGCGCAAAATCCTGTTTGCACAATTTACCCACCTAGAGTGATTTAAGTTACCTGGACTTCTTTCAATAAAGTCTACAGGGCACTTACCAGAAACTACAATCACACATATGTCGAAAAGATATTTTTGATCTGTACTCAATTGCTTTACATTAACTTCTGGTAAAATTTGGTGAATTGGTTTAAACTGTGTACTAGGAAGTTTCTCACATGATTCCAACATCTTTCCTATAGGGCCAGAAAACCCACGTGGACCTGCTGTTACACCATCCAATGAATGTAGTAGGTGCCGAAGTGGAAGCTCACTCGCATGTAATAGACAAATGAACCAGTGCAATGATCTACCAATTTCTGACTCTAACATACAAATAACTCCGTTTTTTGCTTCTGTATTTACAACTGTCCCATGGTACCAACCGCAACGAGCGCCGAATAATTGTAACTGTTTTGTAGCATCTCTAAAATACTTCGCTTGATATTGGCTGCAGTTCCAGATTGTGGCGTTACATGCCCCATATATTTAGAACCAGGTTCTGCAAGTAACACGATGTGTTCTTCTGTTATGGTGCGCTTATAGTGTTTATTTCCGTTTGTATGGTAAGTCAAAGTTCTGTCTTTGCGGCTGTCAAAGTAATCACCTGTAAAGAAGACTACATCAAGCCACAGTACAGCTTACTATAAAATTCTTAGAAATGAAATAAAGCAAAATACCCCCACTTTAGTTTAAACTCTTATTATAAATTGCACCTGAAAGCTATTGTAGAGAATAAATAAATAAATACCTTGTAAAAGTTCAAACTCGAGCATTTGTGTCTGCTGCAATTCTCCTGGATACTTTTTTCGAATCCGTCTTATCTTGTTTCGGTTCACAATTTTTGAAGAATCCTCTGCACTAACCACACCGAAGTCCTCAAGAACAGAGCTTACCAGCAGAGCTGCAGTTTTATCTGAAACGCCAGTTCGGTTACAAGCTGCAGCTAATTTAGGTAAATTAAGTCTCATTTGCGAAGTACAAGGCGTTGATTTACTATCAGTTACAAGCTGAGACGTCGAAGGTGCATTTTCAAATAAAATTTGCTCATTGGTATCTTGAAAGTAAGGAGATCAATCAGCTGTCGTGGATTCGATTGTAATAGTTTTATTAATTGGCTTGGTATTTTCCTTTCGTTGTAATCTCTTAGCTATCTGTTTTGTAGTAGTCCAGCCTACAGAACCCATCATCATTTTCCGCGTTGTGCTTTGATCGACAAGAAATGGGCGCTCTTGCAATGCTATCTTCATTGTACAGCGACACAGGGTGTAGTCCACACATTTACAAATGGCAATGTCAAAAAGAGTATTTTTAGCGTGAGAGACATGTATTTTGCATTTTTCTGGTAACGGATCTTTTAAATGTTTTTTAAATTTTTGACATTTATCGTGGTTGTTTCTAAGAAGCTCTAAAATCCGTTGGTCTGACAACACTGGGATAGATGCTTTGTTCCATATTTTTTTTACATCAGTTAATATTATATGTATCGAACACTTTATTACTTTGCTGAAGAAATTCATTTTTAACTGATATGTAATACTTCATGATATCATCGTATGTAGGTAAAACAGTAGTTGGTAGCTTTGTGGGATGTCCAAATAAAGGACAAACTGCATGCTGCCTTGTACGGGGCATTTTACTGCACTATGTACTCGACTATTCGTATTGTAATTAACAGACTTAAAGGTAAACGCTCGAAACAAGCTTACGCATACGCAAGATACAACGAGTAACTGACCAAAGGTTTTGTCAGTTTTAGGCGCGTGGCACGATTGATGGCGAAGTGGTAGTGGGGGCTGGGGATGGGGGAGGGGGGTCTAAAAATGGGAGTAGACAACAGAGAGAGAGTTAAAGTGTTTATTGGTGTCATTTTCCTTGTATACAATCTCGATGGTTACCCCGTGACAATTTAGTTATATTTGTCAATATTTCATGCTTGTAGGGAACCTCTAAATGTACTTTAAAAGATCCGCATTTTTTATATATAGTAAATAGTATCATCTAAAATACTTTCCCACGTAAGGTCACTTGAAATTGTTGAACAGAAAATATTTGGATTTTTTTTACGAAGTACAAAACATAGTAAATTTTATCAAATTTTGATGCTCGAGGGGAAGGTCAATCAAAAATAAAAAAAATTTTTTTTCGATCCACCCTAATATCCAGTGCTCAACTTTTGGCTCATACTGTTACTTCAACATCACTAGTAAAGTTTGATCTCTAATGGGTTATTTCTAAACTCAAAAATTTATCACTAAATTGATCTGCAAGTCTTATACTAAAATCAGGAAACTTTTTCGTTACTCAAATACAAAAATACTCATAAACTTTTGCGTCTTTAAATGTTGCAAAACATTATTTAAGAATGAATAGCGTAGCTCTCTATATTTCAATGCAAAATAATTAAGTGTTGCGTTATTCAAATTTGGAAAACAATACTTCAAAATTTAATTGCATAATTCTTTGGTTTTTTAAATTTTAGATAAAATAAACTCTCGTCAAAAATTCTGCAAAATACTTAAGTCAAGATTGAGTAATCTTAAAATTCACGTTACTTGTGTGTTACGTAAACACTGTATGTGCTTTTAAAATTCCGGTATTTACCTATTTTAAAAATAATAAAAATAGAGAATGATAAACAAAACATAGGTGCCGATTTTGGCACTGACAAAACGTCCATTTATGTTCTCAAAGGAACACCTTTACCCTTAGTAATGACAAATAAATAAAAGAGCAGGTTAACAGGCACTTCTCGACCAATCGCATTCAAATTTTTAACCAAAGATCTTCTATTCACTCGTCAAAATTTTCAACTAGCAAACTTACATTTTAATCCACGAACCAAGAGATCCGCCTAATAGGGACAACCAATATCCTTTTCAACTCGTAATTATATCTAGATATAACTTCTCGTCTTCAAAGCTATCATTACTTATGCTCCATTTCTTTAAGTGAATTGACCTCAAACTTCAATTTCTCAAACTACTTAAAAATACATTTAGGATTTTTATATTTTTTTTTTTTATATTTTTAGAAATTTTCCACGGATGTAACAAAAACTTGTATCTAAATTAAAAGCTAAAAGTTTTCAGATTTTCTCTACTTTACAGGAAACGGTATAAACAATCAATCCAATGTCTACCTTGCCAACTGATTTCAATATATTGTGCATAGCTGACAAACTTCTATTTTCTTTAATGAAAAAAAATCTGTACAGAGGTGCATTTACCCTAGTAACATTGGTAAGATTTCTACTAAGGGGATAAGTTCACCAAACTGTCCCCTTCATCTGATTTTTTTTTTTTTTTAATTATATTTATGAAATATAATAACAAGTATTGAACTTTTTTGATCAATTACTGGAGTTCCGCCCTCTTGAATCTTTTCAATTACTTTACTTAATTCCTAAAAGGTTTTTTCATTTTATTAGATTTTGTCACCTATAACTTTACTAACAAAAAATGGACTTATTTTCGTCCCAAAATCGTACTAAATAAAGCTGATTTTCAGTTATTTGGCCATTTTTATACGCACAGAAGTTTTGAAGTTTTCCCAACCTCCATTAGACATATCCAGATCAGAATCTTACGTAGTTTGTTCAAAATCATTATTTGGAGAAGTTGAGTATTAAGTCTTTTCTCATCTTTCTTGCTTTTGATGAGCTGCAATACACATTTAATTTTAGCTCTACATAAAGATAAAATTTCAATGATCCCTATAACAATGTGCTTTTTCCTAGAACAGATATGGTCAAGAGCTTCTATTCCCGTAGATTCTAATCTTAGAATTTTACAAATAATAAAAGTTTATTATGCTAAATATAGGAATTCATTAACTAGAAAGGGTTCAGATAAGTTTGACTGGAACCACGAAAATTTACAGAAGCTGAACATTTATTTGATGTTGCTGCCTGCGTGTGTCAAAACTTTGATATTATTGGTACAAAAATGTACCAAGTGTAGAGCAAGAGTGTCTAAAAGATCAATGCACTAAAGTGGTTTTAGGGAATGTTGATATAGGTACCTCAGGGGCTTTGAAGAAGAAAGAAGCAAACAAAAGTAAATAACTACAGAAAACAGTTAAGTTGAATCAAGGATGGACAAAAAATGCTAGTGTATGAGAAACGGTTACTGACGACAATAACAGCTCTGCAGAGCAAATAGAAAAGCAAAAAGTCTTGATTTCTGAAGAAGAGATTAATCTACCAGACCCTTTGAAAGATAATGCGCATTAAATTGTCATCTGTAGCTTCCATTGGTAACCGTACCGGGTTACCAGGTAGAGCTGCATGGCTATTGCTGCTTTATAGGACTTGGGTGTAATCGGAGGGGAAGTCAACATCAAATTAATCGACAAAAATACAAAAATCGAAGAGGCTTTATTAACGACAGTCTTAATGTCAGATAACCAAAAATACAGGATTGCTTTTTGATGGTATCAGAGCAAAAACAATTGTTCCAGAAAGGAAACGAGCTAAGTACGAAAAAGTTATTTCAGAAGAGTGCGTTTCATTAATGGAGGACCCAAGCGCAAGGTGTTCAGGCCACGTAGCAACTAAATCTGGCACTGGAATAGACATAGCAGACAGTATACTGTGAGTTTCTTAAGGATAGCAGATACAACAAACAACTTTTGAACTTTACTGCCATTAAGTATGATGGAACCGTTGTAAATACAGGACATAACAATGGTATAATTTTTTTGGTGGAAAATGAAATAGCAAGACCTTTACAACAGTTAGTTGGTTTATTACATGATAATCTTTGCGACACCTTGCCATTTAGATGGTGGAGCGAACTGTGCTAATCTTGCTGTGATTACTTTCTTCCATAGAAAATATCCTTGCTCTTTTGGAAAACATAAATAATTTTTTCCTTGGATTGTATGTAGAAACTGAAAATGCAACTGAAAACCTCAGTAGTCTGGTTGAGTACACTGTGAAAGTGTATGTACGTGTGTGGTTTAAAAGTTAAAACCTTCATGTACCTATAGTTCCAAACATCGGTTTAAGCTAATCTCAGGGTACCCCTCTGATGATTTTAAAAACATTCTAGACCCCGTTATTAAAAAAAATGGGTACTTTGCTGCCGCAGAAAATCTCCTTTTGTTCATGCTATGTGATGAATGCAAAAATGTAACAGAATTTGGTTTACGACGTGTTTTAAAATCAAGAACAGAAAGGAGAGGAGGAGTCAACAAGTTTAAAGCTCTAAATATAAACTTTGACACAAAAGGTTGCATCGACATGATATCATGCGCAGAAAATTACCCCTCTTGGTAAAACACATTTCCAGTGACTCTCTCAAAGATTGTATACGGAAAACCTGTGAAGGTCAACCAAACAGGAATGTGGATTTGCCCAGCTTCCTTGTCACACGGAAGAAGTGGAAAGAGCTGTGAAACTGGTGACCGAATGGGCACAACATTACTGTTGTTCAATCGCAAGAGAAAGATATATACAAGCAAAAATTGATTCACGTGAGGACATGGCAAAATTTGACACAAAGGATAGTTTATTGTGACAGTGAAGCAGAAACAAACATTTTGCAGCATTGACATTTTTATTCCTTAACGGTTTTTTTAATCATTAAAAAGGAACTTTCAATGACTAAAGTGTGTCATCATATTCTTTTACTTGTGCTCTAATAAAGAAAAATATATAATTGATTTGACGAGCTTTTTTTTAAACCTTATTTACTACTATTTGTAACAACAAAAATGTTCGTAAAAGTTTCAAAATTAACAACAGCACAAACTTCTTGACTATTATTTTTTTAACATACTTATATTTTTTATTAAAATTTTTTTCAATTCTAATGCTCATAAATACATTTAAACCTATCATTTGTAACATTATTTGTTCCAGAAACCCTAGAAAGTAATTTACACCAGACATAGGACACAGGACACAGGGCACAAGACACGGGATACAGGACACAGGACACACGACAAAGGACACAGGACACAGGGCACAGGACACAAGACACAGGGCACAGGACACAGGACACAGGACACAGGACACAGGACACAGGACACAGGACACAGGACATAGGACAGGACACAGGACACAGGACACAGGACACAGGACATACACGGACACAGGACCACAGGACACAGGACACAGGACACACAGGACACAGGACACAGGACCCAGGACACTGGACACAGGACACTGGACACAGGACAAAGGCCACAGGACATAGGACACAGGACACAGGGCACAGGACACATGACACAGGACACAGGGCACAGGACACAGGACAGAGGACACAGGACACAGGACACAGGACACAGGGCACAGGACACAGGCACAGGAACAGGGACAGGACACAGGACACAGGACACAGGACACAGGACACAGAACAGGACACAGGACACGGACACAGGACACAGGACACAGGACATAGGGACAGGACACAGGACACGGGACACAGGACACAGGACACAGGACACAGGACACAGGACACAGGACACAGGACACAGGACACAAGACACAAGACATAGGACAGGACTCAAGGCACACGACACGGGACACGGGGCACGAGACACAAGACACAGGACACGGACACAGACACGAGACACGAGACACGAGGACACGGACACGAGACACGAGACACGAGACACGAGACACGAGACACGAGACACGGACACAGGACACGAGGACACGAGGACACGAGGACACAGACACGAGACACGAGACACAGAGACACGGGACACGGGACACGGACAACAGGACAGGACACGAGACACGAGACACGAGGCACAGGCAGAGACCGAGGACACGAGACACGAGACACGAGACACAGGACACGAGACACGGACACGGACACGAGACACGAGACACAGACACGAGACACAGACACAGACACGGACAGGGACACGAACAGACACGAGACACGAGACACAGAGACACGAGGCAAGGACTGGAGACACGAGACACGAGACACGAGACACGAGGCACACGGACACGAGACACGAGACAGACACGACGACACTGGACACAAGACACGAGGACACAGGACACGAACACGAGGACACGAGACACAGACTGAGGCACAGAGACCGAGACACAGACACGAGACACGAGACACGAACACGAGACACGAGCACGGACACAGGAGGACACGAGACACGAGACACGAGACACGGGACACGAGGACAGCGAGACACGAGGCACGAGACACGGACACGAGGCACAGACGGACACGAGGACACAGAGGACACGGACGGACACGGACACAGCGAGAAACAGACACAGGACAGGACAAGACAGAGACACGAGACACGAGACACGAGGACACGAGACACGGACACGACGACACGAGACACGAGACACGAGACACGGAGATACAAGACACGAGACAGGAGACACGCGACACGAGACACGAGACACAAGACACGAGACTGGAGACACGAGACACGAGGACACGAGACACGAGACACAGACACGAGACACGAGACACGAGACACGAGACACGAGACACGAGACACGGCACGACGACACGGGACACGAGACTTGAGGCGACACAGACGACACAGACACGAGACACGAGACACGACGACACGAGACACGAGACACGAGACACGAGACACGAGACACGGGACACAGAACACGAGACAGAACGAGACACAGGCACAGGCAGCGAGAGAACCGAGACAGAACAGGCACGAGACACGAGACACGAGACACGAACACGGACACGACAGACACAGAGGACACGAGACACGAGACGGACACAGACACGAGACACGACACGGACACGAGACACGAGCACGAGACAGAGACACGAGACACGAGACACGGACACGGCACGGACACGGACACGAGACACGAGACACAGAGAGCACGAGACGACACGAGACACGAGACACGAGACACGAGACACGAGACATGAGACACGAGACACGAGACACGAGACACGAGACACGAGACACGAGACACGAGACAGGAGACACGAGACACGAGACACGAGACACGAAACACGAGGTACAAAGCACAAGACACAAAACAAACGCAAATAAAGAGACAAACACAAACAGTATTACTGAGTGATTTCAAAATTGGATTGTAATTAAAAATCTGTTTATGAATTTGACTAAGATACCACACAGGTTTTTATCAAATTCGCTCTAATGGCAAAGCTTAAAACATCACATTGGTGACCGCTCACCTTCTACGCAATTAACTAATAAGGGAATTTTCCATGAACGTTAGAGGTATTTGAGTAGTTAAAGGATGTAATAGTTGATTACATAACTGGGGAAATCTAGAAAGCACCTTAAATTGTCCATATACATATAAGCAAAACACAGAAAAGTGAATGCTATGAATATATATATATATATATATATATATATATATATATATATATATATATATATATATATATATATATATATATATATATATATATATATATATATATATATATATATATGGTTCTTGTCATCACACTGCAGAGGTCGCTTTTATATCCAGCTTGTCTGAATATACTAACGTGACCTTGTGTAGCCGAAGTAATGGCAGCTATGTTCGGGCTCTTTAAGGGCTACTTCGTATACTCCATCAATATGAGGTACAATAAGCGCTTGTATATAACTTATTATTTGTTATCTACTTTTGATTTACATGTGGTTTCAGAAAAATGATGGATTAACGGGATTTAATTCAATATGTTGAAAGGGATAGATATATTAAGTACAGAAACATTACATTTTATTTTTTTTACCAACAAATTGTTTTATTCTCTGTACCTTCAAAAATCGGGTCATGCTGGCGAATATATTTTTCTATTTTTCGTTTCTTCGGCGAAATTTTATTTTTTATACGGTGATGAAAATGTTATTTATTCTTGTCTGTGTTACCTGAGTTTTCTGTATAATCTTCTGAACCGGAAGCTGAACTTGTAACTAAAAGTTTAAAAAACTCAGTTCAATATGTGCAAATGTTATGCTCTGCCTTGCATCGCTCTTTCAACTCGTTCGAGTTTTAAATCAGATGTTGACGCACGACCAGCCATATCTACAGTTTAACAAAATCATATATAATTAATAATATAAAAAACATGAATTATGGAAACTGATGAATTTGGAACTATTTCTGTGTTAGAGCCTTGTTATTTGTCGACGTCAGATCCTTCTGACAACTCGATTTCCTGTAAGGTATTTCCTTTATACTTGGCGGCTTTCCCTTTGTTGACAGCCAGGAGGAGTTTTGACACCTTAGCAGTTTGGCATAACCCTTGAAGTAATCTAAAATATATGCAAGTTCTAAAATTGGAGTGACATATGAAAGTTGCAAACTGTTCCATTTCCACGTTTGTGACGTTCAATACTTGAAGAACGCACGCTATTTGCTTCCGAAGTCGAGTAGACGTAAAGAGATCCTTATTTTTGACTTGTGCGTGGGCAAATTCTTGAGTCTTTGATAACCGTTTATCCATCTGTTTGCACTTTTTGGATAGGCAAAGAGGTATACATTTGTTCGCGGTACGCGATCCATTCGGACACTTATCATTACTTCGATCAATGTTTGCACTGTTTTTGGAAATAGTATAGGCACCGGTGTACTTCATTTTCCCCCAGTTACCACTCGTTTAAAATTTCTTACGGGTATTCGTTCACTGTCTGTCTGTCTGTTAAAGTGGCATAAAAGTCGTCCTGTTGGTTATGTGTTTCTGCTTTGCAGTTTCCAGTTTGGGTTATTGAGCTTGTTAAAGGCAATAACTTGGGTTTTTCCCATTTCTTTTCATTCATGTCTTTTAACGCTAAGCTAGAAATTTCTGAATTCCAGTGATTCGTGATTAAATTTCTCAAGCGTTTAATATTTTAAGAATATCTTCTGGGTCGTCACAAGGAAAAAATATACTGTTTTTAATAATCATTTTCGCCGCGATGTCGAACACTCGTTTTAGTGTTGTACCCATATGTCTAGCTAAACTGCTACTGGAAAATGTACGGGATATTGGATCATACCCAGTAATTATCAAAAAATTAAGGTTTTATCACTTCGAAAATGGTGTTTATTCTCATCATTCGGCGTGGAGTTATTAAAAGTCTGCTTAATTCTCTCATTTTATTTGAAATTGTATTCGTAGTTTGTTTATGTTTTTGTAATAAACTTTCACCATAACTGCATATTTGTACATCTCTCATGGCCACGATATTTTATCAGTTCTCATAACTGTAATACTTCTTGTTTCAACCGTAATGAATGAACGCTGAACAAATGACAAATATTTGTGATTTGGTCAGATGATTCTCACGCTGACCCGGTGTTTTACCTGTTGTACGCAATTCTCAGCGATTTCGATGCCTTTTCAAATAGGTTTTTAAAAAACCCAAAACAAAATTGGCTGATGATCATCTGCGTTAACGTGTCTAATTCTTTTGGTCTCCTAAATGGTCCTAGTTGATTTATCTGCTCGGAGATCGCAAATTTCCCTTTCCCTCTACGAACGAGTTTGATGATTTTCTATTTCTTAGGGTCGTTGGGTTTTAGAGGCAGGAATTCTTTTACTGCTCCTTCTTATTTATGATTTGTTATCTAATGTCGAGAGAAATGGGTAACATCTGTGAAGCAATAAGGGCTCTACACTCCACGAGATTGGTTCCTGGAATCAAGTACATATTTTTTAACCCTTTTTTCATTACGGTTTTGACTTACTTGAACAAGTTGCCCAAATCTGGAGGTAGTCTCCTGTACATTTTGTGGTTGATTGACAATCGTAGAAATGTTAGAAGATACTAGTTTCTGTACTCTAAGATCACTTTTTCACTGGGTAGGGCATGATTTTCCACCGGCGTACTATTGAAAATGATTGATAAAACAGATAGTGGTTGCAGATCTGTGCAGTTAAACACATTTAATCTATTCCGGAACAATTAAACGTGTACTTTGGATTAGTCATGACTTCATTATTAGGAACAACGACCTGAGCAGTACGAAAAAGCGTGTATTTATACCTAAGTGGAAGGTAATGGAGAAGCACGTTACATTAACTGTATAACAAATCCGAAAATGTAAAAGGAATCTAGTCAGTGTTAATAGAAAAATGAAAGCAAAATGTGATCCAATTTTGGTAGAATTGTACAACTCTTTTAGAAGGGTTGAAGAAAGATAGTCAAAGCTCGATTCTTATTTTACACGTCCACCATGTAAGCTTTCATACCTGAAAACTTCATGTCTCTAAGTTAAATAGTTTGGACTGTGCGTTGACAAGTGGATCAACTTTCTGATTCATATATAAAAATTATTAAAATTGTGATAGCCTTAGTTTTTATAACAATATCACAAAATTGTTAAAAACAGGACGAATACTCATTTTTCGGTTACTATTCTAAAAAGATAATTAATCCATCTAAACAACTTTTAAAATATTAAAAGTATAAGGTAACGTATAAGTCACTTATGGACTCAATGTTGTTTTTTCATTTTTTTAATTCATTTCACTTAACTTTCTTTAAAGACTGACTCACAAACCAATTTATTGATATTTACATTATACTGAAAGTGAAATATATTTTGTAGAACACGGTATTGCGCCAGACTCCAGATCTTCCTTTTATGGACATTTGCCTCATTGTATTGTTTTTCCGGCATTTTTTCGCAATGTCAATTTAAAAGAGATTTCATTTTTCACATGAGTAATTTCCACACACCGCGATTTTTAAATGGGTTAATAATTCCTGCTTGGTATCGAGTATGAATATATGAATATAATAAATTCCTTTCCGTTCCAGAAAAGTTTATAGTGGACGCGTGTTGAGCCTAGTATTCGAAGACGGCCATTTCCTGAAAAATGTATGGTTTTCAAACGAAAGTTATATTCACCTAAATGGCCGCGCACGAAATTTACAGTTGATCAGGCAATGGTTTCAACAGGATGGCGCCACAAGCCATACAGTCAGATGCTCATTAGAACTTCGTGAACTTTTTGGAAACAGTATAATTTCTCGTGGAACGGACTTCGATTACTCTTCACTTCCACCTAACCCTAGTTAGGTCGCAGTTTTCTAGCAAAGAACTGATCATGGGTTCAAATCCTACTCGGGGAACACTTTTTGTGTATGCAGTTTTAATTTTATAAACAATTTCATACTTTTAATATACACACACATATATCTATATATGTATACATACAACGTGTTTCTGAAATAGGTATCAAAAATGCAAGGGCATGTACATAAGGTGAAAATATGAAGAAAACTTTAATAACATTTTTTTTTTGTAAACTGATCCGTAAAGAAGATACATCCCCTCAAATGGGAGTCCCTGGCAAATGATTTTTATTTGATTGCTCCCGAACCCGTTAAGATAAAAATATGAAAATTGATAGGTTTTCTATACTTTTAATCCTAAAAAGATGAAATTGGAATTTCCTGCGAATTCAGTTGGGGGTACGTTAAACGGGGGGGGGGGGCAATTTTGTGTAGTTTTAGATATAACATGATGAAATGTCAGGTTTTTTTGGATGAGAAAGGTTCTTTTAGTAAATTTCGACAGGGTTGCACTGTTTTCGAGTAAAACAGCATTTTTGTGGAAAGTGTGCTTAGGACGAATAACGCAGCTGTTGTTAGAAACGTCAAATCATTTTATCATTTCCACTGATTTGACTATTATTTTATTATTAAGTAGACGTACCAATACTAAAAATATGCGTCAATACATATACTCTGAATACATTGACATGTTAACACTAGGTGCCGTGAGATGCTACAGCCAAAAAATTCCTGTTAGAAACGTACCTAATAGAAGAACATTCCTTTCTGCTGAGCAACGCCTTTGTGAGTGTGGAAGTTTAAAATCGAACCAATAATAGGAGAAGGGGAAGGGGAAGGCGAAGAGCAGCCAAAGGAGTACAAAATGAAGAACGTGTTTGAAACATTCTTGAAGAGAACTCGACAATTAGTACAAGGCGGATGGCACCCCAAACGTCACAATCATTGGTTTCGACAAGTTTAGAACCCCTTACATAGAGATACGGTACCTCGTTTAACGCACCCATTATTTGGTCCGCGCGGTCACCTGGTTTGAGTCCCTTGAATTTCACTGTATGGGGACAAATCAAAGCTATCATTTATTCACGATCGGCGGATCCCGTATCAGATTTGCGTCAAAGAACTGAAGATGCTTTTAACCCAATCTTAGACAAATTACCATTTTTGCTTGAAAAAAGGATTGCGTGCGACTAGTGGCCGTTTAAAAAAATAAGTACGATTAGGTGTATCGCTTTAATACTTGTTACGTTTTATAATTACCTCAAAATAAGTACTGATTTTCTTTTGTTCGTTTTTTTATATGAAATTAGAAATTCATAACTTCGTATCCAAAACTTAAAAAAAAGGATGTTCAAAAAAGCTAGAGACAACAGTATCCCACCCACCCCTCCACAGTCTACTGAGGCATATTTTAAATATTCATACTGTACTTAATCAATGCAACCGAAATGACAACTACTGCGTTATTCCTAAGTACACTTCGAAGGAATTATTTTACATTCTTGAAATTCTATTTCCACTAAAGGCCGTTTTACTCGAAAACAGTGCTACCTCTAGAAGTTTAATTTAGGATCTTCTTATTATATATACATATCATTTTCATTCAAAGAACCTGAAATTTCATAATTTCATATCAAAAAGAGCGAAAAGTGATAGGGGCAAAATTATCCCCCACCCGCCAGTTTAACGTAGTCCCCGACTGCATGTTAGATTTGCATTTTTTAAGGTAAAAAAGTCTAGAAAACCAACCAATTTTCATCTCTCTACCTTCAAGGGTTTGGGAACAATCCAATAAAAACCATTTGACAGGAACCTAAGTTAATGGGGTGTATCTACTTTAGTGGTCAGTTTTGAAAAAATGTTATTGAGGTTTTCTACATTATTTGACATTATTTACGTGTCCTTATATTTTTGGCACCTATTTCAGGAACACCTTGTATGTAAGTACAGGTCGTAGGTTCAAATCCTACTCGAGGTAAACTTTTTATTTATGTATTTAATAAAATTAATAATAATTTTGGTTACCTTGTATGTATGTATGTATGTATGTATGTATGTATGTATGTATGTATGTATGTATGTATGTATGTATATATATATATATATATATATATATATATATATATATATATATATATAATTACGTTTTTAGTTTCTGCAATCAAAATAAGAATGTGGTAATGTGGTAATGTGGTAATAATTTTAAACTTTAAGTTCTCAACAAGTATTCACTTTTTTGTCAACCAAACTTTACACTTAGCTTACTATTTGATTATGTATCATGACGCACTGAACAGGAAACTGACTAACATATACTAGTGTTTATAAATCATAACTCAAAAATTTTAAGTTTTTAAATAGTAATAACCTGATTAGTTTAAATAGAACACTCTGTATTTTATGTCAACAGCAGATGTAGAATTTAATTCCCTATCGAATACTATAACCCTACCATATGTCTAACTCTTCTTGTTTTGAAGGAAAATGCACATTTCCAGAAAGCAAGTTTATTTAAACAAATTTAACACTTAACAGGTCGCGTATGGAAATTTGACAACTCATAATTGCTGGAATTAAAGAGCAGGGTTAGCCAAACAGATTTGAATAATGATGTGTTACAATTTACTTACTAATTAAAATAATGATGAAAGTAATGAAATTGTGGAAAAACTGTAAAAACCTTTCTTGTAGCAAGTATTCAAAATGACGACCGTCTGTTTCTAAACACAAGCATACCCTCTTTTCGAAACCTCTTCCAGCATTTGCTAACATTTCCGGGATTATGCTTTGAAATGCTTCCCTAATTCTCTGGTGTGGTTGGAGGTGTCTTGTAAACGGTTGTTTTTACGTATCTCCATAAGAACAAGAAGAAGTCAGGGGACAGTCGAGGCCAATTCTGATATCCATTTCTCCCAATCCAACGATTTTCATAATTTGTATTTAAAAAAGCTCGAACGTCATGATGGAAATGTGCGGGGGTACCATTCAGTTGAAGCCACATTGTTGTCTGTATGTTCAAGGGTATATCTTGTAACACGACTGGGAAATCTCTTGCTAAAAAATTTAAGAACAATGTACCATTTAAATGTTCTTCGAAAAAATAAGGCCCAAGTAAACATTGATCCATTATTCCGCACACCACCTGTGTTGAGTGTGAATCATTCTAAGTTGATGCGGATTGGAATCAGCGTAATAATGGGAATTACATTTAACAACACAGTACAAAATTGAAAAAGGTTTCATTTTGGGCCACTCGGTCTAACGCCCACATAAAAAATTCAACTCGATTTCTGAAGTCATTTCCGGAAAGTTCTTAATGGGGCTGGATTTTATAATCATGATAACTGCGCTTTTTAAGAATTCTCGAGTCACTTTCTTGGCTAATGTTAATGCGCTGCGCAATTTGGTTTTGTCCTATATGTGGAGTTTCGATCACAGAAGCAATTACCGCTAATTCTGTTTCTTTATTTTCTGTCACAGGTTTTATGTTCAAAGGTTTACCATAATGAACATTTCCGGTTCGTTTAAATAGAGCCAACAATCTTTTCATAACAGCTTTGTTTGGATGTTTTCTGTTGGGAAATCTTTGAGCGTAAACTCTTGATGCCAGTAAGGTGTTTTGGTTACATTCTCCAATAATAAGAATCATCTCAATCCGTTCTCCTTTTGGATAAACTCTCATTTTGAACAAAAAAGCTTTAAATACAGCACAAATTACCACTATAAAACAAAGTGAACAATTTACGAACAAATAGAACGATTTGCAGACTTTTAGAAATAACTGACAGTTACAAACAATAATTATGTGTTGCCAAATTTCCATAGGCGACCTGTTAAATGTTAAATTTGTTCAAATAGGTAAACTTGCTTTCTGAAAATGTGCATTTTCTTTGAAAACAAGAAGAGTTAGACATATGACAGTGTTATAGCATTCGATAGGGCTACATCTTCTGTTGACATAAAATACAGGGTGTTCTATATAAACTAATCAGGTTATTACTATTTAAAACTTTAAATTTTTGAGTCATGATTTATAATCACTTTGTATATGTTACTCAGTGTTTTATGCAGTGCGTACATAATCAAATAGTAAGTTAAGTGTAAAGTTGACGAAAAAGTGAATACTTATTGAGAGCTTAAAGTTTAAAATTATTACCACATTTTTAGAAAATGCTAAATATTTCAAAACATATAAGGTTTGAGTCGGGCAAACCTTAGTGAAACTCATTCTTATTTTGATCGTAGAAACTAAATATGCAATGACATATAGGGTGTTCCATTGAAAAAACTGCAACTTTGATATGTTTCATACTTTTGGAACAGCCTGCACATTGCGAGCCTGTAGGCCTACATTAACTATAAAAATAAAACTTTTTGAAAAACAAGTCGTTTGGCCATAATCTTCCGAATAACGTGAATAACTCTACACACACACACACGCACACGCACACGCACACGCACACGCCGCACACGCACACGCCACACGCAGCACACGCACAGCACACCGCACACGCGCACACGCACCACGCGCACGCAGCACACGCGCACACGCGCACACGCACACCGCACACACGCGCACACGCACACGCCACACGCACGACACGCGCACACGCACACACGCACACCGCCACGCACACGACGCACACACGCACACGCACAACACGCACACCGCACACACGCACACACGCACACCACGCACACACGCACACACACACGCACACACGCACACACGCACACCGCACACCGCACACACGCACACACGCACCACACACGCACACGCACACGCACACCGACACACACGCACACACGACACACACCACGCACACACGCACACACCACACGCACACACACACGCACACACGCACACACCACACACACACACACACACACACACACACACACACACACACACACACACACACACACACACACACACACACACAATATATATATATATATATATATATATATATATATATATATATATATATATATATATATATATATATATATATATATATATATAATATACATATATCATATAATTTGCGGTTTAAGTGGAGATTTGGCACGGGAGGTTGGTATGAATCTGTATATACAGATTACTATTCGAGCTCTAGGAATGCGGAAATTGGAGGACACCATTGATAGAAAACTTTACAAAGGGCATCCTCCTGAAGTGACAGGAAGGGTACATACACCGTTAAGAATTATTGTTCTAGTAACTATAAGAGACATAAAATTAGAATTATGGATTAATTGCAGGGTACCAACAGGAAAACTGGTTAGGAGGGTGATTTAATGTAAATAATCACTAACAATCATTCCGCAAAATAATAACGGATATCTAGGAAATATCAGAGGAACGAGTTTAAATGACAGATAGGGAAATGAAGATCGAAGTGGTTTATGAAGTTGGGTGCGAGTAGAAATAGGCGTGCGTAACCGATAAGGAATAGTAAATAAGACGAGAATACGGTTAGGAAAATAAATAGGAATTCATTTCCAGGATATGAAAGGTAGGAATAGTTAGGAATAGTTTCTGCATCATTATAGTTTTTTGATTTAGTGAAATTCATATCTTGCAACTTTTAATACAGCAAGGAAAGTGTTACACCGGTTGCGTGTCACTTTCATGATTCTCTGACCCATTTAATCACAATATTAAGATTAGTAGTATTAAGTTTGTTAAAAAATTATTTTGGTTTTGTTGGTATTATTGAAATAAATTACTAAAATATCGGTTTCTTTAATAGACTTGAGTGGTTTGAGAGGTAGTTTACAAATTTACAAAGATTTGTGTTAAATTAGTACTATATTTCATAGAATTCACTTTTTTAACAATTTAATATCTATGGATCGTAAAACAGCATAAATAAATTTAATCGCGAAGCATAACATTTCTTATGCGCTTAACGCCGTTACGATTAGTCTAAAGCAGCTCAAACTATTTTGTGAACACGAATAGAAAAATAGTTACTTGGCAATAGAACAGAAGTGAATTAAAAAAATGTTAGGTTATATAGTAATAAACTGGAAAGCCTTGGTTTAGATACTGGAAATGTACTGTCAGAAATCATTAAGATAACGATAGTCTTTAAATTAGGACAACGCAATCGTAACAAGAGTTAGAGACAGTAAAAGGTAGAATAATAAAATTAATGATGTCCCAAACAAAACATACCGAAGATGATGTTTGTAACATAACTAACCATTAGTGGTTACCAATTATTAAAAAATAAATTACAAGGATCATTAAAATTAATTGTAGAGTTAATTGCTTGATTTAGATTTATGTTACTATAAAACGAAGCATTTCGAGTCACAAGACTCTTACATTAGTAAAATTAATCTTAAAACAGCGCTGATCCTAGGATCGGTTCCAGCCATAAATTACCTAATACTTCCGTGTAGAATAAAGTACGCTACCTGCATGAAATATGTCAAGGAGATCATGAAAAACATGCTTGTTTAAAAATCGTAACGAAAACGGTCGAGTCAAGTATGTTTTTTTTTTACTCTCGTGTCAAGAAACTTCCAGAATTGATGCATTGGGAAAGTAGCAATATGGAACAAAGCTTATAACCCCGCTAGTGCCAATACTTGTATGAAATTGCTAGCTTTAGTTTTATGAAATTGTGCCTTTATATCAAAGCGAGTATGATATCAACTTTGTTAAATGTTCAAAACATATTACGAAACTGTGGTATACTACAACTAAAATACATCTTTCAAAGGTATGATTTCTTAATGCTAATAGTCACGTGATTATCATCTAAAGGATTCTTTACGCGAATGCAAAAGCTTTCTGATTTCATATTAAATTGAGTTTTACTTTTTAGAAGTTTTACTTAACCATTATTAAATTCTATTGCGGTTCAGAAGGAATAGCGTAAATACTCGAAGGGAAAAAATTAATTTGTTTTATAAGTTATGCACCCTCATGACACATCAGTAGAGGGAGTTATAATAACGTTAATGAATACCTGAACTGAACATTATATCTAGATATCGGGCATTTCAAACAAGGAATTTCAGAAAAACAGCGACAACGGTTCAATTATTCCGTATTAATTTAAATTGCATTGCTCGACCGCATGGTATTTGGAACCAGGAAAATTAATATCCTACAAAGTTATCCTGTTAGTGTTGTTAACTTATTTTCCACCTTAAATTATTTAAATAGGTAAATTAAAATGATTACCTTTATTGGTTCGTTGCTCATTTCATTATTCTGTCTTCATAATTAACCTCAGTACGTGTAATTATTGTTTGTCCAGCTCCTTCTATTAATTAAACATTACCAAGTATGCCTTCCAGGTAACCTACTTCCTGTTTCAGTGTTCATCAAAATTTGGTGGGCGCAATTACTCTGATCAAAGAGATTCTGACAATCCGTTGTAGTAAGTGTATTGGAACATCCTAATAAATGTTACTCGATGGTCTGAGAAAAATCATGATCTCATTTATATCTATTCACCATTAAATCCCACGTTCCTTTTAATAGATTAATACACTGTATTTATACAAGAATTGAAACTTTCACCATTGGACATATTAATTAACACTATTTGTAAATATGGTGTGATTATTTTATTTATTCGCAAGCTTTCATTCTGTCCTTCGTCATGCATAATATCAAAGTGGCAAATAGTGGCAAGTTAACATCAAAAGGACAAAAATTAATAAGGTAACTAGAGAATTAAAATTAAATCATTGTTGTAGACTGTAAAACTGTTACATTCGTTACTTTTGCTGTACGATTAAGTAAATTTTGCGATCTATTAAAAATAATGACATTTCTCTAAGCTTATCTCTGTAGTTTCTAGAATATATTACGCTTCACAAATAAAAACATTTCTTTAGTGGTTGGGTAAACTTTTTGATGGTCACTTATAAGTTATATTTCAACTTCATATGTTGGGTGTCACTGGTATATATCGGTTTGACATCCGAGTATTTGACTTTTAATTTCACTTCCTTCCTGTCTGTTGTTTGACGAAAAAAAAGCCATTTTGTTGTTTCCTGAAAGAAAAATGTAAATTTCTGGACTTTATTTAGCCCATCGATGGTTATCGGTTTCACAACATTTTTCTAAATTTTGTGCCGATTCGCAATAATTAGTGGGTACAAACGATTTATATCGGATATATACAGGAAATACTGAAAGCAGGTGAGGTTTTATCACGCTTGGTTTTTTGTTCTTCTATCACGTTTTACTTTCAGACAATCGATCTGGTTCGATTTAAGAACTAAATCTATTAAGAAAATCATTAAAGCAATTAGCTGAAGGGGTTAGACCTAACCTCACAAATTTCTCTGTAACCACGAAGTTGTTTTTACACTTTAGATTCGCTGGTAAGAATGTAACAATCTACTCTTTAGCTTTATTTTAATTTTAGGGAACTTATACTCGTACTTGACTGAATCCATTTCTGAACGTTACAATTAATACTTTCCTGATTCTCTACCTCATTGAAGGTAAGATTGATATTCATGCTTTCATTTGGCTGTATGTATTTAATTTTAGAGGTACTTTTCGTACACCATCTAAATATACCTGTATGCTATTTAAAAAATGGATATAGGTACGCTGTAGTACATTTGTATATAATTCGTACGTAGTTGGACATACTGGCATTTGGCTGCTGAAGTGTGTTACTTATTACATAATTAGCAAAAAATTTTACTTTCAAGGGTGGAACACCTGTGAAATATTTGAAATTATAGCTTTCCGACAGGCTGGGATCTGAAAGATAAGTTATAAATCACTCATATTCAGGGTCTTTGGATACCTTAATGCTTTGATTAATCTGTGACCAATCCTTTAAGTTGTGATAAAACTTTATGTGTTATTGCACAAATTTTTGCTCTTTTACATGAAATTACTTTGGGTAAAATTTTTGAGTATAAAAATTACCATGCCTATTGGTAATCTATGTATTTAAACACTGTTTTGTAAGAAACTGTGTAACTGGATGCATTGAGCTCAACAGATTCTAGTTAAAGATTTTATGAACCACCTGATCATTTTTGTTATATTTGTTTACTGCAAGTTATTCATAGCAATTGTATTATTACTATAATCTTTTATTCAATGTGCCTTTACAACTTGGTGAATGCTTAAATTACCTGTTTACTGTATTTTATTAAAGACTATAAACCTATGTTTTAGCATAACTTAGCTTTGAAATTATTACTTTGTCATTTTTGGATGTAAATTTGTCTTAATTTCATTATCTAAATTCTAGTATTAGACTCTTTGGGTGGCTTGCTATATTGTGTATTAAAGAGCACAAATATTCTATGTATTATCTCTGTGGTTAAGATTTGAGTAACACAATTGAATTAATTATTTATTTAGGAAATTATCTCCCTTTTACTGTTTGGGGAATATAAATTAAATTATATGTGTGTGTACATACAAATGCAAACTAGATACTGCCATAATTTGTAATTAATATATCGCTTTTGTTTTGGGGACTTTCTGCTTTATAACTATTTTTCCTAGTGCTCAGATCCTTTCACATACTCGTTGCTTGGCTAGAAAAGTGGCAAATTATCTATTGGCTGGCCAATTTATCGTTCTAGTTGGCGCCCTCTCTTCTCTTTCAGCTTACAGATACCATCTGCATCACTGTAGAACCCCTCCACCTCTACTGTGACCGAGCTACCGGCAAGTCCTATAAAGAAATCTCCTCCGTAAGGGTAAGTTTTGGGTATAAAGTCGAAGTTTGAACGTAACAAAACTTTCAGTTCTTAAAATAGACACCCAGCTATCAGACAATATTCATAACGATTATCCCTTATCAATTTGTTAGGCTGTTAGATACCTGGGTGTGTATTTTCAAGAATTGAAAGTTCTACAGTCTACAACAGTGACTTAATTTTAATTCTCGAGTAACCTTATTAATATTTGTTATTTTAATGTTACCTTGTCAATATTTGTCCCTTTCATATTACGCCTTATATCAAACGACTGTATAGGGAGGCTGTTTTGAAAAAAGTGAAAATATTGGAGATATTGACAAGAAAGAAAACAAACCAACTTGGTCACCTAACCCTCTTAAAGCCATGTAGGTCTAACAACTTAATACCTTATTTCGTTAAAATCCAACATCATTACCAACCTATTGGAGCAAAGAGGGTTTTTAGAAAATCGAATCTATCTCTTCTAAGAGAAGTTATCCAAGCTACAAGAAGACAAACTTGACAAACTGTATAAAGAAATTTACTACTGCATTTTATTTTATTACAACAGATATCAAAGGATAACTGGAGTTCTTGACAAGCTTTTATACAGAAGATTAGAAATACGTGAAAATTAAACGAAAACTAGGCAGATAAGTAATAAACGACACCACACGACACGTACATCTTATACTGACCTTACAAATTGTACATCTGACAATCTTGTAGTTAATCTTAGTTCTTGTAATTTATCCGATACTGCTCGCTCTGTTTTGTCTAAATGGTTGGATTTTGTTGTGGCTCGGACCAAAGTTCCCGCTGAAGAAATCATCGCTAATGTTGAAACGAGTATTAGCCATCTTCCAGCTCCTGAATTGGCCGAAATCAGATTTGAAATTACAAGAATACTACATAGAGCACAACCTCCAACAAAAATGTTACTCATGCTTATTATCAAGCCTTAAGAGGCTATCATAATTTTATCAGAAGATAAAGGACGAGCTACTGTTTTATGGATAAAACATATTACATAAACAAAGCTAATAATTTAGTAAATGATCCTTACACTAAACTATCATCTAATCCTAATAATAATTTAAAATTATTAACTACGAAACTGTTAAAAGAATCTAGCTTACAAGCTGTAATAATATTAAGAAACGAACACCACACGATCCTACAATACCAAGATTTTATGGATTCGCACAAATACACTAACAAAATGATCCACTTCGACCAATTCTAAGCTCCATAAATTCAACAAACAACGCATTATCAAAATGTCTAAATACTCTACTTCGACAGAACATTTTATTGAATTGATTGGAAAATTAACATTAACCCCAGATAATTTGTTAATAAGTTTTGACATGGATTCCATGTTCATAAAAGTACCTATAAATGACACCTTATAACTATTAGAAGACATTTCAATCACAACGACATCAAATCATTTAAACATCGTCTAACTGCATCATTCATCTTATTTAATGGCGAGTATCATCAACAGTTAGATGGAGTAGCTACGGGATCTCCTATTTCACCATCGATTGCAAATTAATTTATAGAACATTTCGAAGAACAGGCTCACAATAATGTATCTAAGAAACCAAAACTTTGGCTTAGATATGTTGATGATATTTTTTGCTATCTAGCCTTTTGGAGAAGAAGAATTAACGGTGTTCTAAACCATTTAAATAATCAACTTACAAACATTAAATTTACAATAGAAAAACAAATATGGTTGACTTCCATTCCTTTATGTTCTAATTGAAAGAAAATCTGAAGGAAGCCTAACACATTTCGTATATCGTAAACCAACTCACACAGATTATTATATTAATGCTTCATCACACAATCATCCACTACAAACGTTTAGTACGATATGAACTTTGTACAACCGCGCCACACAAATTTGTCATCCAGCTAAACTACAACATGAATTAAACCATCTTGAAAAGGTCTTCATAAACAATGGCTTCAGCAAACTACAAAATTAAAAAGTCATTTAAACCGAGACAAATGACACCTACAGATGATATACCTAAAACTTCAAATAAGTTTGCCATTTTACATTTTCTTGCAATGAAAACGAATATGATTGGTAAAATATTGCAAAAGCATAATATAAAAGTAAATAGCAGATACCATTACATACATGTTGTGTACGAAGTACCATGCTCTTGTGGTTAAATCTACATTGGTAAAACTGGAAGAAGCATTAACATCGGGTTAACCGAACACAAAAGACGCCTACGTTTACTTCACCCTATTAAATCAGCAATTGCTCAACACGCCTTAAACACTCTGCACAATATAAAATTTGAAAACCCAAGAACTCTGGCTAACGATAGGAATCTGAAACGCCCTAACTGCTTGAACAGGGATAATGGATATGAACTGTCAGATACCTGGGTATCTACTTTCAAGAACTGAAAGTTTTACAGTATACAAAAGTGATTTGTTTTTAATTCTCTAGTTACCCTATTAATATTTGTCATTTGAATGTTACCTTGTTAATACTGAAAATCTCTCTGAAAGCTTGTGCATAAATAAGCATAAATAATTAGACCAAGTGATAATTAACATTGTATTTATGTTTAAGTAGCTGTTCTGAGAAAACTCCCGTAAGTCCGTCAACGCATTAAATCATAGGTTTAAAACAAGGTCTGAGGCTACAACGTGTAATTTTGGATTCTAAACTACTGCTCACTGCATGACTCGTGAAGAGCAGAAACATTTAGATAGAGCTGTTTGTTTCCTAAAAATTTAATCTTAAGCTCGATTCCGAAACCGGAATGCTTGGTATATATCCACAAGACCAGATTCTATTAACCAATCCTTGAGTTTTGATTGATGTATAATATAGGTATAAATACATGCGGAACATTTTTGTTAGTCACGCTAATTTAAAAAATTTGGAAATTCTTATGATTTATAGCAACAGGTGCAGACTGGGGTATTTAGTGTGGTTTCTAACCCTTTGTGTGGAATTGTATGTACTACCTATAAGTACGTGACCAGAAACTCTTATCTAATTCTTTTAATATTTTTGTAATGGTCTGCCGCTTTGATATCCACATACTTGGGATAGCGTAAGACCTTTTCTATTGCGTATTATGTTGTCATCAAATTAATTCATGCTAGAAATGCGACCAATATGATAATGATGTTGTACACTTACTATCAACAAAGTTCGTTTACGTTTCATATTTTTTCTGGCTAAAGGATTAGAAAATTCAAGAGTGAGGCATCACAGTTATCCAATCAATTCGTTACACAGGGTAAAGAATTCATATTTATCAAATGTAATAGGGATGCGCCAACAGCTACTGTCACGCATTGCTTTGTTAGCTTAAATTCGGCCCTCGTTTGGGTAACGATTTGGCGCACATTAGGCGTCAAATTGAATCGGTCAGTTGTTCTTAAGTTATAATTAATTAGTTATGCAGTTATGTAATTAAAACCTCAGTTGAATGCTAAAGTGTAACGTTTACCTGTATTTTTAAGGAGTTCGTGGAGCTTACCTTGTTTATTAAAATAATTCACCATTGACCTCTTTCGGTACCTTATAAGCTTTTGTTGCAAATATTATTTGCCACGACACAAAACTTGCTCTACTAAAGGGTTTGCGGGTGAATATAATGCCAACATTGGTTATATAGGATAAGCTTATTTTACAAATTGAAATGGATTCATCTAACAAGCAAATGAGACAAGAATACATAACCCAATAGTTATGTTATTTGCTACGTTCTAATCAACGTTTGAAAATGCGTATACCTTTTGTGCAAATCGTGCATATAAAAAGGCCGTACACAATAATTTAGTTGCAACATTGTTTTATAGAACCAAAAAAGTGATGTATTTTCATACCACGTCCATATACATCGGATGTCTCTGTAACTGCTGATCCGGTCGCTGGACCTGGGAAATGTTGGTACGGAAATGGTTCGCTTCCGGTGGTCGACCTGAACAAAACGCTGGACATGTAATCCTCGTTTTCAAACAAGTTGAGATAATTGAATAATGGATCTAAACAGAAACAGGCTTGATCGTGAAGCTTTTTTGTTTTGCTTCGCAATTTTCGTAAATTTCAGGTATCTGAAAGTCCATCTATACGGTATTTATCCCTTTATAATCGATTTCTTTCCACATTTATTTTGTTGGTACATAAAGAGTGTATTATGTTGATTTTTAAATTCTAGTCGGTTTAAACGCACTAACCTAAATACCTTTACCAGGTACTCGCATCGGTATTATCCCTGAGCCGCGTGCATTCGCATATGTCCCCCTACCTGGCGCAATTCAAACCCTTTTTACATCCACAGAATTCTATCATCCAACCATAATTCCCGACTCAATCGCCCTTAAAGGCTACTTTGTGTTTTAACTAACATATTTCTCACTAAACTGCGTTTACACGATTGAATTTTTTACGTATGCTATACTATTTATAACCACACAACTAAACCTACAATTGTGTACATCGTATATGCATGGTGCACCTGAACTAGAATAGACACAGCTTTCTACAAATAGACGTACTATACCTGTTCTTGCAACACCCTTCGAAATTTTACAACGTAATATAAAGCGGAAGTTGCAACCACACAAAGTTATCTCGCTAGTTAGAATTAACGAGCTCCACTGGGAAACACCTGTAGGTGTGCATAAATCGAAAATCTAGAGCTGATTGACGTCCAACTGATATAAACTAGATTAAGAAAAGGGGTTTGATAACCATACTATTCTAAAACCGAATCGGAAAGAGCATGAAATAAAATTATAAAAGGGCGTTAAATTAAAGAATTTGAGATGATAATTTTTACATAACAACTGGATGAAATTTATGTAATGCTTACTTAGCATTTTTAGATCATAAAATATAGGAAGAAATATATTTAAGAAGAAAATCTCAGATATTAATACTGTTTCTCGATTTACACCTGAGATTTATTTAAACCGAACTGGAGACTGAAGATGATATGTAAAAATCAGAAACTCCGGTAAAAACCGGAGATCTGGTTACCTTAATGATATAAAATGATACGTTAAAGTTGTCAGTGGCGTAACATTCGTTACGTTTCGTAAAATACACTAAATAAAATATTCTCACAACCTTCACCCAATTTGGAAACAAAATCATGAGTATCGAATAAGTTAAAACATTTCAGAAAAGATAATTTTCTAAATATTGATATTCACGAGATGATATTTCCGTAATATACAGTGGTTTATAATGAAATAACACAAGGTTAAGTAGTTGTATATAGAAAGGAAGTGAAGTGATATACTGCACTTTAGACGCAAAACAAAACTTTAAACTGAGTTAAACTCATTATAGAACGTTAGATCTAAGTGCACCAAATCCATACAAGACGTAAACATTTATATGAAATGGAAAAGGAAGCGATTTTTATATTGCAACCCCACCACATATACATTTTATGACGTAAATGGACTGATTTTAATCGCACTACTGTATGCTGATATAAACTTTTAAAAACATCTTTATATGTGATAAATCACTTATAGTTACAAACATAATATTGGTTATTAAAAATAATATTTGTAGCAAAACCTCTGTAACGAGGATAATCAGTGCCGCTGTGTAGCCACTGTATTTTCAGGAATGTAGGTTCTTCCTGTTATGAACAGGCAATGAGAGCGAATTGTTGATATTTTAATATTGTAATAAAATATAAAATGAATACGTATGTATGGTGTTCGTACAAATGAGTTAATATTTAATATTGGAAAATTTTGCATATGGTTCACGGGAAAATAGCATTGGATTTGCTGAATTTTGCGGAAAGAAATTTAGCGCATTTGCTGGGCTTACATAGAAAGCTTCGCTTTGTTTTGAACGTTTTATTGAGTGAATTTGAATACCGAATTTCAGAACTTTATTACGTTTTTCTAAGAAATTTCAAGATGGCGTAGATAGACGACCTATCATGGGAATTGCTACCGTTTCAGATATTCATCCGACAAAGTCATGTGACATTTAAACCCCTTAAGAATGGTTGGTTTTAATTTACGCCGTTAATGTTTAGTGAAGTTTTCAAGATAGACGTGATTATAAAATCGAAAGCTTAGAAAGCATTAGATGGGTGTTTCAGCGAAATTTCGGTTAAAGCGGTCGCGCGTCGATTTCAGAAAGGTTGTGCTTGTTTATGCTGTAAGGGTTAGAAGTGCAGTAGAAACAGTATCTTTACTGCTAGAACCCATTTTTGGGGATAGAACATTGAAACGTTCATAAGTAAAGTTGATGCTTTGAGATGGAAATTCTGTTTTGGGACCTTTCGAAACATTTAAATACCGGTGAAATAGATTTGAGATATACAGAAACCGCTTTATTAAGGAAACGTGTTGTGTATAAAATCCGCGCGATGGTAAGACAAAGATTTAAACTAAGTGAAAGTTCTGGATATTGTACCTTAAGATTAACGTTGCATTAAATAGTATTAACGCTGATCTAAATACGTGCGTGTTTTTTTTTTGCGATAGAAATCAAACTTGGTTTGGACAATTAAAAATTTGGTCAGTGAGTTAAAATATTAAATTCGACCAAGGATTGAAAATGCAATTAGATGTCTCATTAATACAATCATTTAAGTACGCGGAGCATTTAAGTAAGCGCCTACACTTTGACAGCCCGTGTTGACGTTAAGAGGCTTATGATTGGGTGCACGTGTACATGGTCCAAGGGATTAATTAGAGGAGTCCAAAGCGGTTGATTTGAATAGTTCATGTTAAAAAAAGCTAGGAAATTTACAAGTAAGAATAATTTTAGATATTGCTGAGTAGTAAGTGTGCCATTGCTAGCATTGGTTAGGTCAAAGGGACAATCAATCCCACCAGTATCTTTTTTGTGTACTTAGTTAACCATAGAATGCATAAATCGGGCCTCTAAGGCCTGGATAGACTTTAGTTACTCATAATTTGCTTAAAACGCTTTCAATTGGCTTGAGCATTCAGATATGCGCTTAAGTATATTCAGAAATCGAAAAATAAATCTTCTCCATTAGTACCCCGTATTTACATAAACCGGGTTTCCGAAGTCCGTGTATAACTAGTTCCTATAAAACCAGTTTCAAACCTGATACTTCTTATAATTTGTCAAGAATTGCTGAGCGGAATTATACGTCTCTGTGCAAGTTGAAATCTTCACTACTACTGGATCTATAAAAGTAGGCGCAGCAGATTTTCAATCAGTGTTAATAAAAGTGGAATTGAGTGAATTTGTGAAACACGTGATAATGGCGTCAAAAAGGAACGTGAAAAGCGTGAAATTTGGTGACCATGTCTATGAAGAAACAGTGTCGCAGTAGGCACCTAAAAGTGATGGTGCCTTCTGAAGAAAGTGATGTGTCAGAATGATGACACAGAAGACACAAATTTCGAATTGGTTTCTGACGAGTATTCTGGATCCAGTTCTGATGATGTTGATGATAACTCAGAGGATGATGTTGACGATATTAGCAATTCTTCAACGAGTGGTTACATTTATCCAAGTGGTCTGGAACCTCCAACAGAAAATAAAATTCAATCACACATCATTGGGCGTGCGCCAGAACTCCAGTTATTGCACAAGAAGTTGTGAACTTAGAGGGAGGACGTGTTTATGGAGCAAAAGGAAAACCGTGGAAAGATATAACTGTTGATGAATATCTTGCATTCTAAGTTATTTATGCGGGAGTTGACAGAAGCTGGGGTGTTCCTGCGAGAGAACCACTTTATAGTGAATTTGCCAATCCTATACAGAGAGCCACAATGTCCATATTTGGCTTTGAGAAATACCATGATTCCTCGGATTTGACGACAAGATAATATGCATTTGGAAACCGATAAGTTAGCAATGGTGTCCTACGTTTGGGAGTTATTCATTCAGAAATGCAAATCCTGCGTGATATCGAATACTAAAATAACTATTGATGAATAACTCGTTGGGTTAGAGGTAGATGCAGATTCGTTCAATATATGCAAAGTAACTCGGAAAAATATGGAATTAAAATATTTTGGATGTCGAGTTATGCTCTGGAATGGTTTAGATTACGTTGTACGCCAGCCCGAAGAATCTACACAGAAAAACCTGGGGTTTGAAGTACTAAAAACTCTTGTGCGTGGCATTCATAGTTCTGGTGTCAATCTCACGATAGACAACTTCTTCACTAGTATTTCGCTAGAAATTTATCTATTGGATAAAAGCATTACTATTGTGGGTACATTACGTCAAAATAAGCATGACATTCCGAAATCATCTATCGATGATGACGCTAAGAAGAAGTCTGAAATCATCACTCATTATAACAAAACAAAGGGCTGTGTTGACGTTATAGATCAAATGGTGTCGACATACACGTGCAAGAGGTAAAGTAAACGATGGCCTATGACATTTTTCATCATTGTTGTTGCAGCACTCAACTCTTTACGAAGGAACATATAAACTACAACATACCAGTGACTCAGAGGCGCAGATTGTTTTTGAAAAATTTGGCGAAGGAACTAGTGATACCACATATGCAGAAAAAATCTAGTAGCCTTTACATACGGTGTAGTGTCCGGGAGTGTAGAAGCAGATCTATTGATATCTGGGTCTGCCAGCCGCTCAAACAAGTGCAACAATCAAGATGATATGTAGTAGTTGTAAGAATAATATCTGCAATGAGCATAGTATTAGAATGCGCACTATAACTTTGTTCCTATACGCGATTTAATATAACGACTCTCAAAAGCCCGAATTATGTAAATGCGGATATCTTATGGATTAAGTATCCTAGGGTTAAGAGAATAGAATAATATTTACTAGTTAAGATAATTTTCTTGTGTGTTGCTTAGTTGCGGCAGTCAGTGTATAGTTAATATCGAATAGAATTAGTTTATTTAAGCTATAATGGTCCTTACCCAACAATTTTGTTATGAAACTTAATTAAAGTCAGTTTATGTGTTGCACATTACGAATACTGTATTAGATTTATTTGTTCCTTTTTTGTGTAAAGTTGTACAAACGGTCCCAAAGATGTAGTATGATAAATCCTTTTGTTATTTTTGGCTATATTTGTGACTCTTGGCTTGAGAACTGAGTATCTTTAGACAAGCCGATGAGAAAATTTAATTGCTCTAATTTCGCTAATTGAATCGAGCAGGCATTGTAGACCTTATTTCAGTAACTGTTTGTCACATTACTTATCATTATACATTCATTTATGAGAATGTATGTTACGGTTTGAACTAAGGTGGTTAGACCTATACTTATTTTAAAAAATATTCCGTTCAGGATTACACTATCATAAACCCATTTCAGAATTAATAGACTCAGCTATTAGTTTTCCAAATTGAGTGTTGTTTATCTATTGTGGATTATTCTCGGTTATTTGAAGGTCATACGAGGGTGACAGAAATAGTTCAGTTAGGTTTGATATTTTAGACTTGTGTTTTCAAAAAGTGTTTACAGCATTTAAAGTGAATTGTGCAAAATTCGTACAGGAAGTACCGAGTAAGCGAACATCTTGTGGTCTGCGATCTCGCAAGATCAATGTCTCAACTTAAAAGAATGTTTCAGATAAGTTTAGTTTGTAGTGGTGCTCTTAGGACATTTCTCCCCGATTTTTAGCTTTGTGTAGCAATACGCATTAATAGAAACTCAAAACGCTTCTACATTGGTTGTAATTATTATTAACTATCATTTTGTTATCTCCACACTTTTTTAAAGGATCGTGCACAACATAAGATGCTTTGCTATAAATATATAAAACTTACAATAATTTAAGTTCCAATAAATACATTACTGTTCTTCATTGATAAAACCCAAGTACGAGAAATACAATTTGTTTATAAAGTAACATTTGAGCTTCTTCTATATTTGGCAATGTTTCAGTGATATCTACGTAATTAATTTCGTGCACAAGCAACGAAAGATTTACTTTAATTACAACTGGTTTTCGATGTCAATTTTTGATGTAACCTACGTACTAGTATCTTCAAAACTCAGATCATCTTTCAGAGTTTATCATTAAATAACTTTAATACAATTTCAACTGAATTTTTTCGGTGAAATCCTTCCACACAAAAAATATAAATGGATCTTTAGATTTCCCTTTAAATGTTCTTCTTCACTTGTTGAAAATGCGGTTCTGAAAATAAAAGTGAGTTAATAATTATGAAAATGAAATTAAAATTAAAACTGTAATTAAAATTTATTTGATTAATTATGAAAGTTTGATTCCATTCAAACATTGTTAACCTGATATTGATATGCAAATAGATTATCCACACTTCCGTGTAAAATAAAGTCAACAAACGGATTTCTAAAAAAAAACTAAACTTCGAGAAACTTTCCTCAATCGATTAGACAGGACGAAGCTGGTAGTCTTTTGCAGCGCTTTTACTCATCCATATTTTACTGAGACAATCTAAACTTTTTGAGCATTTAACACGTTTTCTTAAAAATCGTTTAACATCTCACAAAAATATAAATGTAGTAGCATCATGTTTTCATTCATATTATTTTCATGAAAAAGCTGTACAAACAAAAAGGCCAATAATTACAAACTTTATAAAGAAAAATAATAAATTTTATTAAAAGAAGAAAAAACGAATTACGTTTGCATTCTGAAGAATTTAAGAAGCAGTATGATAAATTGAAAACAAATATTATAACGTCAAATAAGAAAAAAGAAGGCACATGAGTTATAAAGTGAAAATGTAGAAAAGATTACATAAAGAATTCTAAAAAGAATAACGTGTATAGTAATAGATACATTAATAATAAAAAAAGCAAATTTGGAGTAACACAAAGGGAATTATATACAAGCTCGAAAGATACCATTTGAAAATGTGCAAAGAAATGAAACGATTTCTCAAAACTTGCAAAGTGAAAGTCTTTAGAGCGATGTACAATAAACAGAGAAAAAAAGGATGAAAAATTAAACTAAAAAATTATGGAAATTATAAATGTTACTAAAAGTAAATGAGATACTTTAAAAATGTGTTCTTCGCTTCAATACCACAAATTTTTATTGCGTTGTTGAAATTGGTATGTGCATAATTTTTTTCTACTCTTTTCAAAAGAATAATATACGTTTTTCCTTGCAAGTAAAAAGAAAGTCTTTGGCTGCAGATTAAAATTGCGGTAGCGTTTAATAGTTCTGCATGTCTTGATGTACATGTACTTTGACGATTCCTCGTAGAGTGTTGTGATGTTTTAGCACAACGTCTTTGCATGCTGCCATTGACTCCCTTGTTGGTTACAAGTTGGGTGCGAATTAAAACACACAACTGTACAGGGTGTCCCAAATTGGATAGTTTTGTAAGGTATCTCGAAAACTAGAAGAGTTAGAAAAAAAGTAGTTAAGATGTCATGACTTATTTTTTGATTAAACTAACCATGGTTCAATCAGATCTTCAGTAGGTTGTTGCATTTTCAAGCTACAGAGCGATATTCGAAAATAGCCAAAAACTGTCTCTTCAAATATCTTTTTTATTTTAATAAATATCAAAAAAATGTAGAGGGACTTTTGATAGACAAACCAAAAGAGAGTCCAGTGCAGTGCACTATATTTTTTAAAGGGTCCAGGTAAGTAGATATGACATAAACTTATGTTTTTTTTAATGGGACACCCTATATGTTTTGGGTCAATTCGTTTTCATTTTTAATCCTCTTTCACCTAATATAACATATGATAGACATATTTCTTATAGTTTATGCTACAGGGTAAATTATGTGTCGCATATATCAATAATGTCGTTTATAAATAGAACACTCTGTAAGTTTTATTATAATGTTATTTATAATTTATTTTATTTAGTAAACAAAATATTAATGAACGGTATTTTTGCTATACGGTGGTCAAAAGAATTGAAATGTATTATTTTATCACACAATTCATAATAAATAATAATAATAAGTAAGTATATATTTAATTATTTTTATTTACAATTTTTAAGTTAAGAATGTTAGTTGCATAGGTCCATGTAATCATTTAATTATAACACAGCCCAACAAAGTAAATTTTTTTTCTTGGAAAACTAAGAACTGATTTTGGATATCTTTGATGTGCTGATTCCAAAAATACCTGGCTTTTTTTTGTAGCAGCTCTAGTTTTTGAGATACGGGCTAATTGATCTTAGTTCTGATAAAACGCGAAAATAATGAAATTATGACATCTTCGGAAATTTCATACCTAGATCATTAGAGTCTAATTAGCTAGTTTGAGTTGTTTGGTATCATTTATTCATTAGTGTAAAACCCAACTTTCCAATACTCCTATCAAAAACTAATCAGTACGCCATATTACCTCGTATATATCTCTGCTTTACTAGAAACAGTTTATATAAAGACATTAGAATCTAATTAGTCAGTTTGAGTTACTTGGTATTTATTCATTAGCGTAAAATCCAACATTCTTATAGCTGCCCCCTCAAAAAGTAATTAATACCCGGCTATATTACCTCGTATCTCTGCTGTACGTGGTACAGTTTCCTATTTAATTTACATAGGTAAAGTTGTGGTATCATTTGGTATTCTTTAGTGATAAAACATTTAATTAAAATCATGGCATCCAAATGCAGACGTAGCTGTGCGAATCATCCAGACGTTTTTTGCTATGTATGTGGCGAGTACACTTTTCAAGAAAGTAGAAAACCTATTTCTGAGTTTGTGAAAAGAAGTTATCTGGCCTATTTTGGCGTTCACTTGGGAGACCAGGATAAATCTTAGGCGCCAGATTTCGTATGTAAAACATGCGTTGAACATTTGCGGCAGTGGACAATCGGAAAGAGAAAGTGCCTAAAGTTTGGAGTACCAATGGTTTGGAGGGAATCAAGAAACCATCACGATGACCGCTATTTTTGTCTCGTAAATATCAAAGGCACCAATCGGAACAATAGACAGAAATGGAAATATCCTGATCTAGACTCAGCTAAGAGGCCTGTACCGCATAGTGATGAAATACCCGTTCCATCATTCAGCAGTCTGCCTAGGCTCCCGGAAGATATAGAATCATCAAACTTTGATGAAGTGCAATGTATAGAATCAGAAAACGACAGTGATTTTGAAGCGAATTTAGGAAGTCCCCAACGTTTCAGTCAACAAGAACTGAACGATCTCATTAGAGACCTGTGTAGTATTTAACCCCAATTGGTGTTTGTTTAAGGTTAGAATGGTATTAATATTTATTCTCACATGTTTTAGAAATTATTATTTATTGTACACATTAATAATGATGTACTTAACGACAAGAGTATATGTTTACAATCTGTTTATAATCTGTTCTAGTTTTACATAGTTACTTCTATTTATAATAGTGAAAAGTGTGTTGATAAGAATGCATGACTTTACAATTCCTTTAGTACATTGGTCTATTTATATTGAAATAATTGTTATTGCATATTTGCATACTAAGTAATTTAACTAGTTTAACTTTTAGATGTGTTTTACTTATTCTATCGAAATGGAATGAAATTGAATGTTTCGTAATTGCATCACACCAGAACCTTTCAAAGGAGTCTTCTGAATTACTCGCCTCCAGATTAAATGAGAAGAATCTACTTCAGCCAGATACCAATATTACATTTTATGTAATATTGTATTGTAGTATTGTAATATTTATGTAAAAGAGATCAGGAGCTGCTGCCGTTTTACTCTGAGGAAAATAACCTGGTATTCTGTAACGACATAAGAGGACTCTTACAAAAAATGGGTTTGTCAGCATACATACCAAACGAATGGCGCCTTTTTATTGACAGTTCAAGACGTAGTTTGAAATGTGTGCTTTTACATAATGGTAATAAGTATGGCTCAATACCCATTGGTCATTCTACCAGCATGAAGGAGGAATATGAGGCAATATCACTAGTCCTGAAAAAAATTAAGTATGAAGAACATCAGTGGATGATTTGTGTCGACTTAAAAATGGTAAACTTCCTCCTTGGACAGTAAAGTGGGACAGCAGAGCTAAGGATCAGCACTGGGTTAACCGAAATTGGCCTTTAAGAAATGTTATGATTCAAGGAAAGCAAAACGTAAACAATGAACCTTGCGAGAGAGAAAATCATATTTCCACCCTTGCATATCAAGTTGGGGCTTATGAAGCAATTTGTGAAGGCTTTAAATCGAGATGGACTTTGTTTTGGCTACTTGATACACAAATTTCCTGGGATTAGCACGGAAAAACTGAAAGCCGGAATATTCGATGGCCCTCAAACAAGGCAGCTTATTAAAGATCCACAATTTACGGCATCAATGAATGAGATTGAATCTAACGCTTGGTGTTCATTTGTTCAAGTAGTACAAAATTTTCTTGGAAATCATAAGGCAAAGAATTATATAGAATTAGTGGAAAATATGCTTTCGAACTTTAATACTCTCGGTTGTAACATGAGCCTAAAAGTTCACACCTCCACAGCCACTTAGCTCGGTTTCCAGAAAACCTAGGGGATGTGAGTGAAGAACAGGGGGAAAGATTCCATCAGGACATTAAAACTATGGAAGATCGATATCAAAGAAGATGGTGTAGCCCCATGATGGCCGACTAGTGTTGGAGTCCTCAGCGAGACTGTCCTGGTAAACACCATGCTAAAAAGTCCTATAAAAGAAAATTTTTAAGTGATATGTAAATATATATTTATTTATTTCATGAAATAAATACCTTACTTTGGATTGTTTGTGTTTTTTTAACCGGCAGTTCGAGAATATAATAGTAATAATGTAAAATGTATAAGAGTTAAAAAATAAGATGATTTCTTTCTAAAAAAAGGTCAATATAGCATATCTCAAAAACTAGATCTGATAGAAAAAATCTGACGGCAGTTTTGGATTCTGCACCCAAACACTACATAAAAACAGTTACAAAAACCCCTGCACCAAAATATGTGTATTGTTTTTGTTGAATCCCTAATATACGCATTCAATAAATAACCTAAAATAAGTATATTTAGGGTCTACCATAAATAAATCTAATACGTATCAGGTAGCCCTGGATACTGTCACCATCAAATCTTAACAAGGAAGACAAATGAATAATTTTTAAGTGTCAAAATTTGATAATCGCAATAAGTCGCTATCTGTAACATTAAATACGAATTTTGAGAATTTCGAAAAATACGACATGTTCGTAGCCTACATCGAGAGCGGAAAAAACGCAAATGCTACGTCTGAATTGTATTTCCAAAGATACCCTGAAAGAAGACAGCCGGAAGTAAGAACTTCTAAAAGGCTTAATGACAATCTACGAGAACATGGATGTTTCAATAAACCTCGAAATAATTATAACAGAAACAACGAAGAGAAAGAGATAAATACTTTGGGGTACGTACATGCTAAACATAAGACGTCTTTAAGGGAAATTGAAAAGGAAATAGGTGTTGCAAGAACTACGGCAGGAAGGATTTTAAAAAAGCATAAGTTTAAACCTTATCGGGCATCTGCCCGACAATTATTGCGTCCAACCGATAACCGACGAAGAATTCAGTTCGCTGAGTGGTATATTGGTAAATGGAACGTAAATCCCACTTTTTGTTCCAACATAATATGGTGTGATGAAGCCCGCATTACAGGTACGGGAATATTTAATAGACAACGAATTATATTGGAACGATATAAATCCCCATTTAGTGCGGGGTATAAGGAGGCAAGGAAGATTTGGGTTTAATGTTAGTTGTTTTCTTAACCAGAACAAACTGGTATATTGTATATTTGAAGACACACTTACGGCTGTTGGGTATGTGGATATTTTGGACACAAATTTAACTGAAATACTTAAGGACGAGGTGTTAGCTGAGAGGGACACGTTCTGTTTTCAATAAGATGCCACAATTCTTTAATTGTAAGAGATAATTTAAATGAGAAATTTCCTAATCAATGGATTGGAACCAAAGGACCGCAAGGTGGCCTCCACGTTCGCCAGAGGTTAACCCTCTTGCTTTTTTCGTGTGGGGGTTTTTAAAAAATAAAATTCATAAGAATGATTTTAATAAAAAAGAAGATTTACTACATTGTGTTCAAGAGGCATTTAGAAAAATAAAACCTATTCAAATACTGAATACAGTAAGATCTGTACGTAAAAGATGCCAACTGATCATCCGAGAAAATGGAGGACATTTTGAACATTTATTGTAGTTTTTATATTTGGCAAGGAAATTTAATTTTTTATTTTTGTTTTTATTTTGCAGTTGTTGTGTTATTTTTAATGTATTTGTAAGTCTTTGTTTAACCGAGATTATGTATTTCCTTATTTACTTCAAAATTGTTACTAACTTCATTTATGTTTATTATTTTAACATATACCTACCTATTTTTGAGAGATAAAATCATACAGTTATACATATTTCATTTATTTACTATATAAAATAAATTATAAACATTATAATAAAACTTACAGAGTGTTCTATTTATAAACGACATTATTGATATATGCGACACATAATTTACCCTGTAGCATAAACTATAAGAAATTTATCTGTCATATGTTATATTAGGTGAAAGAGGACTAAAAATGGAAACGAACTGACCCAAAATATACAGGGTGTCCCATTAAAAAAAACATAAGTTTATGTCATATCTACTTACCTGGTGTGAACAATTCATGGCTGCTGTATAAAGTGCAACCAAAGCACGTAACGAAGTTGATTTTATGCCTATTATGGACAAAAATATTGGAAACAAGGTTTCTCCACAATTATTCAATTGCGGATCTACTGCGATTTGATGGTGCTGATCATTTTTTCGGTATGTGTGTGTGTAGAGGGCAAAATCTCGCAGGCAAAGGTAAAAAAATTTTTTCTAACATTTTTCTTAACTCATACCTGGTGGTGAAATAACAGCTAAAAAAAATGAGTTTGAAAACTTTTCTTCTGGGCGTTGAAGGGTTAATGAATTTCAAGAGTGCTTTAGCTGTTGATTTCTTCTTGATAAATCCAAGTTTGGTTTTAAAACATGGTCTGAACCTTTCAAAGTAGTCTGTCACGTGTCTTGCTACACAATTTTCTGCAAGATTTGAAAAACTTAAACACGATAGATATCGGTCGGTAATTCGCTACAAGATGTCGATCTCCCTTCTTATATTCGGGAATTACTCTAGTTATTTTTAATGATGAGAAGAGATAATAATAATAATGTAGTTTATTGTCGAGGATCAAAAGAACTTGATATAGACATTGTCAAATATAAAAAAATACATATAAGGTGTAAATAAAACATGTCACAAAAAATGATAATACTACACACTAATGCTCAGAGAAATAAAAACAAAAAATATAATATAATCACAAGAACTGTTACTAGGTGGTGTCGGTATACCTGAAGAATTCATCTAAATTATAAAATGATTTTTTAATTAATAAACATCTTAATGCGTGTTTAAAACTATTTTCATTTTGCATGATTTTCATACCATCAGGCAAACAGTTGAAAATTTTAAGTCCCATTACATTAGGCGCTCTAAGAGTGGAATTACATCTAGCAAAAGGAACGTAATACTTATGTTTATTTCTAGTGTTGAAGCTATGAATATACACCGCAGGTGTACTCTTTCTTACGCTTAAAAACATACAAGCACATCTCAAATATATATATATATATATATATATATATATATATATATATATATATATATATATATATATATATATAAGGAGACTAATGTGAATATGTGAAAATGTCTGAAAATATTTCTACAGGGTTCTGTACTACGAACGTTAGCCATTTTTCTTATAATCCGTTTTTGAGCTACAAAAACTGATTTGACATGAGGGGAATTGCCCCACAGACATATGCAGTAACGTAACCGACTATCAATTTGTGCGTGGTAAACAGAGATTAGCTGTTTCGTATCCAAGATCGTTTGAAGGTACAGAAAAGCGTATGATAAAGTACTTAATTTAGAGGCCAACCTGTCGCAATGTAGATGGAATGTTAGAGTACTGTCAAGATGAATACCCAAAGATTTAGGACATGAAGAGTTACTCGATATAACACTGCCATTAACAAAGATATTTAAGCTACTGATTTTCTTTTGAGGATTGTAAAACTGTGTAAGCAGAGTCTTTTCCGTATTGAAGTGTAGTCCAATATCATTTAAATACTTGGCAACATTTATTAGTGACACAGTACACTTCGTTTCAAGTAGAGTATTGTCTAGATCGGAGACTACTGAATAAGGCAGTTGATGATTTGGTTTAGTAGTAATCAGAGCTTTCTTTCTTAAGATGCGACCCAGAATGCCGTCTGTACTAAATAATTTCTTCTCAGATACTTTTTTTATTACACTGAACGGTTAACTTTCAGATATTGACAGAGACAGGCAGGAGAAACAGCTACCCCTTGATACGGATGCATTACTTGGGAAAGCATATTTGCACCATCCACACTAACAACGCGTATTTTCTATAGTAAGGTTTGATACTGAAGGTCCTTCAGCATCGCCTAGATTTGGGATGTAAACCAACTTTTACGCTTTTTGCCTGGAAGTGGAACTGAAATATCTCTAGAAAGCAACTATTTAGATTTACGTTCATAGACGGGGTTCCAGTTTTTTTATACTATTATAGAAATATGGTATATTATTTGAGAAACTCATTTTATAACACACTTACTGTCTGTTTGTGGAGAAATTTGCATTTATGAACCATGAAATGGACTCGTGGTCACTCAATCATCTCTATATAATTATATGCAGTGTTATAGTATATATTGTTGATCAAAGTGTACAGTCCTGGTGAGTGTATCTATCGATCGATTGCAGTTAAATGATGACAGTGTATCTAAAAATGTGTTATTGTTTCTGTCGCGCTTAAGTAAATCTGTATATTGATTCTCCTAGATTATTAGCGGGTTACATTCTGTGAGGCCCACACTTAACAGCTGATACCGTAATATTAGTAAGCACTTTATTGTTATTTTTGCACTACGTTCTTCAAGGGCGTTATCAAACTAATTGACTAGTCGTAACTCAACCTGCTTAGCATTCGAGAGGTAATCGGTTCGATCCCTGATACCTTCTACCCTGTATGAGGTTTTCAGTGGGTTTGACCCATACACATATAGCGGCATGATCACTGCGTATACGCATATCATGTGCAGCTATTTATACGAATGCTGGTGTCGTATACTCGCCGTAAAAATCCTAACTCCATTTCTTCCGATCCTTCTCAAGCTCCTTCAGTCACAGCATACCTAGATATATTACGTATACATGCATAGTGTGACTAAGGATGGATGTGGTCAGGATAGGATCGGGTGGAACGAAGTTAAGGTTCTGAGGGGGAAATTACTACCCCAGAGTTCGCCTAAATAGCCACACACTGTGTGCGTATACAAATTGACCCTGCCGCTACATGTGTATCAGGAAAATCCTCCCGAAAAAACATCATACAGGGTAGACGGTAACGAGAATGGAACCTATTACTTCCCACATGCTAAGCAGGTCGTGTTACCATAACTCTACTGGCTCGGTCTATATGGTAGAAACCATCGATGGTAAAGGTATCCATTTCTTCCTATGACTATGACTATGACTATGGTAGCGTTGTTATATGCAAAAAATCCATTGTCGACCCAACTAAAATGCAGTTAGCAAATTTGACTTGTGGCGCGCCATTTGTGTGCACAAAGAAGAATATTTTTATTATATCCCCTTCCGACCACAAATCTGGTTTTGTTATTGTTTTATAAACTTTGAAGAGGAAAGTCACTCTCGTAAAATCTGACCTTCTAGGTCCAGAGTAATTTGAGTATCATGGAATGCCTCCAAAAAGTAGCATTTGAGGGAGCTCTCCGATGAGTAGGGCTAAAATCCACCACAAAAGTGGTAGTATTTTATTGCTACTGCTTTTGTAGAGCAATCGCTGATGGGTTTGAGAGCCTAGGATTAAATTTTGTTGTATTTTTTATTACAGTTATTAGTTAGCTCAGTAACGAGCATATCCTTTATTTTTAGAAGCAGCTTCAAATAATGTATTTTAGTAGATTTACGATAGCATCTATGGCATTGCAATTACACTTGTTATCTTCGCCAATGCCATTATTATTACAACAAATTATTTATTTGACACTTATCATTACCTTGTATTTTAATTTACGAACTCAAATGTTATGGTAGTATTTGTACATTTATAGCATTGTACGTGTTTTAACTGCGTTATTATTGGATATTTCGCAGATAGTTGATTGATAGCAGCCTCTATCGTCCATTGTGAGGATTTCAGAATTATAATAAACGAAGTTGAGAAAATATTTTTTTAAGAACGCGTAAAATATTTCATTTCAAATTTGCATTCTCATTTTATTTTGATATTAAACATAAAAGTTCAAGGATGTAGAAACCGTAATTGCGTTTTTATTTGCTGTTACCATTTTGAGGTAGGTTATTAAAGCATTATAAAGTAGCTACTCTAGATGGTGTTCCTTTTTTCTTTATGTAATGACTAAGTATAGAGATTGAATTACAGGTGCTGTGTACAAGGCGTCTTTATAACCAAGTTACTAAATTTACAAGCTTTCAACTATAAAATTCAATAGTTATATCTGCGAATTTTAATTTTTGTGGTAAGATGAAAAACTTTATTGTACGATAACGTAGGTATGTTAAACACTTTCAAGTGATCAAATTTACTTCAAGGGTTTCAGTCAGTCAACATTATGTTTGCATACATCTAACATGCAGGGAAGTCGTGGCCGCTGCTTTGTTAAAATAACTTAGGTGATGCTTTCGGTTGTGGATTGTTAAAAACACAATCGTTTCTGTTGTATAGTATGTCTTTCCCGTAAATAATTTTAGCTTGCAGTAGCCCGCGTCTGTAAATTGTTTGTGCTGGTATCAAATAAAGCTGTGTTTGTTACGATTTGAACCAAATCAAGTAGAGTAAACTCGGTTTAATGTAATTATTTAATACTGCTACAGGCGTGGCACTCAGTAAAACACAAGCCCGCAGAGGTAAACTGCATGGTACTGTCCTAGCAAAGTGGTAGGGTCGCGATTCTTACTCAAACAATTAATGAGGCGCTCGTTATAAACCCACAAAGTCAAAAATCGATAATAAAATGTCAATAAAGCGCCGCCTGACTTTAAATTTCCAAAACAATGACGTAATAAACAAGGCCTAACCAGCCGCATAAGTCAGCAATGCAAAGTGTTTACTCAAAAACTGCACATTTCACCAAAAACCCCATGTATCCAATGCTTGAACCATCATATCGCTCATCTTTAGTTTTGGTTCAATCTGTAACTTAATTTTCGCTAATGTTTCGTTATAAAACCCTCTAAATTTGCAAAATGGACTCACCTTAAACCTTAAACTGCTTTAACAGAACCTTAAATTTTGTTACTAAAGCTCAAAAATTTACATTAAAACTGAATCATAATTTCAAACAACGTTAAAACATTCAGTATGAAAATAAGACTTAATCATTCAAATAGCTCAAAAATGGAAGATTGAATTGGTCGTAAAACTCTACATAACTTTATATTAAAGTAATGGAACTCTTCGCTGCTTAGATCCAATCAAATATCAATTATAAATTTTGGTAAACGTATACTAGCTTTCTTTTCTTTATTATTCATTTAAAAAAAAACAGAAGAATTATGTACTAATTTGTTTTATTTATTTCTAGGATTCCTTTTTTGATATCAAAATAGGTATCTTATCGTTAATAGATTTTATATAATTACAATTATTAAATTTAATTTAATTTAATAATTGTAATTATATAAAATTTATTAATGATAAGATACCTATTTTGATATCCAAAAAGGAATCTTAGAAATAAAATTGCAAAAAACAAATTAGCACATAATTCTTCTGTTTTTTTAAATGAATTATAAACTTTAGGGTAATAATAGCCACGAAATATCACTCAAAATTAATAGTGTTAGTCTCCATATTTTAGTTCAAAAAAATCATTAAATGTAACGTTATTAGAAATTTGCAAAACGTTCCTTTAAAGTTCAATTACACACTTTTTCGCCTTACACTAAATTACAATGAACTCTCATGGAAGATTCTGTCAAAACTCTTACATGCTCTCAAAAATTTGAGATTGATATGCGTGTAGCTAGGACTCTGTCAAAATATCCATTCATGTACTCAACCGTGTACCTTAATCGTTAAGAATAATCTCAGGTGGTAACTCTAATTAGGTTAGTGGTTAGTACACTACACCAACAAAGAAACCGTATGAAGAGCAAATAGAAAATGTTGTAAATGCAAACGTTCAATTATTGTCAAAGTATGGGTATAAAAACGGTTGTTACATTAAAATAAAATAAAAAATGCAGTCGGATAAAATTTTAAATGCAAATATCGTCTGGATTTAACACACCTAAATCTTACAGATATAATAACGATAATATTATTCAAGTCAAATAAACAAAAATGGTCAAGAGGATAAATGTTAACAATGCTGTCGTTTGACCGTCAGCTGTATATTCCACCTGCCAAACATCAGCATGTATAATATCCGCCTTCCGTTCACTAGCTACGAATTTTCAAATCGCAGATTACGATTGGGTTTAATCCCCAAAGTTCCCAGCAAATTTACAAAAATCCAAAGTAAAACTATTTACATCTCCAAAAAATTTTTAATCACGTATAGTTAATAGTATTAAAGTACTTTTTACTATTGACAGAATAGTTTTATTTAATTATTTAATTTAAACTGCAAACATTTATCGTTCATGGACATTTTTCAGTTTTCCCAAACCTTCAACGTCCATCCAGTCACTACTATAAATATCATACACTTTTATGTATAATAACAACGTTACACAACGGTTTGGACGACCTTTAGATACTTTCATCAAAATGGGGCGCACTAAATAGGATACTTAACTCAAAACATTCAGAACGATGAACATATTTGCTTGTTAACGCCGTTACTCCAAAATAAAGATACGCCGAGACAAAATGCCCGTTGCGAGATTAACAAAATCTCTTCAGTATCCAACTTTCATACCTAAACCGCCACCTTCACAGCTACCTTACTACTCCTTGACCGCTCAGAGTCTAAACTTCTACCCTTGCTAACCACCAAGAAGCTCCTTTCCCCACATTAATTATAACTTCCCACACACCTCTGAACTAACTATGTTCAAATTTGTAATCAAAAGTCATTTTCAAATTTCCCACAGGTGTCTGACGCTCCAATTTTAATCCGATAACTAGCGACGACATACATTTGCACAAGTTTCCAACTATAAAAATCTCAAAGTTGGCGTATAAGCAAGCACAGCGCCTTTTGGTTGGCGATAAACTAGCAGTGTATTTAAAACCGGTAACCTGATATTTTAAAGGACTATCAGAAAAGTTTTTAACACAGTGTAGCTGTATGTGGTATACCATGCATTGGAAGAGACTTCTGAAGGATCAACTATAATGATATCAAATATAATAACGTCTAGCTAAACACTCGACACAATTTTTAACTTAATTTCGGCAAGGATTTCAATAGATAAGCATTTCATTCATTTCAAACTAGTGAATCTCAAACTTTTATTTTTAATTTAAATTCGTAAACTATTAAAAATACCATTTAGGATATTTTCTATCCCGTCACAAATAAAATTTTTATATGGTACCAGTCTACAATTAGCACAAAAGTAATAATAGATTTTAGTTAGTGATTCATTGTTGAGTATCGCGTTAAAAACTGTAGAAAATTTTGAAACCGCTAGATAATTAAACTGTCGGGTTAGTGTCCATTTGTGAATGAACAGTTGAGGGTAATACAAATTGAAAGCAGTAGACTAATATGGAATATTCTAGTTTACTCAATATAATTCGAAAACACTAATATTACGTACATACATATTAATTAAGTTAACTCCTAGTAAGGGTATGTATATCAAAATAATCAAACTTGAATCTGTAAAAGTAGTTAAAACAATTGAGTAACTCACACTGAATAAAATAATACTTATACGTGGAATAAACGTAGGAACAATAAAAGTGAGAAAACTGTGAAACTATTTTTTTTTTAACTTGAAAAAATAAAATAATTTGTGCCGATTCAATACAAGTAAGTAAAAAAAAAGTACCAAAAGTATATGTATCCTTAAGCAACAGTTTAAGCCTGACGAATAAGAATTGTATAATGGCGCAAACAATTAGACAACATTTTACTGGAATCAAATAATTTATAGAACAAAATCAAAGCTTAAGGCTAAAAGTTTGCCTTTCTTTTTCCAAATAAAAGTACAATTTTTCTATAAATCAATACGCATTATACTATAAATTTATATAATAAAACTCACACTAAACAAAATAACACTAATTCGTACTATGAACCTAGGTAACAATACAAGTGAGACAATTGTTATAAAACTATTTTTCTTAATATGAAAGCATAAAATAATCTGTACCAATTCAATACCACAAAAAATATGTCAAAGAGTAAGTAAAAAAAGTACCAAAATATAAGTGGTCTTAAACAAGAACTATATAAAGACGCAAACAACAATTAAACAGAAATTATTCGTTCATAACAAAAACTTATAATAATTTACTAACAATTAAACAAGTTTCACTGCAATCAAAAAATTTATAAAGCAATCAAAATTGAAGACTAAAGATTTGCCTTTTTTATTTTTCTGGTTAATTTTAGCTAATTTTTTAATCTTAATGTATGTTCCTCAGATAAAAAATCTAGGAAAAATTTACTAAAAACTCTACCAACAAGAGTTTGGGATAGCGATGGGTTCCGCACTATCACCCATAGTGAGCATATATATATATATATATATATATATATATATATATATATATATATATATATATATATATATATATATATACATACAGTGCGAGTGTAAAGTCTGGAACTATCGCAATAAATCTTTTATTAAACGTTTTTGAAGAAATCCTCGAACACGTCAATTTTTATCTTAAATGAGACATATTTTACTGTAATCGTCACTTAAAGTCGTCTTTTGTTTTTGAGTTATGACGTAAGCGATAATTTTTTGAAATGGAAACCCTAATGTTTTATGATGAATTTGGAAAGAGCATGACATTCTAAGACCAAATATGCTAAAAAAGTATGGTACTGTATTTTGAAATTTCCGAGATAATTGCTGTTAAAAAATTTAATAAGAATTATGTGTTCCAAGTTTTAATAAAAAAATCAAGTAGCCATGTAACAATTGACAGCGTTAAAATAATGACAGTTCTTTATTAATTTGTTTATCTGTTTTTATTGTGGGTTTTTTTACGTAATACAGTAAATAATGGTGCGATATTTGACTGAAAAAGACCGAATTGAAATATTAATATTGAGGGGAAGTGGAGACCGTACTAGAACACAACAAGAGGTTTGTGAGATATTTAATAACAAGTATCCTGATAAAGAACCTATCACAAGAACGGCAGTTTCCAAAATAGGAAGAAAGGACATGTGAGAGATCGCCATAGGGGTGGTCATCCAACAACCAAAGAAGGTAATGAAATAAATATTCTGTTGTCTCTACAAGAAAATCCCCATGGAACTACAAGAGAACTAGCCGCAACTAACGACATTTCTCAAAGGTCAGTTATAAAAATTTTAAAGAAACATAAATGACATCCCTACAAAGTTCAATTAGTGCAATAACTTAGCGGAGATGATCCTGAACGCAGAACAGAGTTCTGTGAGGTAATGATGGAGCGGTGCAATATCGGCGGCGACTTTTCAAATCACATCATTTTTTCTGATGAAGCAACATTTCACCTTAATGGAATAGTGCATCGTCAAAACTATCGATATTTGGCACCTGAAAATCCGCGCTGCATGAACGAGACGCACACGCAGTTTCCTCAAAAACTCAACGTTTGGGCAGCAATTGCAGGGGATAGAATTCTAATACCATTTTTTATCGAGGGTTCATTGACAAGTGAAAAGTATTTGAATTTCTTAATAAACGATTTAATTCCTGCTCTTGCGGTGTTTTATCCGAACAATGAAGATCCGGATCTACCAAGCGATACATTATGGTTTCAGCAAGATGGTGCTCAGGCACATTTTGCTATTGGCGTTAGGAATTATTTGAACGAAATTTTTCCTGGTAGATGGGTAGGCAGAAGGGGAACTGTTGAGTGGCCTCCGAGATCACCCGACCTAACCCCGATGGATTTTTTTATGGGGCTATCTAAAGAGTAAGGTTTACATAAACCGCCCACAGAGAGTAGCAGACCTACAGCAAATAATTGGCACAGAAATAAAATTAGTTCCACCGAGACTTGGCGTAAAGTTCATCACGAATTTCAGTGGTACTGCCTTGCATAAAATGGTGGTCAGTTCGATCATTTAATTTAATGGTTTTTCTTTATTTTGTTATTTCTTGTTTCTTTTGTATTTCAGAATAATTTCAATACATTATACGCAATGAAAAAGTAAATACACTATCAAATCATTGACCTATTTGACGTGTTTTCGATTTTTGATTAGTATTATTTACAATATCTTTAAAATTGAAAAATATAATATCACCCTTTTTAGCATATTTGGTCTAAGAATTTCATGCTTTTTCCAAATTCACCATAAAAAATAAGGGTTTCCATTTAAAAAATTATCGCTTACGTCATAACTCAAAACTATTATATATATATATATATATATATATATATATATATATATATATATATATATATATATATATATATATATATATATATATATATAATATATATATATATATATATATATATATATATATATATATATATATATATATATATATATATATATATATAAACAAGTTATTTAATTAATCTGTGTAAATAATTATAAACAAGTTGATATCTTGCAATGTTTTTATTTAAGCCACGATACATATTATCGCCCCCTGGAACTACTAAATTATTTACAATATTTATTGTGCATATATATATATATATATATATATATATATATATATATATATATATATATATATATGAAGCAAGTTATTTAATTAATCTGTGTAAATAATTATAAACAAGTTGATATCTTGCAATGTTTTTATTTAAGCCACGATACATATTATCGCCCCCTGGAACTACTAAATTATTTACAATATTTATTGCTGGCTGGCAGTAGACGGGGTAACAAACAGATAAAACTGGGTTTACTGGACTGCTCAGAGATCGAGGCTGGGTATAATATTACTTAATTTTGCGCACCTTAGTATAGCTAGAGCATTTCAATTAACACAATCTGGGTTGAAATGCCTACTTATGAAGGTTCACAGCTCGTTTAAATAGCCAAATCACTCGTTTACCTTTTATCCAGGGGATCGTCAACTGGTACGCTACACCTTTAAGGCTACAAATAAAATTGCACGCTTACTTCTAATTAAATACGTGCTGAAAAATCAATCATTAATTATATGGATTTACTAAATAGGATCATTGTACATTGAATAGCTTTGTTTATACAAACATTTCTAAGAAACCATTAGGTTTACTAATAAGATCATTATATATTGAACAGCTTTGTTTATACAAACTTTACAGGAAATCATTTAATTATACAGACATGCTAAATAAGAGTATTTACATACATGGATATACTTTATTCATATTTCTAAGTATAAAAGGGAAACCTCAAGAATATAAGAACAGTCAGTTAATAACTTAATAAGTATAGTATGTAGTTAACTGTCACTCGTTAGCTCCTAGTTCAAGTTAGTAAATAAGTTTACTTGTCGCTATCAAAGTAATTACTTTGATTCAATATAAGTATTAGTATTAGTGATGTTAAAATAAAGAGTTTTTAAAAATAACGTATTTCAACCAAGAAACTTAACTCACTGAATCGATGGTAACCTGTTACTTTATTACTCCTTTACGTTCTATCTTGAAATTATACTTCAGAGAAAAGAAAATACATTAATCCAATTTATAACTAATTGAAATTATATCAGTTTTTTAAATATTACGTTACAGTTCACATAAACAATTGCTAAACTTCTAGTGTTTTTTTTACCATCTCGGCCTGAACCAAAACTTTTCAATAATTATTACTTTGCTCAAAAAAATAAATATTGACGTTAGATAGGTTATCTCATCTTAATCAAGGAACAACCAAATGCAATTAAAACGCCGTACCAAGAAATGGAGTTCACATTTGTGTACATACCCCAAAAAAAACACAACGAGTTCATTAACTTGAATGTGTATATTATAAATAAGCAAACACAAAAGTATCAAGACAATCTAGTGGTATTACATACATTTCCACAATACTTTGCTTTCTTAAAACGCATTGATACTAGCTAGTGCCAAATTTTGCAGTTTGTAATTTATTGTAAAATTTACTCTTAAGGCAAAAGTATTTATAACAACTGATAAGCGTCCCAGCTCTCAACGCTTCTGTAATTTTTTTTTTAATTTCGATACCGAATGGTCGATTCAATAAATAAACGACCCTTCTACAATTTAAATTATTTCCAGCATGAATACGATTTATAAAAGTTAATCCATGAAAAACTGTCCAGTAAACTACCAAGGAAAGCGTGTTCAGCCGTTCGGAAATTACAAATAAAATAAACACAGCACTTTATTATAATTGTCAACCACACAGCTAAATATAAGAAAGATATTAATTTAAAATTTGATTAAGCCTTTGCATCAGTTGGCGTCTCTAGATTTCCCCTTTTCTTTATACATCAAACGATTGAACACCCAGAGGATGGGTGCATGTAGCGGCTTCACCAATGTGATCGTCGTCGTAGACACGCTCAAACTTTCAGGAAATGGATTGATATTTCAGTTACGTATAATACACTAACGTTTATGTTTACACAATGCTTATTAACCTTATACGAACTATGTACAAGTTCTTGAATGTAGATTATTACTTCACGAACCAACCAACATAGCAAAAAGGATTTCACAACCTATCGATGCCAATGGTGTAAATCAAATCTTAATCTTAATCTCCAAATTCATCTCGACAAAGAAACCAAAAATTATATTTGGTTTTCAAAATTGGGATTCTGAATGCGATTACCAATTGTAAAAACTTTGAATACTTTCCAAATACGTAAAAGGAAAGAAAATGTTACAATCTAAAAATCTTCCAAAAATGTATGCGTTATCAAGTTCAATTTCACAATGTCTATATATATATATATATATATATATATATATATATATATATATATATATATATATATATATATATATAAACTATGAAGATGGTTACTCTTGAGCTCGGTCAATCAATAAAACCATTAAATCATGCCAACGTTTCGAAAATTGTATCTTCATTTTCAGCTAAGTGACAATCTAATATAATAATTGCACAATTATATTTTCCATAAATTCAATGAGCACATAAAATTATTAAATGTAACCTATATATATATATATATATATATATATATATATATATATATATATATATATATATATATATATATATTTTTTTCTTAGAAGGAACTGGGTAATTCTGTTTACAACATTATCTGATACCGGGCCATAATGTTGTAAACGGAACTATAGGTTATATTTAATAATTTTATGTACTCATTGAATTAGAAAATATAATTGTGCAATTATTAGATTGTCTACTTGAAAATATAATTTCGAAACGTAATTTATAGTTATGATTGACACCTCAAATAACCTTCATGTTTATAATAAACGGTCTGCTAAAATCAAGTTAAAACTAAATCACATTAAAAAAGATTTGTCTCCAGTTTAGGCCCTCATAATTCACACCATTTCAGAATTCGAACTCAAAAATTTAGAATAAGAAAACGGAAAGTACACCACTAAATTTATTTTTTCGGGCTGTTCTCAAATACAGAATTCATTTGAGAAAAATTTTAACCAGAATTTTGGTCGATTTGAAGGCAGCGCGTATCTTATATGTGCTGCCTGTCCTTCGTATTTTGTCTGAGGTAACTTGTATATACAGGGTGACCCAATCTCGATGGCCAAAACGAAAACAGCTGATTCCTCTGGCCAAAAGGAACAAAAAATTGTTAATACAGGGCGTGTCTATTGTTGATGGTTTCCAAGATGTTAACTTTTTTTAAATTTTTTCTATTTAGTGGAATAATTTTTTAAATCACGCTGTATCTTCCAAACTAGAAGAGTTACAAGAAAACAGATTAGTAGAAATTTGTAGAAGATGAAATTGCTTTAAAGAATATTGAATTCATTCGAGACAAACTCATCATTCAACATTTTTAATGACATAGTGAATTCAGAAATGAGCATAAAATTAAGTTTAAGAATATTGAATTGGTTCTAGACAAACTCATCATTCAACATTTTTAATGACATAATGAATTCACAAATGAGTTTTTTTTTTCAAATCTCACGATTTAATCGAGGTACCACAATCAAATCCATTAATAGATAATAACAATGTTGAGTGACCAAGACTCGATGGTGAAATTGAAACTACTGATTCCTGTGGCCAAAGTTAAGTACTTTCGAACCTTTTATTCAATTGTCAAAAGCTGCTTCAAAATGACTGCCGTTTGCTGCTATACACTGAACACTCCGTCTTCGTACTAAAGCCTGTATTAACAATTTTTTGTTCCTTTTGGCCAGAGGAATCAGCTGTTTTCGTTTTGGCCATCGAGTTTGGGTCACCCTGTATATATATATATATATATATATATATATATATATATATATATATATATATATATATATATATATATATATGATATAACTGGCAATTCAGAAGTATTCTTTAAATTGTGTTTAAAATTAATAAATAATAAGTTAGATATAAAACCTATGTAGGCGTAAATTATATTAAGGCGGTTAATGCAAATTAAAATAGTTAAAACAAACGTTTACTTTTGTACGCCTTGGTTATAAAAAAAGAAAAAAGGTGCTTGATTAGTCAGGTATCAACCAAGTTTCAAAAGATTTTGGTACATTGTTTAATACTTCGTTTCCTTTTGAAATACATTATAAGTGCAACAGTGACGTGTGTGCGTTCAGGAAGGAAGAACCTGACTAAAATTGGATTATTATAAGATAATTATCTCCAAGATCTTCGAAAGGCTTCTTCTTAACAGAATTACACAAGACAACTCCCTCAATGTTCTAATCCCCAGTCATCAGTTCTCCTTCCAACACAGTCATTCGACGATCTAAAAATGCCACTGCATCGTAAACAAGATTAACGACAGTGTCGGAAAAAAGGAAATATGTACCTCAGTATTCTTCGACATTCAACAAGCTTTTGACAGAGTTTGGCGCCCGGGTCTCCCCTACGTAATTAAGCAACCATTCTCTGTTCAACTCCGCCTAATACCAAAGTCCTATCTCAATGAGCGCTACTTTCAAGTAAAAATGGTCAGTGAACTATCCAGTTACAAACAGATAAAACCGGGAGTGTCACAAGGCAGCGTTCTTGAGCCATTTGTGTACTTAATATTCACAAATTATGTACCACAACAAAACTATACATTAATAGCTACATTCGCTGATGATACAGCTTGATCGAGATTCTACCGCGACAGCAGCAAAACTTAAAAGTATTTCAAATATCCTATAAAGAGGACCTAAGAAATGGAAAATCACAGTGAATGCTAGTAAGTCTATCAAATATCGTTCACAAATCGAAGAGTCAACAGTCCCCAACTGAGCTATCCCGATCAAACCGGAAGTCAAGTACCTTGGAATTCATTTGGGCCAAAACTGACTTGGCAAGCTCACATAAAAGTCAAAACAACGCATCTAAATTTCAAAATCAAAAATATGAACTGGCTAATCACAAGAAGATCCCAGCTACCAATCGAAAACAAGTTGTTAATTAATAAAACAATCTTAAAGCCGGTCTGGACGTGAGGCATCGAACTCTAGGGATACTGAATACTAAAGTTGTGGAAACGTTTCAATCGAATACCCTCCGGCTACTGACAAATGCCCCATAGTACTTACTCAATCAGACCCACTTATTGCTGAAGCAATCAGACCTCATTCACCCACACACAAAAACTGATGCTCAGACATTACAAACGAGCTCATAAGCGAATTATTCATGAAACAACACATAGAGAGAAGATTAAAATGATTAGGGACAGGCGATCTCCCTGGATAATCTCCAGAGATCGACCACTGGATGGCTTCTGAATCAAGTCACATCTCATATCGACCATTTACTTATTACTTGTATAAAGTAGATTGTAAATAAGCAATAAAAAACGTTATTATTTCGATACATTGTAGAAAATGATGTCCACTATGGTGGCGAGTGGTTAGTTAAAATAGTAACATTACACCATCGTAAATTTTATGACAGATGAATTGGAAGAGGAAGCTTACATGGATGGCCACTGCACTCCCCAAATTTAACAAAATTGATCCGACCATCCACTAAAGATGTAATTTCAGAAGTTTTCCGAGGTACCAATAGTAATACATTAAATAATTTTAGATCGTTCCAAGAGTGGATACAGTTGTTAATCGAAATCACTTTGGACATATGGTTAATGTTTTGTTTTTAGTTCTTTTTCTTACGTTCTGTTGTCTGAGGACATTCTATAACTTAATTTTTTGAACAAGCATGTTTTTTTCAATTCGTATGTTTCATTTCTGTTCGTACAAAACTTTTGGACTCTTCTGAACTGACTTAACTACTTGTACTTAATAGCTTTTCAGCTATTTCCCAAATGACAGAATTGTCACTCAAAACAATACATGTATCTTTGATAAAGAACGTTTATACTTCTGTTTAAATCATAGCTGTCACGAATTAACATCAACAATTTACGGTATTATCTGGGCGTTTCTCAGATAAAGCTAAATTGTGCCAAAACGGCACATTTTATGACAACGTTCATAATTGCAAATTCCAAGAGCAGTAGATGCTTTACTACACCTGTCCCATTAACAGTTTTATTACAAAGTAAGTTGGAATGTTGGGACCGTCGTAAAATGCAGCCCGCATGAACAGTGGCCAACTTTATATTACACCTTACACATTATTATATCGTTTTTGGTGTTTGAAAAGATCATAGTCTACCTTTGTTAGATTGAAACGGGTAAGGTTATAACGAAATTTTGAATGACTTAGCAACGCCGCAACTATGGTCAAATTCAAATAGATCAATATACGTACAATGTTTTGCTGATCTAAAGATGTGGGTTTCCATATAAAAATATACATTTCTGTTTTGTTAGACAACATGTATACTAGAAAGTGTTTTTGTTATGTATATAGCTCTGCCAAAAAAACAAAGTCCCCGGAAAACGAACTAAATATCACCAAAGTGGCGCGAATTCAATTTTACCAATCTCACGTTAGAATTCTTAGATGTACAATCGTGTACAAAATCACTAAATTGTCATTGTCATTGTCAATATCTTACTGAACACATGGCTACGATTTTGAGAAAATCGGTTCATTCCGAGGCCAGAAATATTATTAAAAACGTTATCGAGTCCTTTGATAGGCAGAAAGCCACTCGTGTGTGGTCATTTCCTTTGAAAAAGGCAACGGAATTAGCAGCTACCGCAATAGGGATATCGTCTACTTTTATAAAAAAAATCAGGTAATTTTTTGAATTGCCCAACTAAATCTGTAAATAACGACAATTATTATTGGAAATGAAGTTAAGTCAAGCGACGAGGGTATTCTGAATTCTCCATCGAAAAAAAAGGAGGAAGTAGCCGTTCTAAAAAAATCGTGTTAGATAATAGCGACTTGGGAATATTGAAGAGAACAGTACACGAAATCTACATCGCCGATAACAAAGTTTGCACGTTAAACATTTTGGTCAATAAGATGGAAGAGAAAATTGGCTATTCTGGTATGTTTTAGACAAAATAACTTATTTTAATGTTCACATTAATCAAAGCAGAGAAAGTTAAATTATAATTGAAGATTAAAAGTGAGGGACCAGCCACTGGGTGTTAAGTTTTGTAAAAATTAGCTTTATTATAAACGTATGCGATCACGGCAAATAACGCTAAACCGTCATTTACACTTCCGAGTACCTACTCGTATTCGAATATGTGTTTTTTATATTCAAATATGACAGAAACTGAATTCTCGATAGAAGGACTTCGGATCCTAGTAAATCCGAGTACTCGTAAATGTAAAAGCTGCTTAAGCGAGGCAATATTAATCTAGCGAAGCTTAAAATCAATATTTATCTTCGCTCGGTTTAGCTCTATTTTGATTCGAGCGAATTCTTTGCTGGATTAAGTTCAGTCGTATGTCATAATTTGACGAACTAGAAACGGTGTGGATATGAAGAAGCGAGAAGAATATTACCTACGTCTTTCTTGTACTTTTACAAATCAACTGCACATCTCGCATTTAATTGCCGGGGTAGCTTTATTTCACTCTCAGTGGCCCGTCAGTTTTAGGCTCGGTCAAACCGAGCGCTAGCTATGTACGCTACGTTCGCTGCTTATGTTAAGCTCACTACCTGTGCTACACCATGTGGCCACACCGATGGCCATATTATGCAAAAATTTGTAGACGAATTTAAACATTTGACACAACAATTAAGAAAAAATAAATAAAAATTTAAAGAATACTTTCTACTGAGTGCAATCAATTTTAGACTAACTATTATTCATCAGTAAAGGTCATAACTCAACAGTTGTGATAAAGTTTTAGTCAATATAGCGAACATAGCGCTCTTTTTGACTCTGCCTTTAAACAATTACTTTAAACTGTCGCAGTTAAAATGAATCAATCATTTTATATTTTAAAGAAAAAACATGTTTTTAACAACTTCTTTAACTGTTATAGGTGGTCGCGAAACGCTTCGCAGCTATCTCCATCAGATCGGTTTTAAATTTAAGGAATGTGATAATAAGAAAGGATTCTTAATGGAAAGAAATGACATTGTTGTATGGCGGTCTCGTTACCTGCGGAAATTACGGGGGAATAATTCTTTAGGGGATAACAAGGAACCAGTTAAATGTTGGCAATCAGAAGAAGAAGCAGGAGTTTATCAAACTAATCGAACAGGTCAAAGGCACATTATAGTTCATGCTGGTGCATCTTATGGATTTGTAAATAATGGATTGTTGACCATTAAGTCAAATAGCAAGTCAGTAGACTACCATCACGACATGAACCATACGAACTTCATGACTTGGTTACAAAAACAACTAATACCAAATCTACCACCGAATGGTACTGTCGTCATGGACAAACTGCTTACCACAGCGTTCAAATTAATAAACCACTAACGCAATCTGCCCGGAAGGCAACTATTCGTGAGTGGCTGGAAAATAATGAGGTTTCCACAACATGCGAAATGCAGAATTGGTAGAATTAGTGAAGAGATTTAATTACAACATAACTTTCTTTGACGACTTATTACAGCAGCACAGCCACACTGTACTTCGCTTGCCACCGTACAGTTGTGAGCTTAATCCGATAGAGTTAATTTGGAGTTTATCAAAATACAAGGTTGCGATGAACAATGTTAGTCATCGTGGTAGTGAAATTGAAAATTTAGTTCGAAACGCTTTTGCCGATATCAGCGTATCGAACTGGCAAAAGAATTGTGCTCACGTTGACATAGTAGCACAAGAAACGTGGAAACGTGATGCATTGCTGGATGAAGCAGTGGAAAGTTTGTCTTTCAATGTAAACACAGGTTCTTCCGATAAGAGGAAACAAGTAGTGATGACGAAGATAAAGAAGAAGGAGGTTAAACTTAATCCTTTTCATAAAATTAATTATGAACTTGCCTGTTATTAATTTTTGTTAGCTTTCATAAAATTTCTAAGTATATTTTATTAATAACTTTTGAATAACTTAGTTTAGATGTTTATTTGTAAATTCTCTTGAACGTTTTGAATTATGAGCTAAGCGGTTTGCTAATTATTTGCCGGTTATTAATTTTTGTTATGTTTGCATACAATTTCTAAGTATATTTTATTAATAACTTTTTTAAATAACTTAATTTCGATATTCATTTGTAAATCTCTGTACGTTTTTCATAAAATTAATTATGAGCTAAGCAGTTTTATAGTTATTTGCCTGTTTTTAATTATTGTTAGCTTTCTATCTCTAATTAATAAGTTATAAACAATTTAATTTCGATATTCATTTGTAAATCTATCAATATTTTTCATAAAATTGAATGAGCTAAGTGGTTTATAATTATTTCCGTTAATAGTAATTCGAATACTAAGTATTCAACTGACCTTACTGTTCGAATTATTATTTAATACTTTGAACTTAATAAAATCCTAGTTCATGAAATACAAGAAACTCAAAAGTCTCCCCAAAATGTAATTTTTCTTAAATTCACGCTACAATTATTTCAATCTATGCGTGACCTTAAGAAAAATTGTTTTTTGAGGAGACTTGAGTTTTGTATTTCATGTACTTAATTACCCCAAATGTGAGAAAATTAACGAATATAGTCAATTAAATCCTAATTAATGCAAATATCACCAGTACGTCACATTTAAATTTACCGCCTTGATCCTTTTTAACCCGAATGTACCTTGCAGACTAGGGCGACATCAAAGCGCCACCTTCAGGGACTTTGTTTTCTTGGCAGGACTATACCTCTGTAAATTATATAATTTTCTTATGAAGAAGTTTTTTATATTTTTTATAACAAAGATATTGGACTTCCTCGCACTAAAATACCACCCAGTATTCTCTTCGTATCAGCTAGGTATCACGTGTACTTTTGTAGTATAGAAATGCTATTTTGTCAAGTACTGAAATATGTCGAGTTTAACTCTAGGTGACCGACATTGCAATATACTTTGAGGATAATTTAATTCAAGGTGAGTTACAAATGATATATCGTGTAAACTGTCTAGTACGTTAAGGGTTGTATTTATTCTTTGTATAAAATTGGACATTACGGGTAGCATATACATTATACAAATTATTATGTAACACTCTTGTGTATAAAAAGTATTAGGAAAACCTTAAGTATATGACACGATGAAAGTATCTATCCAACGATTTTTCTTTATGAACCTTACAACCCTTAAACAATAAATAAAGCTAGATTGCTGTTATCAAGTCAGTCAATGGAAAAGTCATACATAAGTGTAGACGTGGGTCGCTGCTATTTGCATGAGAATGCTTATATACTATATTAGATTATAGATATTTCACGTATATTTTCTTAAATGTATTAAAAGCCCTTATTTGCATGAAGCTTATGGCAAATTGCCAGACTCTGTTTACTGACTCGCACTTACAACTTTTCCGAGATATTTAAAATAGGTGCATTAAGAACTTTAATCAACACGTCTGTAAATATGAGCTTGTAAAAAATAAAAGAGATAATTATGTTTAATTAAAAGAGATACAGAAAATCCCGATGAATAGAAAATGTAACCAATATCTCGTTATATTCATAAAGATTCTCCAAGGTTATAATTACAATATTTAAAACTGACTTCCTAAAAAGGGTAGAAAATGAAAACTCACATGTATATCAATTGTGCTTGAGGCCAAAATCTGAAATAATCCTTCATGTTAAAGTGAATTTTATTCACTGTTTTATTGATAAATCAGGATTTAATTGCCCTAAATTAACTTCTTCGGTTATAAGAATAATACTAAGCAAAAAATTTAAGGAAAGCAACATTAAGAAATTTGAATAAAGCTTTTTAAAAAATACTGATGCAATTAATAAAAATGTCAAATTATAGTGTATCATCGAAGCATAAAACAGTAAACCACTTTATATTTGGGCATTTTAATTTATGTATATACATTCAATTTTATCATTTCATATAAATTTTATATAATTTTATATTATCCATTGAAATCAATTCAAATTACAAAATCGAGCCCTAAATACAAATAATAACTTTTATTTAACATACATTGCGTACAAATTATTTCCTCATACCGTTTTCGAAATAATTGAGTGATGAATTTAAAAAAAAATTAAATTAACCTTTCAAAAGGATTTCAATATGTAGGTACTGTTAAAGAAAACCCTAAATATATTACATAATGACGTGGTGTAGGTTATTATTATACTTCAATGATTGCCCAAGAGGGTGTTACAATCATCCAAGTGTTATAAAGACCATTATATAAGTGTCAGACAAGGTACTTTATCTATAATTATGTAAAAGGCAATCTCATATTATTAATAATGTTTATTTTTAGTCAAGTCAAGGGAAAATTTTGAACATTGCTAACACACTGGTACGTTTTTCAGTGTGAAATATTCTGTTTATTAGTTTTCTGATGCAATTATGAGCTTAGGGTATATAAAATTTATTTTTTTCTATTTTACTTCGTGGAATTCCATATCAAGTAGTAAGAATGTGTCGTGCGTAATTTAATTTATCACATTTTACTCTACGTTGATCATATTTCATTGTAAAGTGTAAACATACATAATTTGTCTTTAGGTAAAATCTTGCGCACACATTGTGTTCTTCATAGTAGATGGATTCCTTTAAAATTAGAATGTTGTGCTTCTCTGAGGGAAAATGTATGTAATTACACATTTTATGCATGTGTACTTACTTACTGCTACATTGAAACTCGCTTAGTTATCGTCATTTATATGATCTGTGTTAAAATTCACTAAGAAAGCGTATTTCATAATTTGGCATCTAAAATAATCTTATTCGTTTAATTAATTAAACCTTACCAATTAATAGTTAGATATGTGATTAAAGACAGCATTTATTGCATAAAGAATTTCACATTCTCACCGAGCTTAGCTCGAAAGAAATTGGAAAATTGCATGTACACTCGTGGCAAACAATCAATTTCATTTTGTCTAAATATACTTTAATCTCATCTATGTAATTTGATGTGGAATTTTTGCTGTATCTGGGCTTTCCTATAACGCATATTATAACACCTGATACTTATAGTTACACAATTATCTCCTATGAACAAATTCTATCATATCGAAATGTTACAAGGGCGGTTATACCTAGTGCTGTTTATTATTATTGTACTTTATATATTAGAGGTACCGATTTTGCAGCTTTACATTTGGGTCCAGTCCTCAAGACTGTGTTAGCTAATTATGTAACACCAAACCACAATTATTACACCAATGAAATTGTGTAGATCGTGTATTGCCTAGAATTCCTGATATGGAATTGTGAATTGTGTATTATTTACTTATGTAACTATATTACTAAAAACTTCAGTGAAACGCTTCTAATTTAAATACACGTTTCAGCCAAATAGCATAACCTATATTTAATTCTTGTTGACTACATCAACCGTTACAAAATCAACTGTTGATTTCATTGTTTTGTTGAAGCTCATGTATAGCTAAATTTCTTACTAAATTTTCGGTGACTAAGCTGCAGTCACTTACTTAAACGTTTGTATACCAAGTGCTTCATTGTAGATATCGTTTTATACAGGGTGTCTGTGAAAGGTTGGGAAATATCGAAACTGGAGATACTAGAGCCCAAAATATATCGATTGAACCGAACATACCTTAGTCCAAATATTGATAGGTAAAACGATACAGGGTGTCAAAGTTGTAATTTGATTTTATATTTTTCCTTATTGATTGAGAAGGTTTTTAGATTTTTGCATATGTAGGTTTTTTGGTATGAGAAATAAGATTCTGCCCTTAATTTTGGCGAGACCTGTAGGCGGCGTCACATACAGCATTATTTTGGCAAATAACCTGTCAGAAAATCTTTGCGCCACCTTGTATGCAATAATTCATATCAAAATCCTAACCACTCGTCCTTTCTCAACAAAAAAGGTGTACTTGTCAGGAGTGCTTAAATTTAATAGTTTCTGAGATATTTGCTTTTAAACGTATCAATGCATTTTGAATTCAGTGTACTACATATTTTTTTAACATAAATCAAGTTACTCTGAAAAACATCCGCATAGTGTTGCTATGGTTTCTAATGTTTATTATAAGATTACCTTCAGTGTCACTAATAATTATCAGTTAAAGTTTTGTTTTAAACTTAAAACGTTATGGAGTATACGTTTGTCAGGAGTGTTTAAATTTAATAGTTTCTGAGATATTTGCTTTTAAACGTATCAATGCATCTAGAATCCAGTGTACTACAAATTTTTTTTAACATAAATCTCTGAAAAACACCCGCATAGTGTTGCTATGGTTTCTAATGTTTATTATAAGATTACCTTGAGTGTCACTAATAATTATCAGCTAAAATTTTGTTCTAACTTAAAACGTTATGGAGTATACGTTTGCCGAATATGCTGATATGCATTTAATGCATGGGTTGGCACGATCTTGTGCTTTAAGAGCTCGAAGATTGTACGTCGAAAGATTTCCCAATAGACAATTGCCAAATTCAAAGACTTTCCAACGAATTGATCAGCGGTAACAAACTTTTATTATCATTTTTCGAGAACAACTGCTGCGTCCATACTGCATTCAAAAAGTACAAGATTTGCGCGGGGATGACTACCCTGCAAGAATAGAATTTTCTACAAGGCTCTTAAAGAGGTTTAACCAAGATAATAAATTTTCTGGCTTAATATTGTTTTCGGACGAAGTAGGATTTCGTAGGGACGGGCCTATCAACTCGTATAATCCACACATGCAGACGAAAACCGTCACTGTATAAGACAAACCCGGCATTAAGTCCAATTTCACATTAATTTATGGGCAGGAACAATTGGACATTATGTAATAGGACCTGTTGAGTTACCACCTAGACTCAATGGCCAAAGATATTTAGAATTTCTTGAAGAACAATCACCCAATCCGTTAGAAGACCTTCCATTGCAAACACGCATGAACATGTGGTTTATGCACGATGGTGCGCCACCTCATTTTAGCTTATTAGTTAGAGAGCATTTAAATAGAGTATATCCAGACCGATGGATAGGCCGATCAGGACCTGTGTCCTGGCCGCCTAGATCACCGGATTTAAATCCTGTGGATTTCATTTTCTGTAATGAATTGAAACAACGTGTTTATAATACTCCCGTGGAAACCAAGAATGAACTACGGCAAAAAAATTTCCACCATACCCAAGAAATAAAGAACAACGTTCAAATACTTTGGATGATGCAACAATCACTAGTTCGTCGTGCTTGGGAGTGCATTAGGCAAGGTGGTGCTCACTTTGAACAATTTGTGTAGTTATTCTTTAGTAAATAGTTTCTTTAAATTTTCTATTTTATTCAGTATGTCTTTTTAAACAGTTTCTAATAAAACTGTAATTCTTTTTGTAATGTATGAATCTTTTTATTAATCTTTGAGCTTCTAAATCATTAAATCGGACCAATCTGTACATTAAATGCATATCAGCATTATTCAACAAACGTATACTCCATAACGTTTTAAGTTAGAACAAAATTTTAACTGATAATTATTAGTGACGCTGAAGGTAATCTTATAATAAACATTAGAAACCATATCAACACTATGCGGACGTTTTTCAGAGGAACTTGATTTACGTTAAAAAATATTGAGTACACTGAATTCAAAGTGCATTGATACGTTTAAAAGCAAATATCTCAGAAACCATTAAATTTAAACACTCCTGACAAGTACATCTTTTTTGTTGAGAAAGGATGAGTGATTAGGATTTGTATATGAATTATTGCATACAAGGTGGCGCAAAGATTTTCTGACAGGTTATTTGCCAAAATAATGCTATATGTGGCGCCGCCTACAGGTCTCGCCAAAATTAAGGGCAGAATCTTATTTCTCATACCAAAAAACCCACATATGCAAAAATCTAAAAAACTTCTCAAGCAATAAGGAAAAATATAAAATCAAATTACAACTTTGACACCCTGTATCGTTTTACCTATCAATATTTGGACTAAGGTATATTCGGTTCAATCGTATCTCCAGTTTCGAGATTTCCCACCCTTTCACAGATACCCTGTATATTTGTATATACTTTCATTTAAGGTAGAACAACAAACATGTACTTTTTTATTCAACGGTTGATATAAATGGAGTCTCATACGCAGTTTCCTGGGTTAATTCTAATTAAGGTATACAGCGTTATTTAGGCTGAGGTATGCACAATTTCCCAGAGCTCTCGTATTCGGGCGTGGCTGTGTAAACTACACTTCCAAATCTACTTATTGTTTTAGGTATAACCATTTTTTATGTAGTGCTTGTCTGCGACCCGAAATAGCCACCACTGTTTCAATTTCTTAAACGATTTTCTTAAGCCAATTAAAATTGCGCCATTTTTTGCCGTTAAATTAAATTTCTGCGCCCCTATCGTAACATAGTTAAGTTATTCTAAAGACTACATCCATACAGTTAACTTCACAACCACGAACTATGCAGTAATTAGGCAGCCATCATGCTCTGTTTTTGTTGTTCAAAATTACATCGACATGCCTAACTTCACACAGCCCGTACCATCTGCATAAATAAGTTCTTTCTTACGAAGTAATTAGCCGCCAATTATGGGCAGTGGCAATAAAATTTTGCGCTCTTTAAGTTTTAGGAGAGTTATTGCAAAGATTACATCAACAAGACTAATTTTCCATCCGTGAACTTACGAATAAACAGATATGTTCAGGCCATAATTAGCAACTTATTAACTCGCAAGGAAACACTAATTTCCTACAGTTAACAACCTTAAAATTGGCCATGTAATTTTTACAATAACTTGTTTCCTGTAGGAGAGTTTAACTTTAACGGCGCAAAATAGGCGCATAATGGGTGCCTAACTATCGCGTAAGAAAAGATGTAATATTCTCAATAACTTATTTCGTATAAAGGCGAAAAATTTCATTTTAGCGACGCAAAATGGCGCATAAATGGCGCCTAATTACTAAATGAGGGAAAACGCATTTATTCATAAGTTCAAGGCTGTGAAGTTAGCCGTGTAGATGTAATTTTTACAATGTGTTGTTTCCTAGAGCGGCGCAAAATTTAGCTTCAACGGCGGCGCATAATACCTAACTATGGAGCAAGGAAAGGCTAATTTACATATACGGATATGAAGTTAGATTTTTCGATCTACTTTTTGCAATAGGTTCTTTCGTCTGGAAGCCCAAAATTTTATTTTAGCGGTGCAATACCGCGTATAATTGGCGCCCAATTATTGCATCAGAAAAAGTTGATTTATACAGAAGTTCTAGGCTGTGAAGTTTGCAATAATTTATTTTCTATAGTGGCGCAAATGTTTATTTTAGCGACGTAGAACAGCACATAATTGGATTCCAATTACTACATAAGAAATTAATTTATGCGGAAGCTCAAGGTTGTCATAAAACGTAAATCTATACGTGCCGATAACAATTACAGTTATCTTCCCCAGTAGGTGGTAATATCCGTAAGAAGTGCAATTTTTACAAATATTACCTCTTACTGAGGACGATAACTGTAATTTATTTCGAATCATATAGATTTATATAAAGTGTAAATATATATGCCCAAAACTAAGTATTTTTATTACGTACTACAATGGTGAAAGTTTACATTTTCATATCTCACGGTTGCGAAGATACCTGTCAATGTAATTTTATAATAACCTCCCTTCTACAAAGGGAGCAAACCGCCACATAATGGGTGCCTAATTATTGTGCAAGAAAAGATTAATTTATTCATAAAGTTTGAAGTTAACCTTGTCCATGTAGTTTAACTCATTTCCTGTGGCGGCACTAACCGACGCACAATTGGTGTCTAATTGTTGTATAAGAAAAAAATTATTTATTCAGAAGTTCACGGTTGTGAAGTTAGCCGTGTTGACATAATTTTATAATAATTTCTTTCCTATATAGGCCCAAAATTTTGTTTTAACGGTACAAAATAGCGCCTAATTACTGCATAATAACTGAATGATTTATTAAAAAGTGTGCGACTCCGTGAAGTTAGCAATGTTTATAGAACTTTTGCTACAACTCATTTTCCAACGGGACGCAAAATTTAATTGTAACGTCGCATAATCGCCTATAATCAAAACGTAATTATACACAAGTTCAAATGATATTATTAAAAAAAAACATGCTGTCTTATAACACATACTTTCAACAGTGCATTGGTAAAGTATCCCAAGTACGAAAAATAATCCATAAACAGTGTATGGAATAAGGAATTCGGAGATTAAACAATAAGGGATATTAAGGAGCCTTAAAAATATATACTTAGTTAGCAATTTAGTGAATGATGCATCACACCTGTAACCCACATAGTACTTGATGAATCATACGTTATTATTCTCAAACTAAATGTCACACTAAACTGTAATTAATTGAAAGCTTTTGCATTCCCTATTTTGATAAATCCATCAATTTAAGATGATAGATAACTTAAAATGAAAAAAATTAGAAACAATAGAACGATACACAAAAATTGTTATAGTACACGTAATAGTTTCTTAGGTATCTGTAGGTGCGGATGTATCACAACAGGAAAAAAAATAAAAATATTCCGACAGACCAGCTACCTACATCAGGACGTTTACAGAAAATGAATAGAATTTTACTTATGTCTGAAAATGTTATAAACTTAAGAGACACATTCACAGAAATTAACGAACTGCCCATTTATCTCTATGGGTATCCAATGTGAAGTGCGTAAAGTGTAAAGTTAGTTGTGATATGAATGCATTGTGTGGCGAGGGCTTAATTTTTAGTCTTCATTAATATAGTTCACCACTACCACCACACGTCACAAGCATCCATTTCTAAGTTTATGTGCTACAATTTATTATTCTTAAAATACATTTTATAGTATATTTAAACATTATGAATAGTTCAATTCATTCCTTGCAAAATGGACACGATACCTACTTTTCCATTTTACAAAAATTCCTTACTAATTTTTGAGTTCATTTTAAAAACAAAAAAAGTCGGAACCGTGATTTTAGTGTGCATTGTTAGTCTAAATTACTTTCAGAAGTTTTTAATGTGATTCCACATAGTGTGTGAGGCAACAGAGGTATAAGCAAATTCATTGCGTTAACCTAATCCATACAGTGGTTAGTTTCTAATATAGTTGTAAATCCATCAACAACTCTACATATAAAACCACTACAGTAGGTCCACCACCCGGCTGGGGTGGGTAAATCAGTAGCTGGCAATACACATTTATGTGAATAATGATTATGTATGTATATATATATATATATATATATATATATATATATATATATATATACCAAGTAATAAACTAAATAATTGCAATATTGGGAACGTCGTAAGCACTAATCAGGAAGGAATGTTTACCAATCGACCCCTATGTCGATTTGGGATATTAAAATCAGTGACGGCTCGTGGTTTAGCAATTTGGAGGGTCAATTTAATACAGCATTTCATATATCCAAGGCATCCGATATTCTACATTGTCACGGGTGAAAATGGCAATGGAACCTGGTCTAACAGATAGCCGATAGCTCAGTGGTGCTTTGCGTGTAGGGTGAATAGAATAACATAAATAAATTCAGAGATAATCATAAACAAAGGGCGCATATTGGTATAATTAGCACACGAATAAACGCTAGTATTCCACAGCAATATTTAAAACAAACAAAAAGCGTTCCCAGGTAAATCAGCTAAAGGGCTAGTGGACCGGTGCTTTCTGAAAAAGCTTCAAAATATTCGCACGCAATCAAAACAATATATAACCAAACCTCACAATGAGGACCAGAATTCCAATAAATTCTGTATATGACCTACCATGCGAATGCGGCAGGGCTTACATGGGAGTGCGCTGTAGACCACTCAAAGTGAGAAGTAAGGAACATAATAACAACATCCGCAAAGGTGAAACAGAAAGAGCTAGAACCGTCGAACATCTCTGAAACGAAGACCACCGCATCCAGTTCTAAAAAGTATATATTGGATTACTCAGTGGCTCAGCGGTAAAGGTGTCAGACTTGTAAGTGAAAGTTACCAACTTCGAATCTGAGAGTAGTCAAGTGTTTGGGAAAAAAATTATAACACATGAATTCAACTCAAGTGCGAAAACAGAACTAAGCCTGATGACGGACTTCCTAAACGTCGCGGTATAAAAACAGATACTGTGGAAATAGACCGATCAACTCAACTAATATGAAACCACAGTTACAAATCACTCATAATGCAGGATATATTGTGCTTCAAGACAAGGGCGTAGTCAGGATTTATAACAGGGGGGGGCAAACCATGGTCCATGGTCGTTCAAAATGTAAAATTTTAGGATAAAAAGAAAAGGCAAATGAAAACAAAACTTTGAGATTTTAATTATACTTAAATTAAACTAATAACAGATAACAAAAAAAATATGCAGAACAGAAAAATATGTATATTTTAGATTTAATTTTTTGTTTATTAAAATTTAAAAATTATTTAATTTATTTTTGCTCTTCCAGGGGGGGGGGGGCAGTTGCCCCTCCCTGCCCTTAGCTGGCTACGCCCAAGACCAATTGTAAAGGTCATCTGTTATTTCTCTCGAACTGCTCTATCAAGTGTCTTCTACAGACTGACTGCCAAGAATTAAACAGGAAAACCCTTTATTCCAAAGCTCACGTCATCCTTACCATTACTTATCAAAAATGTTCCATTAACTGTTTTGCAAGAGCCAAAACATTTAGCGTGATAACACAATCAACTTAAGCCGCAACTTATGTTTTTTAGATTCTTTGCAACAACAAAACAATGTAATCTTCGAAATGCTTCCACTTCCTTTTAACGAAGTTACGATAGCAACGATAGAATTTCAAACGAAGAATTGGAAATGAAAATACTCAGCGAGTTAGATGCCGTGACCGATCCCATCAGTGCAAGAAATGAATTTTTTGGGTGCTTCTTGTGTCCTTTTGGCACGTTTTAGGCACAATCTGAAGGAATATTTGCGCCGTTTCATAACATTCAATGAAATCTGGGTTCAACATTATACTTGCAAAACCAAAGAACAGTCTAAACAATGAACACACAAGGGTTCTCCGCCACCAGACAAGGAAAAAAGGGTATTGTCAGCAGGAGAGAGGTTATAGAAACTTTGGTTGGGATTGTCACTTGATAAAGAGGATGTGGATGACCTTTCCACAAATCTGCGATTTCAATGATTAAACTTCATGAACTTAAATTTGAACCAGTGCCTTGTTCACCCTACTCGCCAGATTTGGACCCCAGCGACTATCACCTCCATTTTCTATTAGGTCACCTAGTTGTCGAATAATTCGTATGTCAACGAAATAAGTAATTTCTGTTGCTATCAATTACTTCGCTAGATCACTACTATCACGAAATCTCATTCTTTACTCATATAAATGTTATGACAGTAATTTATGATTCGTTTTATTTGATTCAAATTTAGCAAAATAAAAGCGATGGTGAGAACTCTTACATATGTCACAAAAAAGAGGGCGATTGTCCACCAGGAAAGATGGTGATTTCTGGATAATTTATGATAATGGTTGAGTACATACTTATTACTTAGATTAAAGTTAATTTCTGGACTCTTCAAAACCGTCAACTGAACACGAGAATTTGCTTTTTGAAAGATGTTTTACAGCTCAGGAGAGAACTAAATATTGATGGTGAGTTCGCGATCAGTTTAGCGTTTTATCTTCTACTTCCAGATCGAAAAATCACTCACCCTTTAAAGCAGTCGGGTTTCTTACATAAAAAAACACTGACGTACGAGTAGTTTTACTGACACTGGATTAAATGAACGGTTTATTTTGACTGGTTTCGTATAACGAATCTGGTTAACAGAAAAAGTAAGCCTGGAAGGCAGCTCTGGCTAGCAAGGAATGCCTCTCGGCCTCTGATTTGCGTGGTTGAATTTTGTGTTATTGCAGTTTTGATATATTGCTTATGTACCAATTTTGTTGTGTTATTTGTGTGGTAAAAAAATAATTTTATTATTATAATATTACTAATAATGTTCGTATAATAAAGAGTGTGGATGTTGTAGAGTAGTGGTGGAGTTTATCTTATGAAGATTACAGTGTTTTGAAGTTCTGAGAAGTTGTTGGGTAAGTTATCGAGTATCTGGGTCTGGACTGCTGGAATGTGTTTCAATGTCTGTTTGATTTTTCTTGGATTGTAGTGAGGTCTATTCTCGGAGCAGGTTTTAAGTTGTTTTTGGTGGCATTGTTGTTTCTGTAGATCCTTCGTGGTAAGTTATTGGATATGTGTTATTGGAACACATTCCAGTCTACGTTATTAAAGTCTCGTTGTTCGATTGTCGTTCGGAGTGACGGAGGTTGCTGCTCTAAAGGAAATGCTTGCTAAGAGTGAGGGATGGTGGGAAATTGTTGTCATGCCCATATAGCAGTTGTCAAAATGTTGTACTACTGTATCTGAGCATAGTATGTGGTCTATTATGGATGTTCCTTCATGCCCGAAGAGTGAGTTTCTGTTTCTAATTCGCCATATTGCAAGTAAGTAGTTAGTATAATTATGTTTCTGTGTGCTGAGGTGTCTCCGATTGTATGTTTCGATTCTTAATGTCACTTAAGAGCACAGAGTGTGGATATATACTCCCATAATTCCGTAGAGAGTGTGTTGAGTTCAGGGGGGTTATAAAATGAAAAAAACTATTACTACGGATGAATTTACGTGCACCGCTGCTGCCACATGATACGTTGCAATTGCGGTGAGATAAATGGAGTGGATGGGTATATATTGTAAATTAGGATGCCTCGGTTGTTATCGAGGTATGTCTGGTACTATGTAACGTTATGAGTGCCTGGCATGGATAGTTTTGCTTCTGTTATGGTATTTGTATTTTGTCGTTTGTGGGCAAGTTTTAATGGAAGGGGTTGGGGGGCCGGTGTACCTAACGCCCATTGCATTAATAGTCCCTATCCTGAGGTTCATTGTACTTATTGCTATAGAATAATGGTGGATTAGGAGGGAATGGAATGCAATTCGTGTTCCCGATCAAGTGCAGAACATCCATCGGTCGAGGGACTCCGTTCCTGCCCTTTCAATCATCTTCATTATAAGTTCTCGTTTTATAGGAAGATTAACAGGAGGACGTGTTCCACATCTAGTAGGTCGGAATCGGATACAGAGTCTCGAATAGTTAGATAGTGGCGACTTGAGATGGCGAGGGAGAAGTCTTTCGCCCATACTCGGACTCAAAGCTGAAAGGCGGGTGAGGGTCGCTGCAGTTGTTGCACTTTGACATGGCAAGGAATTTAAAATCCTGGGACTTCTATCTTCCGCCATAGTTAAAACATTGCAGGGATCGACTGGAGAACTCGCCTGCTCGGAGGGTCACCTTCTTGGAAGGAGGATTAAGTAAAATTTCTATCAGTAAGTGGAGTGTGTATAATTAAAATGCAAGTTAAACTATTACTTTTACAACCATAATTGTGCTATTATTATTGTCTTAATGATACTTTCGCGTGGCGATCATGCCAAAATCAATCAATTATATTAAAATTAAATTTTTAAGCAGAATTTAGATATAAATGGTTTGAATTAAAATATGAATTATAAAGAGATGATATATATTAAGAAGAAGATTAAAAAAGTACAGAAATTTTCAAGTTTAATAAGGTGTGTAGTATGTGCAACATAAGTAAATACAGCGAACTATGTAAAAAATAATGTATATGTGGGTTACCTTATATTTTTGATATACAAAAATATGTGGAAATTTAAAGATTAAGAAATAATTATTTTCTAAATTAAATGATTTAAAGGGTTTGGCACGTTATGTGAGACATTAAATGTATTTTAGGTAAGAAATAAAATAGTATAAAAATTAAACTGAAGTAGTAACAAAAATTATTAAAATAGCTGCAAGGTTAAGTTGTTCATGTCTACTAGAGAATTGCAATTAAAAATTAAGTATACCTTGAAAGGATTTGTGAATTATTGGATTAATTGGGTTTGTTAGCACAAAATAAACGGATGCAAGCTAAATGCATTGAAACAAAAAATAATTACGTAAAGTATCAGCAAACCTTCAGTTCGCGCGACTGCATTCCCAAAATTCCGTCTACTAACTCCTACTCCAATTTGCAAAGCATTCTCCCACCACACGCCCCGTCCCCATAAAAAGCAACCGCAGAATGTTTTTAGACCATTCGAGCTTGAGATCTCCATCTGAGAAGGTCAAGTTATAAATAAAACGCAAGTTTGTCTAATCCAAAAACAACATCATTTTCACGATGTTAGAGCGGGTTACAACAGGCGATGCTTCCAGCAGTTCCTAGAGGAAAGAGTATCTCAGGAAGAGCTGTCACCGACGATGTCCCGGGAATTCGGTACACCACCAGGGATACCTCACTGCTCGATCTACCGTTCGACAGATTGAACAGCGACGCGCCACCTGCAGCAACCGCACAGAAGAGGAGGCGGCAAAAGAACACGAGGCCACCGCCGTTACAAGGCATCGCCCCCTAGAAGAGGGGCACCGAATAGAAGACATGCCGATGACCACCGCAGCCGCCACCGACTCCGTCCAAGGAGAGGTCCGCTCCGGATCTACCAGCCCCGTCGACTTCGTGCTACAGAAGAAGCCGAAGAAGACTCGTCTACGCCACTGCCCACGGACAACTGGTTCCGGGCCCTTGAACCCTTCCCGGACAGCCCTACAGCAATGGAGCTGACGACACAAGAGAACACTAGGGACAAAATGCCTCCGGCAATCCTTCGCCAGAAGGAGAATTGGACCGTTCTCCCGAGAAATGGACAGAGACAGACTGATGAGGTATATAGATATGTGTGGTACTCGTCACACTTATCAGACAAAGAGCGAGCGATTGACGAAGGTAGTGATACCTGGCGTGTCCGTAGAACTAACCGAGGTCGACGTTATCTCAGAGCTAAAAATCCAAGGTATTAATGTACTTTCTGTTTACAGGATAAAGCAGCGAGGACACCCGAGCCCCTTCGTGATAGTAGAGTTGCCGACCGAGGAGGACAGCAAGAAGATCCGGGAGGTGAAGCACGTCGCCCGCCTCCGCGTGACTAGCGGCGTAAATCCGGCATCGAGCAGTGTCACCGGTGTTAGGGTCTGCATCACGCAAAGCGTTGCTGCACGGCAGCAACACGCTGTCCAAAGTGCGCCGGAGATCACCACTCCAGTGAATGCACGAAACCTCGTACAGACCGGGCTAGGTGCGTTAACTGCGGTAGGGACCATCCTGATATGTACAGGGGCTGTCCAAAGTTCCTTCGACCTCCACAGCGGAAGAAGACGAAAGGGCAACGTTCTTCAACCCGGACTGGCGTCAGTTACGCCCGAGCGACGGAAGGCAATGTTGAGAAGGCGGAAGTAACGAGAGCTGCTCCCGCCGCTGTCGCTGTCGTTACCACGCCTACCCAACCCGCCTTAGGGTTCGACGCCATATTGGGCCTCCTAGGAGGTCTCAATATGGAGAAGGTCCTACCTGTCATCCGTAGCGCTCGCTCAGGAGCAAACTGCGATGGATCTGGGAGTGATCCTCACGCACGGTTCAGAGCTGGTTGCCATTTTCGGGTAATCATACAAAGGTCCGGAGCGAAGACTGGTGCCCTAGCTAAATATACAGTATCGATAATTTATTAAAATCTGTTCTGTTAACACCGACAATGTATTCACACATATAACACGTGATCAAGGATGTCAACAAGCATTACATACAACCACGCAACCCAACAACAACGCAATTCACGAGGGTGAAGAATCCTAAGCAGCGCACCACCAACACTACTAAATACATTATTGCTTATTTTATTGTATATTATATTGTAACTATACATACATATATATATATATATATATATATATATATATATATATATAGTATATATAACTTATTAATATATCTAAAAATTCTAAATAAACTTGTAGTCCGAAACTCAATTATAACACCAGTGCACGTTCACACATATCCAGGTGCCAAAACCGTACAGCCGGTAAATACATTGAATGTCGCTTCCAACAAAACCTACCTAGAAATAGACTTGCAGCATTTTGACCCGCGTACTGTTGTTCTCTTTCTGCAAGTTTTAGTCAACTAATGTAGAGGAAACATTTTCCTTTTTCTAATTATGGTGTAAAACAGCACGTCTCAAGCATTGTCCTTTTCTACGTTGTACGCGTCAACCCTACGATTCAAACCCCTTGGTAATAAAAGCGAAAACCCCTCAAACATTTCCTGATTATGTGAATAAATACACGCATTCACAAGAGATACCGAAAAAACATACATTTTGAGACTAATCCTGTACATATTTATATTATTTTTCCCCTAATATAACACTGTTTCCTAAAAAACCACCAAGTTAATTCCTTCGAATAAATGATCTCTATTAGATATAAAGAAAATGATTTCCTAAAATTTCGTTTCAGTGAAGGGAACCTAATGATAAAGATTATTTTGGTTCAATACCTTTTTGGTTTCTTTGAAGTAAAATATTTATCTAATCGACTAACCTGCATCAAATAAAATGCAAAAAATTCAAGACCTCAATGCTACTTATTGGATATAAAAGTTTTCCATAGTATTGGATTCTTGCAAACAAATTTAAGTTCGATAGATAAATTTGCTTCTTTAGAAAATAAAAGAACATTTTCAATACGTACCCCATTAACACTCGAGTATTAAATATTGTGTAATAATGTCTTATATAACTGTATCCACACGCGTCACACTTATGGTATTCTTGCACATCCTAATGCCGATTTACATTAATACACTTTTGTCTTCGAAGGTGATAGTATCGTGAGTCGAGAGCCCATTATCTACGGTGGTAGACACGCGTATATTTATGTTACAATATTATCAGTTCATACGGTTATACTTTTTCTGTGTTTATACGTTTCCGGGTAAGATGAATTATGACTTATTATTATATATTTATTACCTGTACATTTTTTTAATGTTAATAAATTATTTCATTATTATTTACTTTTAACAGATGCAAAATGCCTCGTGACAGAATTCATCCAAGTGATCCAAATTTCAAAAAAGTTGTAAAACGGTTGCAGGAAGTGGAAGATTCAGTTGAAATGCAATCTGATGAAGAAGCTTGGTTAGACGAAGAAGAAGTAGACCAAAGAGATTTATCAGAATATAGCGATGAAAGCGAAGAGCACGTTTTAGAAGACGTAGTTGAAGTAGAAGAATGAACAAGAACTTATTATTACGGAAAAGTTAAAATTATTAAATGGAATAAAAGTAGTCCAGCAACGTCAAGAACACGTTTACACAATATTGTTCTTAGACTTCCTGGGCCTAAAGGTAAAGCAAGAAATTGCAAATCGCTATTGGCTTCTTTGACTTGTATCATTGACGATGAACTAATAAACCTTATTACGCATTTCACTAACATTAATTCAGTCAAAGGTAATTGTCAACGATCTAGAGACGCAAAACTAACTGATAATGAGGAAATTCGTGCCCTAATAGGTATTTTGTATATCGCAGGATCGCTAAAGTCTGGAAGCAAAGTATTTCTCAAATGTGGGATAATTCAAAAGGTTTTGGCGTTGAAGCAATTTACTTGACAATGGGACTAAATCGTTTTCGTTTTTTGATGCGATGCTTACGATTCGATGATATTACAGATAGAATTCAAAGAAAGTCACAAGATGAACTAGCTACAATTAGACAAACTTTTGAATTGCTTAATTCAAAGTTTAAGATTTTATATACTCCATCACTGTATCTCTCTTTGGATGAACAACTCATAGCATTTAGAGGTAATTGTAAAACTATGTATACCTCTCATTTAGAAATATATTATGGAAAACAGCCGGATGGCCAATATTCTACTAGCTGGAAGAGCTATGATGTTGTCATGCGGTTGACTGAACCCATACAAAAAACTGGACGCAATGTAACATTGGACAAATGGTTTACCAGTTTACCAATAGCGTTAGATTTATTTAAGACGAAGACCACAATAATTGGCACATTAAGAAAAAGTAAAAGGGAGATTCCGGCACAATTTTTAAGCACAGATAGAGAAATATATAGTTCATTATTGGATTTCACAATGAAACGTTTGCTTTGGTGTCTTACGTGCCAAAACGAAAAAAAATAGTACTAGTCCTTTCTACAATGCTTCAAGACAAAAAAATTGATCAGGATACAGGCAGTGCGAAAAAGCCAGAAATGATAACCGACTACAATGAAACAAAATTTGAAGTTGATAAAATGTATGGCGAAAATGATGTTAGTCGTAATTCAAGACGTTGGCCAGTAACCATTTTTTATAATTTACTCAATATATCAGGAATTAATGGTTGGTGTATATATAAATATAATAATCCTGATAAAAAAATTTCAAGATGTAGTTATTTGCAAACCGCTGCTTTTGCATTTATTACACCTACCCTAAAGAAGAGATTAGAAAGTAAGAGAACACCGGTTGCTATAAAAGAACAAATAAAAATGTTACTCAACTTTGAAGTAGCAACAGTTTCGACAGTTTCCAATGAGAATCAAACTGTTGGAAAATGCTACCTTTGTGGAGTAAAGAAGCGTAAAAGTACACGCAGAAAATGCTTAAATGGACATACGTTGGACATTTAAAAGGTGTCTGTGTAGTATGCTGTGAGAAAAGTTAATTTTGTATTGAATTTTTGCCTTTTTTATGATTTATGTTTCCATTACTTATAGAATTCTATTTGTTTTATTTATAATTAAAGATATTTTTGATCATTTTTAGGAGTTTTATTTAAAAAACGTTTGGTGCATGTTAAAATAAATATATCTACCTACGTAACCACGCGTGCACTAACGTTTGAAAAATGAACGCGTATACTGGAGTGTTAATAACAAATTAACACTAGGTAAAATTTATCCAACTAAGCATTAATTCGTGAAGAAATCTTACCTAAATCGATACTTTCATTTCCAGTTTAATCGATTACCTCAAAATCAATACACTCCAATTAACTACCGAGTTTTCCCACACTTTTTTTTGCTTCACAAAAAAATTACTTAACCGGCGAACTCAGTTAAATATTATTAATACCTTATTAATACCACTAACTTCAATAATTTTCAACCCCAAGTGTTTGATTATACCGCTATAGATAAAGGTCGCCTTTCTATTTTTACAAATTTCAGCAGGATTTCAGAGTCACCAAACGCCCCCAGATTCAAATCTGCAATCCTCTAATAATAATAAATTAATTATTAAAAAGGAGTAATTTCCCAAAAGCTCTAATTTGCCACATTTTATAGGAAGATTTTTGTGGTGTATTGTTTACTTGTAGATCGTTGAGCAATTGCGATATGGTCGATATTATTTCGTTCACAGGAGTCCACCGGCATCAGGAAAGTGGCTTACCTACTAGAGGTCCAAATGTTACCTTAAATTTTATAATTACGTTCTCAATTTGTTTTGTGAATTAACGTTTAGTTTATTTTGTAATTTTTTGGAAGCATAAATACCTGTCTTGTTTTATTGTTTGGTTCTACTGTATGCAAGGTCTGATGCCCTTTACGACTCAGTTTAGCTGCGTGCAAAGTACCTGTAAATTGGTACCTTTATGAATTATTTCCTTCACTACCGAAAGTGAAAGAAGATCTTAAATTAATAAAAGTTATTTTTTATTTATATTGTATATCAAAGTTTTAAACATTTGATTGTATGTTTGAAAAGAGCAGAAAAAATTAGTACCCTTAATTGTCTTCGATATGTTCGCATGCAATTTTGTAACGTATTAATATGAGGCAAATCTAAACATTTCGATAAGGGGTACCAAATTATAATTTCTTGTCCTAATTAATAATTTTTAAATGAAAATGGTTAAAATGACATTTGTACAACTTGTCATCCCTTTCCTATAAAATTAATTATTATTTGGTTTATATCGTTAGTTATTGTTCCTTTTGTTATTAAACAGTGATTTTAGTTTGTGCAATGTCAGAAGAAATAAATGTAATGTTGGAAAATATTTTTGAAACATTGATTAATGTGACTAAGAAGAGTAAAAATCTTATTTTAAACAAAATATTTCTGAATCTGTGAATAATTTAAGAAAAATTTTTGGTCATTTTAAAATGGAAATCGACTTTAAAATTGATACAATTAATAATTTAGAGAAACAAATAGAAGATTTAAATTTTAAAAAAGTGACATTGTTAATACTATTAATACATCATGTAAAATTAGAGATTCAGCTTCTTTTTCAGACACTTTGAAATCTAAACCAAAATTAACAAAACAATATAGAACCATTATGTCAACAAAAATTAAGGATTATACTGAAAATGAAAATAAATACTGACATTCAGTCAAAGACAAACTCATCAATAATTAATATGATTATGATTACTTGTCCATTTTGCATTACTGGTCCTGATAATCCGAAGACATTCAGAAACAATCACGGTTTGTCAATTCATATCGGGTTTCAACATAAAGATAAGAAAAAGGTGTTTGCTGACTTTCAAACAACTTACTCAGCCCAATTAAAAGATGATAGATGGTCGTCATTTACAGAACATATCTCCTTTTTAAAACAAAATGTGAAAGTGGTAAAGAGAATTCCAAAAGGTGCTCGTGTAATAGCTACAAATAAACTGTCTTCTCTTATTAACGAATGTGTTTCTGTGAATGATGATAATTCTTGGCATAATTTATTACTTTCTGTTTATACAGCACTTCGTGTTCCTGAAAAGGATAATAAGAGTCTTACTTCAAAAATTAAAAAGAATATTTCCAATTTCAATATTTTTACAGTTACATCTCAGAGGGAAATCAGTAATTATAATTCCAATCGTCTTTTTAATACAGTTGAAATGAAAGTAGCTGATGGTGACATTCGAGAAGCAATTCAGTTACTATCATCAACAGAGAACCTGGCTATTCCAAATGAAGAGACTATTTGGAAGTTAAAGAAAAGCACCCTTCTCCATCAAGACTTTTAAATTTTCCTCCTGCACCTGATAAGAACCAGATTAATCTTCAAGTTTCAACTGCAGATGTTCTTAAAACTATCATTTCTTTTTATAATGGATCTTCTGGAGGAATAGATGGAATTCGACCTCAACACTTGAAGGACCTTATACAAAAACAAAATGTTGCAGCAACAGATAATCTTATTAATTCTATTACGAATCTTTGCAATCTCATGCTTAATGGTAAAGTTAACCACTCTATAGTGAAAATTCTTTACGGTGCAAATCTCTGTGCATTAAACAAAAAGGATGGCGGAATTAGGCCGATAGCTGTTCGAAATACATTCCGTAGATTTTTAGCCAAATTATGTTGCAGAGCGTATGCAGTTGAAGTTGGTGATTATCTTCGTCCAAAACAAATGGGATTTGCTACAAAAGGAGGTTGTGAAGCAACAGTCCATGTTGCTAGGACATTTATTAATATTAACAAGAAAAGTTCTAAAATATTACTGAAGATTGACTTTAAAAATGCACTTAACTGTATTGAAAGAGATTCCCTCTTAGATGCAATAAAGGATAAGACACCAAAAATTTACAGCTTTATGTTCCAATGCTATTCATCTTCAACTAATTTGTTTTTCCGAGGGAACATTCAATCAATATTCAATCACAAGTCGGAACAGAACAAGGTGATCCTCTAGGACCTTTAGCATTTAGCTTGACGATTCAACCTATAATTGAGAAATTAGAATCAGAATTTTGTTGCTTTTATCTGGATGATGGCACAATTTGTGGAGATCCGGATATTGCGCTGAATGATATTCAATTTTTGATTGACAATGCAAAATAAATAGGATTGGAAATTAATCCATCTAAATGTAAGCTATTTTTTTGTTCTGAAGAGGATTCTTCAGTTATTAGTAAATTTGACTCAGTTTCACCAGAGATTCATATTATTAAAAAAGAAAATATTACTCTACTTAATTCCCCACTCACCGAAGAGGCAGGAAAAATGATCTTAGAAGAGAATATTATTCAATTATATTTTCTTCTGGATCGTCTAAAATTTCTCACGTAGCACATTTCCTTTTAAAAAATTGCCTTGCAGTTCCAAAGTTGACTTATTTATTACGTACTTCTCCTTCATGGTTATATCCTGATTTGATAAGGAGAATTGACTCGAAGTTAAACTCGACATTGTAAGAGATAACTAATTCATACTTTAATGAGAATTGATAATTGCTAGCTTACCTATTAAACGGTGGTTTGGGAGTTCGAAAAATTTCCGATCTTTGTCTACAGGCTTTTGTAGCGTCTGTGAATAGCGTATTTAATATTTCTTGTTATAGGTACGCTTTAATTCAGAATAAAATGCAAATAACTTTTTACAACGATGCTGAAAGTATACGGAAGACAACATTTAATTCCCAAACACCTCAAATCCATTCTATTCAAAAAAATTGGGGCTATTTTCTAGTTCTTAAACAATTAAATAATATAAATTTTGACACAAGAATGAATGAGGCTCGTTTCTATGCTGCTTCACGGAAGGAGTTATCAGCTTGGCTAAACGTCCTACCTTCAAGGAATATTGAGACCCTTCTTAATGATGGCGTTTTTCGAATTTCTATCTTGTTGAGACTAGGATCTAGAATTTGCCTTTCTTATGATTGAATTTGTGGACAAAGAGTTCATGAAGATGGCTTATATGGTTTATCTTGTCTCAAAGTACATGGAAGATGGGCTAGACATGCTTCCTTGAATGATTTTATAAAACAGGCTTTATCGTCTGCCGAAATACCATCTAGACTTGAGCCTACAGGAATTTATAGGGATGATGGGAAATGTCCTAACGCCATCACCCTTATTCCCTGGCATCAAGGAAAATATTTGGCCTGAGATGTGACTTGTGTAAACACTTTAGCCGCTTCATATTTAAACATGTCTGTTAAGGGACCCGGATTTGTTGCAGAATATGCTGCAAAAAGGAAATTATCGTGTTATTTCTGAAGATTACATCTACTTACCAATAAGCCTTGAGTCAATGGGTCCATGGGGAGAAGCAGTTCATATTTTTATTAATGAGTTGGGTAAGAAATTAGTCGCTATTACTGGAGATATTCGCGCTAAGGAATATTTAGTCCAACGAATTAGTTTGGCTATTCAGCGTGGAAACGCTGCTTGTATAATGGAGACTGTTCCTACTTCATCTAAAATGGACGAAATATTCTTTCTTTATTTAAGTTATTGATGTTACTATAAATTTTGTTATGTTTACTAAATAAATAAATTCATTATTATTTTGTATGATAGTTGAAACAAAGGGAATTAGCTAGAAAGCTTTAGTAAAGATATAGATATGTTGACCGGCCATCGTAATATTTGCAATTACTGAAGAGATTGAGGAGTTTAAGAACTAAAAACAAGAAACTATGCTCATAGTAATTCAAAGGTGTATGTACCCGAGGAGTATATAAGGTATATATAAAGAGAGGGAGGGAGAGAGAGAGATGACATGGCCATCTAGAGTGAGATTTTGGGAATTTAATCTGGCCACTTAAGGGGTTAAGGATTCCTAGTTTTGTAAGTAGTACGTAAGCAATATGAACTCAATTACAGGTAAGTTACTTATATGCCGTGATGACAAAAATTCCGTTGAGTCTGAGTATGTAGTGGTAGTGGAACGAATTACTCTGAAATGAGTAGCTTACATATTGACAGAGTTTGAAAGGAGTAACGGACCACCCTAAACCCAAATAAATGGTTTAGGTTTTGCGTTGTTACAAATTTAATGAAGTCGAAAGGTTTCCTTTTTAATAATTTTCAGAATCATAAAATTCTTGGAAATGTCAATGTGTTTGCACTACTTCGAGCAGGTAGTGATTATTTTATAAAATATGCAATAAAGTATAAGAGAATTTTTTTAGTCTACTATTAAACAATAGTAACAAGAATGTCAAGAATAACCTTTACTTATTTTCGTAAGGTTACGTAACATTTCAGTAAATAATGAACGGGATTATGAGTAATTTCACAAACCAAGATGTTTCATGTTTAATGTTCAAATTCAATAGATTTCAGTAACAAAGGATGTAGCTGTGTCCCGTCTGAAATAAGTTTTCAGTTGGTGGAATATAAATAGTGATTATCCGCAGAAATTTCGTAGAGTGATGTAATTAAGAAAGGTTTATATACATTAGAGAAAACGCATTTTTTACTTTCAAAGAAAAATGTTAAAGAAGAGACAAGTGCACTTGGAACGATAGTAGCGGTGCTCAGCGACCGGATATTATATATTCCGACCGACAATGTGTCACCCTAGAAGTAAACTGAGGAAAAGCGTCATTCACAATCCTTCATCTCACACTTGAAAGCGACCGACCGAAACTGTAACTTATAATTATTTTTTCTTTAAGCGTTTTTCTCATTGTTCTTAATATTACAGTGAAAGATTAGAAGTGTAATGATGAATTTTCTAACAATTTAGAGCAAATTCCATGGGTACATGTGTCGAACTAAAACAATATTAGTGTTTGTTTGAGCGTTCTAAGACGTGAACGTTTTTGCACATTTCAACAAAACCGACCACCAAAGACTATTATTTAGTTAACCCAAATTTACAAGCATGCGAAAATGATAAAATAAAGTATATATTAAATGTAATTATGCCAGCTGCCAGATGAAGGTGTTTGGTAAATCCGTTCCCGAATTCGCGTGAGAGTAATGCATGTTCTCCTTAAATATTTTATAGCACATCAGAGTCGAACTTTACGGCACAATGGCTAGACTTCCGGTATCCTATCCGATAGATTATGGTTTGCCGTTACTTGCAACAGATTTGCTGAACAGCTGAGATAACTAACAGATTACACTAAAATTTTAAGTTACTTGAAAACTGAAGCTCCTCTATTAACCTTTATCTTTTTGTAGTTTTTAGTATAAACTTCTTATTAAGATAAGTTACTTTTCAAGCTTATCTAAATTCTGTATGTAAGCACTCAGGTACTTTAAGTATGTTAATCTTATTCATTTATGTGCTTTTATTTTAGCGACGTTATAAAAGCAGGACGCTCAACTTCAGTGGCTCTATTAATCGTACAGCAACTTAAAACTTAATAAACACCAGTGGATACCTTTTATACAATAAATATTTAAGTTTCTTCATTTTTAGATTGCAGGGATATGGTACACAATTCCACAATAAAGTAAGGATAGTATCCACTACGACTCTTATAAAAAAGATGTATGAATAATAACTGTTATATAACTCTGATTTAATAAATTTTAGTTTAATTGCAACACCTTTTCCAGGCAGGTTGCGTTTCTCGTTAATTAAAAAATCTGCCTTTCAAACTAAAGCTTACATAAGACCTACTTTAATGTCGTACCTTCTCTTCAGTTGCCAAAACGGAATATTCAAAGAACTTGTTTGTTTGTTAACTTTTATAAAAGCTTCGTATATATGTATATATATATATATATATATATATATATATATATATATATATATATATATATATATATATATATATATATATATATTAAACGACTCTCATCTGAATAAAGAATTTTAAATGAAAGGTTGTCATCAAAGCATTTACCTAGAAACCAATTACTATAATGAAGTCATCTTTCTTCATCATTTTCGTAAAGATACTGGTGCAATTGATACTTGTAGGATCGATATTTGTATTTATGTAAAATTCTAAGGGCCGACTCTTAAGATGTTAGACACACATCGGCGATTTCTCTAAGGGAAGTATTTTGATCATTTCTACGTAAGCCAAAACATCTAACCTTTTTCTTCATTTATAATAAATATATTATTTGCAACGTTTTCATCCTCACGTTCACTACGCATTTTTACCACAAATTTAGGAAAATATTTTTTGGTTAGATGACGTCTTTCTCGAAACCTCTCCGCATATACGCGAGCACCGTTTGTACATTGTCCAAAAATTAGAAGCATATCTATTTTTTCAGATCTTGTATAATTTTGCATAAATAATTTACCAAAAATACACTTAATATTAAGTAAAATACAAAAAAGTACGAATACAGTACGAATAAATCAACAAATATAAAAAATTATTATTAATTTTATTAAATACATAAATAAAAAGTTTACCTCGAGTTTACCTCAGTTCTACATACATAAAGACAAAATTTACATCGATTGGCGCTTGAATCTCAATGGCGCAGTTTGTTAGCGCGGTACTCTAACAAAGTACAGGTCATAGGTTCAGATCCTACTCGAGGTAAACTTTTTATTTATGTATTTAATAAAATTCATAATAATTTTAATTATAAATTTACCTTTGAACTAATTCGTTCATAACAAAACTTATAATAATTCAACAAATATAACATTTGATTTTGACTTTAATAAAAATAACGAAATAAATCAAATAATTTATTTTGAAAACTGACAGTTTCACCATGGCAACATGCATTGTTTATTTCTAAGGCACCTTAGTTTTTAAAACTTACGTCGCAGTGCGCGGCGGTGGCCACTGTTAAAGCTGTGGTGATTAGGATGTAATAATAGATAAGCTATTGACGCTTTGTCATATTTAATACTGATTAAACACGGATAGTGTGGTATGAAAATGTTTGTAAAACATTCTTTTTAATTATGCTAATGAGTACCCTCATTACTATTAAAAAAATTTAGTTAGGGCGATAAATACGAATTTCAAACCTTAAGCGAACCTAAAAATGTACTGAAAAATAAAAACCGATATTATTTAATTTTAGGTAACTCTCAAATTAACCATTTTAACCGATTCAAGGCGCTTTAGATTGAAAGTTAAAAATTTTAATATTTTTTAGGTTAGGTGTCAAAAAGTGACACATTTAAATAAACAAATAAAAAAGTTATAGGAGCGACACCCAGTATACAAGGTGGCCAAACGTGGAGGAGGTGGAAGATTGTATAAAGACGAAATAACTTAGATAAATGATTTTGGACCAGGGGTAGATATCAAGAGGCACTACATTTTAAAAATATTTTTGATCATACAGGGTGTGTGATGTTATTGGAGCAAGCTAAAGATACTTTTTCAAATGAAACACCCTATATATTATTAAATTTTTAGGAAGTCCATAAAATACGGTTCTATAATACGGTTCTATCTCCTTTGGCCGCCACTGATGTTAGGCGACTTTTGTTTATTTTAAAATGACAAAAATGTTTTGGTGGTCCTGTAGTATTTTGAAATATTTCAATTTTAAGATTTTTTTTGATAATGTACTGAGCGTGTCACTGTTTGCAAAAACGACTTTTTTTTAATTTTTTTAAATGGCACCCTCCCATGATGTTCGAGTCATTTGATGCCTCGTTTGACATTCTTTCTTTTTCATCAAGCATGTCACCTAAAATTAATAATTTTTAAAGTATTTTCAGTTTATTTGTGAAATTGCGATTGTAATGCAAAAAGACGGAAAATAGAGGTATTAAGTTGGCCATGGGTTTTTAGTTTCGTATTAAAAAAATCTTTCAAGTAAAAACAATAGTTAATATAACAATTACAAATTTATTTAATGAATTATTTTAAATTTAACAAACCTTTTTGAACAAAATTGCTGCATAAAACTCAATTTGATTATGTTCAGATCAGCGATTTCATTTTTTACGCCTTTTTGTAAATGTAAACGTATAAAGATGGTCATGGAATTGTAGTTTCATGCTAAAGAATGTTTTAATCAATTTGTATTAATTTATAAAATAAATTTGTCGAATGAGAAATGGGGGCGTGTGCCGTTTAAAAAATTAAAAAGTTGTTTTTATAAACAGACACGCGTGTTCCAAAAATCATTTCTCGAACTTATTTCGTCTTTGTACAATCTTCCACCCCCTCCTCGTTTATTGACTTTAGTTTAGAATAGTTTATGTGTAATTAAAATAATTGTTTTTGAGGCGGTTAATGATTCTGTCATAAAAAAAATTTTTAATTTCAATTATCAACAACTTTGTTGATAGAGTTGCGAACAGTACTCAACCTTAAGGGATTTTGTGGTAAGAATGTTCCGTCGAGATCTAGGCGGCGCACCAATTGAAATCCTGTTGAGATATTCAGCGCATGGTTGTGACTAAAGCGGTGAGTTTGCATAGTCACCGTGTGTTATAGCGTTAAAGCATTGAGTTCAATGGTGTAATGCTTTTTTTATTACATCCGATGGCAATTTAAATATTTTTAGACTAAAAAATTATCTTATCGCTTTACAAAAGCCTATTCTAGATTTCTTCTAATCTGTCACGTTCTTGCCTCACGCGGCAGAACTACATCTTGGATTAGTTTGTGGATAGTGGGGTTCAGGAGAAAGCGGCAAGTGAGATAGCCATAAGGCACGAACGAACATTATCATTACGTCTCCTCTTAGATTTCGTTAGTCTTACTCAATGTTTGTATTTAATAGAATTATGCTTTATACAACTTATTTACTTATTAAATTAATTTCCATGTTGTCATATAAGCATTGAGTAATGAAATCTAAGAAGAGGCGTAACGATAATGTAAAAGTTTGTGGCATATGGCTATTTCACTTGCTATATACCCCTATTCCCCTGCACCCCACTTTCCACTAACTAAAGAATAAGAAGATTGAACTTTGGCTAAGTACACCTGCACGCTTATAAATCAATTACGTTACAAAATATGCAACTCGAGTATCTAGTAGTTATATGTAATACTAAATGGAGTATGCACCTTAAGAATTAATGTTACAAAACAGTGAAGGTTGATGTTGCAATGTGATTTACAAACCCGCTCATTTTCTGATTTTAGTTTTTTTTTAACTGCATTTAGAAAGGAACGGATCTGCAACGTTGCCTTTATTCTTGATATGCTTTACAAATCAATGTTATTTATTCTATTCATTATAAGATATATGATTTTGTAAAGACATAAATTGTTTAGATTTTTGAAGGTAAACATCATTTTAATTAACACATTTATTACCGAAATTGAAATTCACACTTAGAGAAAGCAATATTTTTTTACCTCTACATACACTTTTTATGAGTGTGCAATTAATACGTGATACAAAAACCTGAGAGATTAAAAAAAATATTAGGCATTTCTAAAGCAATAAAATAATTTTCTAGTATAAAAAATATTTTAAATTGCCATGGGAAGGCATAACGCTATAACACACCAGACTATACAAACTCATCCCTACAGTCGCAACGGGATTTCAATTGTTGCGCCGCCTAGATCTCGACGGGTTATTTCTTACGATACAAAGTCTCATAAGGATGCGCCCCTTCTTAGATTTCAGATTTCATTACTCAATGACAGAAATGTAAAAAATGTGATTTTGCAACAAGGTCAAAAGAATATTTTATAAAGTATAACATGATACGGATATTTATAATGTGAACAATGTGGTTAACATAATAACATAACATAACCTTCACACCATTTCCTTGGGAGGTAGGCAAAACAATCCCTGCCTCTTTCTATTCACAATCTTTCTCCATGGTTTCCTACCTCTGCATACCTCCCTAGCTTCCGTTCTCTTTATTAATACCGTATCGGGCAGACCGGTCACTAGCCAAATCGTGCCTCGGACGATGTAGCATTCCCTACTAATGATATCTTCCTAATACCGGACAGTTATTTGTCTACTGCCCCGACACGTAAGGAAGTAAGAATTAGAAATATAGATAGAGTCAAGAGAGATATAAATAATATAGAGTGTGTACTTACTGTATGAATATCTACATGTACGTATACATTTCTTTTTTTTACTTGCATAATTTTTCACATTGTGTCTCAATTAGATTTTGCCCTACCCGATTCTTGGTTCTAGTGCTGCTTACCGGACTTGCTGTTATTTATTTGCGACCAAATGATTTAATTATATTCAATTTAGATTTCCGAGTTAGTTAGTTGTTTGTTGTTTAATTTAATATATATGTGTCAAATCTGTTTGATTATTGTCGTGAATTGTGATAACTTAACGTTGTTATTTCTTAAATTCCACTTTTATTTAATTGAAGGGTAATAATAAATAACTATAATGACCCTTTTAGCCCTCCCGACTTTAACTGTCTACTTTTAGGATTAATTAATTATAATTAAGGTTAAATATAGTAACAAAGGTAAAAGTTAGATTAAATTTTGAATTTGCATTCAAGGAAAAATATAGCGTAGGAAAATATGTAATAAAATGTTATAATTAAAGTTAAAATTAAATATAGTACGTACCAAGAATAAAAGTTGTATTAAGTTTTGAATTTGCAATAAAAAAAATATTCAAGAGCTTACTAGATAATCTGCAAGCTGTAACTAGAACTTGAACTTTCCGAGAATTTTATGTGCACTTTACGGCTCTGTCATGTATTGTCATATCTTTTGTATTTTATATTTGTGTCGATATGCCGGCAGAAAAAAAAATGTTCTTTACAGATATTCGATACACGATTCCCCAAGCAAACTGAGAAAAACGTCTGTTGCTCAATGGCAATCAATGAATTCTGTCTCAGGACCTCCAGTAAACTTATACTCAAGCGTTAGTTGTTCCCCAGCCGCCCTCTTCCATTTTCTATGTGACTTCGCTGTTTGCTACTCTTTTTATCCACACTGATGTTCTATTTCCTTCTTTTCATCTAACGTAGAGCTTAAGCAGGACGGCTGTCGAGGATAATGGGAATGAGACGATTCAGAATCCTTGAAATTACTAGAAATTGTACAATCGTTGTCTGCTGTTACATGTTCAGTTTCAAAAAAATTATTATTTGACTCATAATTCGCGTCTTCAAGATCACTTTCCCCTTGATCTGTCATAAAATCGTTGTCAAGGGGCAAATCTTCAGTGATTATACCATTTACAATATCTTTTAGCTTTTTTTAGTAACCGGTTTTACAGCTAGCTATTTTATTCTTTTGTCATCCTTGAATCCTGACGGTACTTTGGAGTCCTACGAAAAAATGCGATTTACCGGGTTATCAAATTTATCTAACATATATTATTATTGTATTAACTTACTTAGTATAAACTTGAACACCTCTGTATAACAAAAAACAATGGTGATACTTAATAAAACACCGGCAAGCTGAATACTTGATGGGTGGGACAACATACAACTGACCATGAGAAACTTAGCACTTGGGAAAGGTAGCGAATTATTAGCTTTGATGGGATCATATACGAGATGCTAAAGTTCCGTCAGGAAATGCAGTCTCTGTTTTCGTCTAACGTAGTTTCACCAGGGATTAAAATTAACTATACTTAGATGTACCCTCGGGCACTAAAGGGTTAAGATTTTTAAACTAGCTCTTTGATGTGTTGCATAAACGTGTTTATTGCATTTGTTTTCATTACTTAAAAAACGGCGTTTAAAATGAATTGTTAACAATTTTCTGTGATGTGTTCCATAATCACATATTTGAATTCATACCCTGAACAGTGTTTTTTTTTATGTTGAAGTGTTATTTGTTGTTTTATTTCATGAAGTGTAGTTTAAAAACAAAAACAATGATACTGTTAGTTATAAACATGAGCAATGTGATTTTACAACAAAATCAAAAGAATATTTCATAAAGCGTAGTATAATGATACCGATACAAATATGAAAAGTGATTATAGGACAAAATGGATAGTTAAATTAATACAGCATAGCTTACAATTTGTGTAGTGATCAACGTTTTAGTTAACGACTGGACAACAATCGCAATTGCGGAAAATTTTCATCGTTATTTGGAAAAAAAAATTCGTGGTTCTGCCATTACGAGCTCAATCGGGGTGGGTAAGTTAATATTTAGAGATAAATTAAGATTTAAAGATAGGTTAGGATTAGGCTGTACACAAATATTCTTTTGTTGGTGGAGCAACGCTCATTGTTTTGGTTATTTGATTAAAGTTCTTTTTTTTGTTGTATTTGCGAATTATTGTCAATCATGCGAGCCCAATTTTGACCCAGATAAGAGTCTTAAATTTTCTTTTGAGTGCTGCAGTTGACAGCAATATATATATATATATATATATATATATATATATATACATATTATACCGATCTTATTTAACGTGGGTGATTATTTTAATAAATGACAGGTTCCTCGGTCGCTAAAATTGCTAGAAATTTATTCAAATACGTTTTTTGAACTTCGTTGAGATAATTAAAACACTTTATTTTTGCGTATTAAATCGTGTATTATTTATCTTTTATATAAGTTTAAATTTCAGTAACAGTTACAGTAAAAAACGCAAATATAAGCCTGCCACTAATTTAACGGTTTGATAAACGTTTTTAAACCCCAACCATGGAATCTAATTTCATTTTAGTAAAAAATAACTAGATCTGGATTAAATTCAACACTAAATCACCAAACTGCCTTAAATATGGCAAGTCAGAAAATCGACTAACTGACGAAGGCTAACATGGAAAAATGTCATAATCAAAGAACAAATTAAACAACTTTTCATCAACGAATGGTTTAAATTTAAAGTTGTTAAAACATTAATTTGAAATTGATATAAACATTCACCAATAGAAGCTTAACATACCAATTACAGATCTAGTCAAATCTAACAAAAAAATTAATTTCGGTTATTAACAATTGTATATTTTTTGTATACTGAAAACAATGTGTACGTTTAATATGGTTTTAATTTTAATTACATATGGTAAATTATTGTAGGTAAGTTACCACGAACTAAAATAGTCAATTGGTAAAGCATTTACTTCAAGGTCTAGGAAAATAAAGGCAGTAAAAAAATTAAACATATCAAAAGTTAAGTCGTATTAGTAATACTTAACAAAATCACTACCTGCTAATGGGCATTCATTTAAAGATATTAAAATGTTATTACATCTAATAGACACAGTCGTAAAGAAAAACTAAATGCTTAACATTTCGTACGCTTTTATAACTAGATAGAATTGAAAGACTCCTAATTGATCCTGACATTAGGACTGTTTTCAAACCTACAAATAAGATTAAAGAACGTTTAAGGTCATTTAAAGGTGTTAACATGTAACAACCTTAACTAATCCCTCGCCACCATATTGGTCACCGTGTTTTGTGATGTAACTTTTTCAACCATGATTCTTATAAACACTTCTCAATACTGCATATTTTACTTTCTACTTATTTTTTATTGAAATTACTTAATGTTATGATTGAGTAAATAATTTTTGTAGTTCACCTGTATAGTTAAAAATTAAGCAGGGTATGCTTGAGATATCATAATAAGATTGTGATTAATAAATGAATATTGCCTCGGCTAGCAACTCAGGGGATAGGGTTCAAGGAATTAGTATTGTGATGATATTAAAATTTTTTAAGATACCTCAATTACTGTCTTGAAATTAAATTAAATTCCACTTAAATTGTTTCATGTAAACACCCCGTATCATGAGAAATTATACAACACATTGCGCATATGCGGATATTTGTGTGTTTCATGGCTAAACAACAAAATAAACTACTTTTACTGTAAGTATAATTTGATTCTAAACTGATGTAATATTAGGATACAATTAATGAACCGCGCTAGTATTCGCTGACTTGTATATAATTTCTTTAAATTCTTTACACATGTAAACATAGGTGATACGCATTATTCATAAACATAACCTAGATTGGTAACATAAGTTTCATATAACTTACAGCTTTCTTAATTTTCCTTCTGCTACGGCAGTCTTCAAGACTGAAGTCCAGTTATCCAAATTAGAAGTATTGTAGATCCCTCGAAGTATGCTGGCACACCAGTGATTAATATTGAGCATGAGCTTCTTCAGGTAAGTTATTTATTATTTTTTCCAAAAACACTTTATTTTAATATTGTATAATTTTAATACAATAATTATCTGCATTCACTTGTATTTATTAACACTTCTATAAAAAGTAATAAACTCGATTTTGATTTTAATTGATTTTGTTTATATGAAAAAACGTAATATCATTTAATATTTCTATTGAAATATCGCTTTAACATTTCACTTATTATAAATTTACAATAACCTCACAGTTGTTTAAGTAGTTTAAAAATTTTCGAATATGTTTTGTTTTTATATGAATTACGTTATGAGATAAACTTACCAATCTTAATTTTGACTACATGTTCTGAACAAAAATAACATGCAATTTTGATTGGACCTTTATACCATACAAACAAACCTGAATCTCAATTCTGATTGGTTGATCATATTCCTGAACTTTACAATTTACTAGTTTTACAAATATCTTCGTTATACATCTTAAAAATATTATACGCATTAAATTCTACACAAAATTTCCTTTAAAATGATACCCTATTTGCCATACTTCGCTTTTAAACTACTTATCTATGATAATTACATTATTTAAGAATTTTCATACAGCAATTTAATTATATCTAACTTATTCTAATTACCATAAGAAAACTATGGTAATAACTGGATTCTACGGCCCTAAAAACATAAAGCTACCATAATTGTAACTTCAACATAGTCAAAAATGTAAAATACGGTCTCACTATCGGAGTTCGAAATAGCCATAGCCTATTTTCTCATCATATTTAGTTAATTTGTACCAACAATGTTAATCTATGTTCCTACACTTACTTTTAACACCACTGTAAGTTATTTACATCATAATTGTTCAGTATCATCTTCCATAATTTCATAAATTATATGAATCTTTCTCGTTAACTTTAAATATACAATGTACTTCATCGACATGTTATCTAATACAAATTATTTTCTTTTATTTTAGAACTGAAGCAGATCATGGCTACCAGAATGGGATTTCTTTTTTACAAATGGATATGATGAATGATTTAAAAGAAAATACATAATTTATATCTTCCGAAGGTGATCGAAAACTGCTAATGTGACAAATGCTCTTGTACACCCATGATTAAAATGCAATAACTATAAAACTTGAATAATATAGCTCACAATATGCTGTATAATCACATATATACTCAGTTATATGTTATTATGAATTTATGCAACATGTGGTCTTGCATATATGTTTAACTAATTCCACCACGTTAACTCTATATTTATTATAATTTTATTATGAACTTATTTCTTTATAACAATCATTTAAACTCAAACATACCTTCTCATATATATATATATATATATATATATATATATATATATATATATATATATATATATATATATATACAGGGTGTCCCATTAAGAATGGGACACAACAACGCAGATTCCTCAATTTAAAATAAAACGATTAAGCGAAACATGCTTAGATAAAATGTTACTCGTTTCCGAAATATGGGGTGTTGAAGTTGAAAATGAAAACTATTAATGACCATAATTTTTTTAATACTCTGTACAATTTTACTTAAATCAGTACGCTTGTACAATATCATAAAATACACCTAACAGCAGAAAAATCAGTTCAGTACGCTTTACCAGTGGCGTACGGCAGGAGTAAGTAATACTTGCGCCCCTTCTAAATGTTACGTCGCTGTCCAAATACTAATTTTGACTATAATTTAAATTTTTCTGATATTTTCTAAGTAAATAATCTACAGTTGTTAGTTTGTTGTAAAGTCAATGGTTTTCGAGATATTCGCAGTTAAAGACAGAAAGGCATGTACTTTTTATTTGTATTATTATTACTCATTTGCATTTTTATAATTTTGTCTTAAAACTAAACAAAGTGGAAACAAAATTTATGAATTAGTTATTTTTAGATAGTTTACTTTTATTTTATTTAGTAGGTTTATTCTAATTTCTAAGTTCATAATAGGTACGTTGCGATCGTGAGAATATTTATTTCGTTATAATTGTGAATTTGGGCAGTAGGCGTTGATTTATGCTGTCATTGTCAGTTAAAAATTTTTGCAGTAACTATCCGTTTCGATAAGTGATTAATGTTATTAATAACTGTAATATTATTGTAAAATGCCACGTCATAATGAATTTTCCAATTTAGAAATGAGGGACATGGTTTGTACTTATGCCCAGAATAATTTTAATGGCAGAGTCGCTAAGAGGCGATATTCAGAGTTGTATCCAAATAGACAACAACCAGGACACAAAATTTTCAAATGTTTGTATGACAGGTTGGGCGAAAAGGGGGCATTTCGACCAAAACTTGAAACAGGACGACCTAGATTGATTACAGTAGATGAGGAGGATGAAATTTTGACTCAAGTAACTATCAATCCACAGCTAAGTACTCGTAGAATATCTGCAGCAACTGGGGTAAGCCGCTCTACTGTTCATATGATTTTGAAAAGAGAACAATTATATCCTTATCACTTTACGCAGTACAACATTTATTCGATCCTCCTGTGAGATTGCAGTTCTGTAGAAATTTGCTTAACAAGCACACTAATGATCCCATGTTTTAAATAAAATTTTATTTACCGACGAACCAACTTTTACTCGCAGAGGGGTTTATAATTGGCTAAACAGACATTTCTAGGCTACTGTAAATCCATACCTGCCAAGGGAGAACCACTTCCAAACAGAATTTTCTATTAATGTTTGGGTGGGTATTATTGGAAATTACATAATTGGTCCGTACGAGCTTCCTCACAAATTAAATGGGATAGAATACCTCAATTTTCTACAAAACCATATGGAGGATATGTTAGACGATATTCCTTTAAATTTACGGCATAACTTCTGGTTTATGATGGATGGTGCGCCAGCCCATTTCACGTTACCTGTTCGGAATTACCTAAATTTACGTTTTCCACATAGTTGGATTGGACGTGGAAGCGAATTTGCTTGGCCACCACGCAGTCCTGAATTTAATCCTTTAGATTTTTATTATTGGGGCTACATCAAAACCCTGGTTTATGGTGAACCAATAAATACCCGTCAGGAACTTTGGAACAAAATTCAGAATGCTGCTGCTGACATTCGACAAAATCAAGCAAATCAGTTGTTTAAAGTGAGACAGTCTTTAGTTGCACGTCTAAGGAAATGTGTACAAGTTAATGGTGGACGCATTGAAAATTTGTTACAGTAAAAATGTCATTACATTAGTTTCTGTTTTGTTTCGTTTTGAGACAAAATTATAAAAATGCAAATGAGTAATAATAATACAAATAAAAAGTACATGCCTTTCTGTCTTAAACTGCGAATATCTCGAAAACCAACGGCTTTACAATAAACTAACAAGTGTAGATTATTTACTTACAAAATATCATAAAAATTAAAATTATAGTCAAAATTAGTATTTGGACAGCGGCGTAACATTTAGAAGGGGTACAAGTATTACCTACTCCTGCCGTATGCCACTGGTAAAGCGTACTGAACTGATTTTTCTGCTGTTAGGTGTATTTTATGATATTGAACAAGCGTAAAGATTTAAGTAAAATTGTACAGTGTATTAAAACAATTATGGTCATTAATAGTTTTTCAGTTTTCAACTTCAACACTCCTTATTTCGGAAACGAGTAACATTTTATCTAAGCATGTTTCGCTGAATCGTTTTATTTTAAATTGAGGAATCTGCGGTTGTTCTGTGTCCCATTCTTAATGGGATATCCTGTATATATATATATATATATATATATATATATATATATATATATATATATATATATATATATATATATATATATATATATATATATATATATATATATATAATACAAATTATTATTTTCAGAACCTGAGGTTGCAGTCAATCTTATTGAAGCTTATTTATTTAAAAAAAAGGAGAAACCCTCTTTGACATTTATCAAGCTTTCGGAATTGTTTGTTATAAATAAGCACAGTCAAGATTACCTATCTCTGGTTATATATATATATATATATATATATATATATATATATATATATATATATATATATATCTATAACATTTGACTTTGCTAATTTTACTAAATTGACCTTTGACTATATAAATCATAAATATCAAGCTAAACTTGAATTTACTTAATTATTTGAACTTGTAATAAACAATTAATGCATGTAATGATGTGCTAAACACTTTTTATGCTTAGTAAAACGGCTAAATATAGTACTAAATTACACTTATTCATCACCTAAGGAAGTACGTCAAAAGTCAGTAATTAACTAATCAAACTTGTGTTTTATTTACCAGATGTTAAACAAAACAAAAACCTGTTGTTCTTAAATTTTAATTTTCTTATAATCTAAAATTATTTCTTGGTGCAAAATTGTTTAAATAAATTAAGTTCGGTCGATGTGAATATTTCTGAACTTAATTAAAAAGTCATATTTGATTTGTATTGACCATCTAATTGAAATAACTAGTAAAAGCAATTTAACCTTTGGGATCATTAAAATTCCGATTTAAGTGTAACTTTTAGGAGTACAAGCTTTTTTAAAAAAATCAACACTGCGAAGACTCGAAACTCTTCAAACATTTTTTATAATTATTTGCTCATTAATCAATTTTACCATAATTTCAGAATTCCAAATAATAAATTTTATCCCCCCCGAAGTTGATACAAACACGTTACGTGTTTTCTTTCCAGTAGATGTTATGATAACCATCACAATAAAAACATTCAAAAGTTCTTTAAATATTACAGGGCCGTATTGAAACAATTATAATTATATTAGGAGCTTGATGATGACCGTTTGGGTACGAAAGAAACGTGCCAACCTAACTTAGTATATGTTATGGTAACCACAATGAAATAAGTGATTTGTAAAATTAAAAAAAATTCAGGTCCGTATTTAAAAAAATTAAGTTGATGATGAATGTGGGAATCCGAAACGTCAGGTGTATAAGTAGATGATATTAAAGACAATAAAAAATTACAATAAAGAAATGTAAACTGTTTTTTGAATTCTTTTTAAATGGCTCTTCAAAAAAATAAAAACAAAAATCCGAGAAATCACTTGTTTTCAATTATCTCAAAAACAAAAGAAAATATTTCAAATCTGATCCCATCTAATTATTGTTCCCTTAAATGCGCAACTTTACCACAATTTAACCGTTCCTGTATCTCTTCCCGTTTTCGAGATCCCAATGATACGCCTCGAATTTGGGACACACGGTACATCTACGCCATAATTTTTTGTAAATCAATGAATAATTCTTTAAATGTAACAAGAAACTTTAATTTTACAATTTTTTTAAAGATTTATGGCACTGATTACAATTCTTAAAGTAACTGCCTCAACAAGTAGTATCTTTTTACTAAAGTTTCACAAAAATTAGTTAGAAGGTAAAAGCTATACTCAAAACTAATATGTAATTTTTAGAATTTTATTTTATGTTGGCCATCTAACGTAGGTTAACCTATTTTAATCCTTTACAAATATTATCAAGTTCGACAATATTGTCATTGGCAAGTGCTGCCCAAATTATTAACACTAATTATCACCTATATCCAGGTTTAGAAGTAGTGCCTCGTTATTACTTTTTACAATTTAATTGAATTATACATTTTCATTTATGTAAACACTTATTTATTCTTTCTTTAAAATTATTTAATAGTCTAAAGTTATTTCATTTATTTATATTGAATTTAAATATACAATTAATGCCAAAATTTTGTAAAATGTTTTAACCTATTCGCTATATATTTTCAACTCTTTCCAGAGGTGTGGCTTGATTCTCAATTTAGACATTTCTATTATGAGATCTATTCATGTATATAATGTTTAATTGTTAAGTGATTGCATATTATACTTTGAGGCTAGAAATAAGATTAATTTCATTTGAAACGTTACAACCCACACTCCATAACTTTCATTTCATTTACTCAACACACAAGAACACACCCAAAAGCACATACTTCAGAAGCCACCACTAACGGTGTGTGGTGGAGAGGGGATAGGCTCCACTCACCTTCATTAAGACAACGATGAACACAAAGATTACTGTGCCGCATCACTGTCAATAAGTCACATCCGAGGGCAATAGGGCTTAGATCCTAAAACAAGGTAAATAGCAACCTCACAATAACATGGGATGTGGGAGAAGCAATCCAGGCCCATGGGGGCAACCCCTCTCTACGGATCAACTTATACCACCGAAACGGGACCCAATATTATATTTTCGAGTTTCCGCTCAGTGATTGTTCAGGAGATAAACCACACCAAACACGCGGAACTAGCCACGACGTCTTCTCATCCAGCTTCCGCCTCCTAGCTTCAACATCATTCACAAAAACTGTGTATAACTATACTATAAATTTCAATATCGGCTTAACGCCTGTATGCTCATCAGGTTACATGGCATTTGAGTAGTCGTAGTGAGTATCTAGCTTTTCTGACCTCGGGCACTGAACTAAGGACACTCTTCCTGACAGACTCCTTAAAATTAGCTACATTCACCAAACCGCAATAATAATATGTAAATAATGTTGGCTGCGACATAGATAGCTTAAAAGTATAAGGCAGTGGCAACCTAAACAGTAATTTTTATTTTAATGGTTAACAGCACGTTGCATTTTGAATGAAAAAGATTTGCGCACCAAAATACACAAAAATGTGAATTTTGGCTTAATAGTAAACAGATTTAATGTGTATTTAATGTAATTAGAGTACAACAGGTGAATTACTTTATTAAAAAAAATGCAAAAGTGGATCTAATACGTATATTTCCTATTAGCCATCATTAGTATTGGGGAGGGCATTCGAATTAAGCTCTGGATTTAATCCTTTAGATTACAGTTCTGTCAAGACCTCTGTCTCCGTCTCCATTCCCGTCTCCGTCTCGGTCTCGGTCCCGGTCTCCGTCTCCGTCTCCGTCTCCGTCTCCGCCTCCGTCTCCGTCTCCGTCTCCGTCTCCGTCTCCGTCTCCGTCTCCGTCTCCGTCTCCGTCTCCGTCTCCGTCTCCGTCTCCGTCTCCGTCTCCGTCTCCGTCTCGTCTCGTCTCCGTCTCCGTCTCCGTCTCCGTCTCCGTCTCCGTCTCCGTCTCCGTCTCCGTCTCCGTCTCCGTCTCCGTCTCCGTCTCCGTCTCCGTCTCCGTCTCCGTCTCCGTCTCCGTCTCCGTCTCCGTCTCCGTCTCCGTCTCCGTCTCCGTCTCCGTCTCCGTCTCCGTCTCCGTCTCCGTCTCCGTCTCCGTCTCCGACTCCGTCTCCGTCTCCGTTTCCGTCTCTGTGTCCGTCTTCATTTCCGTCTGTACCCACGATAACATAAGTAATACGGATCTGATTATAATAGAAGTACGTGTTTAGAGATATTACTGTAATATTTCGGTTCTTTCAAGCTTGGCTGAAAACGGTTTTGAAGCATAGGTAAAAAAAGCACCTTTCGAGAGTATCTGGAAAACTATTAAATTTCCTCATGAAACATTTCGTAAGGAATTTCCTAACAAAACGAAAAAGTCCTTAAAGTGATTTTTGCGATACCAAAATGTGAAAACATCCTTTTTTAAAGGTAGATAAGTTACCGTCAGGAAAAATTTTAGTAGGAAGCCTTGAAAATAATTAAATTAAAGAATATAAAGTATGCATCACTGTATAATTGGAAGCAAAGCATCGAATGAATTCGAACTACCGATGATTGATTCTAAGTATATGACATTATAAACAACAGTCATATGATACATTTATCTTCTAATTTTCTTCAACATAACATAACATAACTAGATTTTCGTCATTTTTTAATATACATCAGATTACGAATGTTTTAACATTAAGTTAGTATTAAAACTTTCTATTAGAGCGTTTACAGCTTCTGTATTTGTTCAATCGTTTGTATTTAGTATTGTGTATGTGCAAAATGTACAGTATCTTGTGTACAAAGTTTACGGTCATGTAAGTTAGAACCTCAATTGCATGACTTTCATAATGTTTAAGCTTAGTTAATCTAGATAATACAATTTTGATGCTTTGCACAGTGTGAAATTACTTGGTTGCGTTCCGAAACAGAAATTTGTATTTTCGTTACGCATTTGTATTATTATTCAATTGTTTAGCAAGGTGGATATGAGAAAGAAGTCAGATAATACCATGCATATTTAGTATAAGCGAGAATATGAGTAAATCAAAATGACTCTACCCTCTTACTCTCTTTGCTAACGCAACTTGAAAGTCATGCGCTGGTCACAGTTTTTATTGTTTAAAATAAAGCACGTTGTCTGTTAACATAATATCTATAAAATATTTCCGTAAAGATTAACGACTTCATGTTTGTATTAATCATATACAAGACTTTGTCTTGACAATTTATTTCTATTTTTGTAAATCCGCCTCTTTGTTATTCTTGCTTTTACTGTAAAAATTATGATCAATTAGTAGATGTTTAACAATCATTTGTTTTCTCTAACTAAAACTTCTATTCATTGTTGTTTGTTTAATCTATAAGAAATACAAGTAACTAATTATTTATAACATTGTATATGTGTTGAATAAGTAGCATAGGGGATGAGTTTCTCTACCAGCATTTAAATTAAAATCGGTCATTATTCACTATTCATTATTATGTCGAGATTGTAGCATCATTAAAGTCTTATATAATTTAGTAGTGGACCACCATATTTGTACTGGTAGTTCAGGAAGTTATGAAATCGATGTTACAGGTGTGGTTATGTGCATTTAAGCATACTGAATTAAAACTTTAAAAAAAGTAAATAAAAAGCATCCTCATACGTTTAATAGTTCATGCTTAAGCAAGTAAAAAGGACCCTCTCTCTTCCTAATGGAATTAGAACATTATTGTTTAACGAATGTAATAACTTTAAGGATCATCTGTGTGCTTCGATTTTGGGTAAATAAATAAAAAGTACAGTTCTGTTAATTTGGTGTACAAACTTTTTGTTGTAATACTCCTTTTTTTTGCTTACAATCTGTCCACTTTTTGGACAGTAAGTAATTTCTATAACTGAAATAATATCCATATGTATAATGACTTGCAGGAGTTGCTTGCAATGAAGCTTTCCTTTAACTTACGGGATGAGTAGTGGCTCTATCATGTAACTTAAGCTATTTTTGTTCTATATAAGTACTAAACTAATTAAATCCGTCCATTAGGTCATTTGGCTTGAAACGTTTGAGATGTTGCACTTCTCCAGTGTTTTTAAATAGATTTTTATCGAGCACACTTGGATGCACTATAGTTTTAACACTATAATTCTCACTAACTCTTTTTATTTCTTCTTTGGCAGATAGAATTTGTAGGTCCCTCTCGATTACGTGACTTGGAACATACCAGGGTGCATTAACTAGTGTTCTCAAGACTTTGTTCTAAAAGCGCTGTAGGATTTCAAGGTACGAATTACTGGCTGTACCCCATAGCTGAATCCCATAAGTCCAGACAGGCTTCAAGATAATTTTGTGTAAGAGTAGTTTATGTTCAAGTCACAACTGTGATTTTATACCAATCATCCATTACATTTGTTGCAGTTTTATGCCGAGTTGTTTTCGTTTTGTTAATATGTGTTTCTTCCAGGTCAAACGCCTATCCATATGCATATCAAGATACTTTGTGTCATCTGCTTGAATCAGCTGGTTACCATTCAGAGTAACTGGAGGACAGGTGTCTCTGTTTAATGTAAACATTTACCGAACGTTTGCCTTAGTCTTCCAAGTGGTCAACCAGTCCTGTAACATATTTAAATGCTCTTGAAGGTATTGTTATGCAACAACTGGAACGGTATGTACTGCTAGGACTGCAGTAACGTCCGAGTACGCGGCTGTTATATTTTTGTCGGTTATCGGCAGGTCCACGACGTACAGGAGATACAACATGGGTTCAAAAATGGTGCCTTGTAGTACACCAGATTGGATCGGAACCAGATCAGTATATTCGTCTTTATATCTAACTAGGAAAAACCTTTGTGTTAGATAGGAAGTAAGGACCATGACAAAAGTGTGTGGAAGATTTTGTTTTAATTTGAACAGAAGGCCTTCGTACCAAACCTTATCAAAGGCTTGGCTAACGTCCAGAAATGCCGCCGTACAGTAGTCCTTTTCTTCAAATGTCAGGTTGATCACATTAACTAACCGATGTACTTGTTCAATAGTGTTATACTGGTTTCTAAAACCGAATTGATGATTAGGAATAACTTTCTTTTTGTCTATAATTGGTTTCATTCGTTTCAAAAATATCTTTTCAAAGACTTTCGAAAGGATTGGTAACACTTATTGGGCGGTGAGATGCCGCTTCGATTTTTGCCAGGCTTTAGCAGCGTAACTATGTGTGCTACTTTCTACTGACTGGGGAAATGCCCTAGTCTCAATATTGCATTGCATATTTGTTGTATAGCGTTGTACCCTTTAGTTAAAAGTTCTTGTAATACTTTACCGGTTATTAAGTCAAAACCTGGAGCTTTGCTTGGGTTATTATTTGGTTGTATTGTATCTTTAAATTCTTTGAGACTGATGTTTTTAATGGGTAGTTTAGTATGGTGTATTAAGATGTTCTCGCATCGCTTGCTCTTGTTCCGGTGCATCTATTCTGTTTGGTTGGAGAAAGGTGGTTAGGTGATTTACAAATGCTGCAGCTTTCTATTTGTTACTCCGAGCTCATTCATCATTTTCATTCATTGGTGGAACATGTATCCGAGGCCTTTTCAGTTTCCTTGTGGCTTTCCACAGCGAGTAGTCTGATACTTCCAGTGGTGATAATGCACTAATCTGTTTTAATAGTTGTTTTAACTCTTTTGTTGCTTTGTTGAATTTCCTTTTGTTCTCTTCGCTTCTTGTAGTTCGGCAGTTTCCTTTTCTCAGAAATTTTTTGTTTAATTATTATAGGACAATTTTTCCTTAATGTTCTGGCAGTTATAGTATGGCGTTGCTGTCCATGCTGCATTCTGAATTGCTTTAGTTACATTTGCTACTGCTATATCCACTTATTCTGGGGTTTTAAATTAAATAGCTGGTCTAATGTTGTTTTCTTGCTGTATAGTGTTGGTTGCTTCTGCTGTTCTAAAACGTGCGAATACAGTGTTACGATAATTCCAAAATTCAGTAAGTCGGATATTTTTCTCCTGTCTGTAGGCCAATAGGTGGGTTCTCTGGTCGATACTGCTGTTAAATTGTTTGCTTTTATCGCAACGTATAACGTCTGCCTTTTGGTGTGTGTACAAACTAAAAAATTAAGTGTAACTTTAAGTGTCGTCATTTGCAGTTCGCTTATGGGCATTCGAAGCTTTCCGGTGGATTATGTCAGTAAAGATAGGTGCAGAGATATATTTTTAATATCTACTGTGAGTACATCTTGTCTATTTTTTAGATTACTTGCAAGACTTACATTTTCAAATTCGTCGTTATTTACGCTTTTCAACCTTGACGTATTTGTTGTGCTCGTAAATTACGTGATGCTTCACCACAACCCGCTATAAAAGAGTCGTATAAAACGGTCTCCCAAGAAAACACCTCTTTTAAAGATAATTCAATTTTAGATAAACTTTCGTTACAAAAGATTTTAGTAGGAAGTCTTGAAAATTAATTAAATTAAAGAATGTAAAGTACGCATCACTGTATAATTAGAAACAAAGCATCGAATGAATACCTTAACTAGCGATGATTGATTGTAAGTATATGATATTACAAACAACAGTCATATGATCTAGTTATCTTCCAATTTCCTTCATCAAATACACGAAACACAACTCGATTGGAGTCATCTTTTAAATTACATTAGGTTGCGAATATTTTAACAATAAATTGGTATTAAAACTTGCTTTCAGAAAGTTTAATGCTTCTGTGTTTGTTCACTCGTTTGTATTTATTATTAAATTATGTACAAAATGTACAGTATTTTGTATATAAACATTACGGTCATGTAACATGTTAGAATCTTAATTGGATAACTTTTACAATGTTTAAATTTAGTTAATTTAAAAAATTCAAATTTGATGTTTTTTTTAGTGTAAAATTACACTAATGAATTTGATTACATTCCTAAAGAGAAAGTTATATTTTACCTTATGCATTGGTATTAGTTTTCAATTGTTTAGCAATATGGATATAAGCAAGAAATCAGATTATAATATGTACATTTAGTATAAGGGAGAATATGATTAAATGAAAAAGATTTTTCGCTCTTATACTGTTTGCTAACGGAAAAATGAAAGTACCTAATGTGCAGATCACATAAAATTTTTTGGTTAAGATGAAGTGCGTTGTCTGTTAACATAATACTTACAAAATATTTTCCGTAAGGTTAGTTATATGCTATTAACCGACTTCATTTTAGTACAAATGCTACACAAGGCTTTGTCTTGACTATTTACTTCTATTTTTATAAATCCATTTCTTTGATGTTCTTGCTTTTACATTAGAAATAATGATCTATTAGTTGATAGTTAATAATCCTTAAGATGCTTTTCTCTAACTACAACGTGTATTCATTATTATTTGTTTAGACTACTGGAAATACAAATATATAGTTATGCATAACATCGTATATGTGTTGAATGAGTAACATAGTTTCCTTTCCACCATTGAAATTCAATTGGGTCTTTTTTCCATGTATATATAAATATACATTATATAAGTTGAAGGGAAGTAACATCCGTTAATAACGCCAAGAAAAAAATGTTTAACTAATTATTTAGTATTATCAGGGCCTGCGGCTAACTAGGGTCTTAATAAGTTTACAATTCTTTGATATATGTCAATATTTCGGAGTGTTTATTTTGTTCCTTTATCAAGGCTTCTTCAATAAAACAATGTTAGGTTAAGCAATTACGTAATTACTTTGTCACAACATGTGCTTACATTGATATAATTTTTCTGCCAAAGTTGGTTATATTTATTTTACTTAGATTAAGTCACTGAGATATATTAAACGCGGTAAATTTAAATTATTGATGTACAAGGTGTTTAATAATTGAATTTAATATTGAAATTAAGCATGTATGAATAAACTGCTGAAAGCTGTTCTGTATCTGATTTGTGATTCATTGAGTTACCCTCTTTTTTTTATGTGACAAATTTCAGGAAATAATCTGGATTTATATACGTTTTCAAAATTTGAATTTTATTATTGAAATGTTTATGATTGAGTTTTCACTGTGGGTTACTAGGGCACAACTACTGCTTTTGTGTCAATTTTGCAGTCACTTCAAAACACAAGAAGTGATTGCAAAATTGACAATAACAGCAATACTTGTGCTCTAGCAACACAGTAAAAAACTCAATCCTTAACCTGATTTCAATAATGTAAAATTTAATATATATATATATATATATATATATATATATATATATATATATATATATATATATATATATATTATTTAGTATAACATAAAATTTCACTGGTCACCGGTATCAGAAACACGATAAAATCTCAAAATTTTTGAATGTGTATTGCTACGCCAGCACAGTAATGAAGGCATTCTCCTCATAATGTAGGGTTTACAAAATTCTAGCGTGACAATACAATATATACAAATAATAATAATAATAATAATAATAATAATAATATTTATTCAATTGTTAGACCATAAAAGTGGAATACATTAAGTCAAAATATACGTACTATACATAAAATTAAATTTAAGTAAGGTCATTAGTTAACATCTAAGTATATACAGACAATATACTACAATAATAGATAATATAGGAAAATAAATATTAATAATTAAATATAAACATAAATACAATGTGTATAAAACAAAATAATTCAAATAATGTGGCAACTAGGACTAGAGGTCATTGTTTGTTTTTGCAGCAGTAAAAAAAATTCCTACACATTATATATGCAATGTTGCATTAAAAGTGACTTTATATTACCCTGAAATTGCATGAAAGAGCCACATTGCTTTAAGGATTAAGGCAAATAATTGTAAAGCTTTACACCAAACGAGGAAGGAGCTTTTGCAGTCATATTGGTTTTATTGACAGGATTACGATAGTCATCCTTTTTCCTTGCATTGTGTACATGAAAATCTGAGTTTTTTTTAAACTGGTTTTGGTTCTTATAGACAAAGCATAGAAGCTCCAGAATGTATAAGCTTGGTAATGGCAATATATTATATTTTGTAAAATAAGGTCTGCAAGATTCCCTACTTTTTATACCGGCCATGGTTCGAATTACCCTTTTTTGGCTTAGAAATACTTCTTGCGCTAATATTGATAATCCCCAAAAACCAATACCATACAACAACTTTGAATGAACTTGACCATAGTAGAAGGAAATTATAACATGGAATGGAACTACATACTTTAAGGATCTGATTTGAAAGCAAGAACTATTAATTTTTTTTATCAAAGCAGAGCAATGTGTTTTCCAATTTAAAGATTCATCGAGTTGAAGACCGAGAAATTTTACTGCTGGTTGTTGTAATACATCTGTATTATTTATACTAAGTCCATTACTTAAAATATGTTTATTGAAAGACATAAGACTTGTTTTTGAAAAGTTTATGTACAGCTTATTTTCTATAAACCACTCATTTAGGTCCTCTAACAGTGCATTTGCCTTAGATATCAAATCGTCTGGCTTTATACTAGATACTAGAGCAGATGTATCAGCAGCATAAAGATATAGCGAATAGTTTAAGAAATCAACTATATCATTAATAAAAAGCAAAAAAAGAGTTGGACATAGTATGGAACCTTGGGGAACCCCTACTGTAACAGGCAAAATGGACGAGTGGCAGTGATTAATGACGTGGTTGGGTGATTTATAAGTCACTCTTACAAACTGGGATCTTAGTGAAAGGTAAGATTGAAACAATTTGGCGATGGTGCCCCTTATACCATACCGTTCTAATTTGTTTAACAATAATGAATCACTGACGCAATCAAAAGCTTTAGTTAGATCCCAGTAAATTCCAGCAACAAACTTTTTCTCATCTAGAGCTTCCACTATTTCATGGACGAAAGAGTGTAAAGCAGTAATTGTTGACTGTTTCTTTCGAAAACCATACTGTCTATCAATGATAATGCTATTCAATTCTTAATGACGCAGAAGTCTTGATAGCATTGCATATTCAAAAATTTTTGAAAATGAAGAGTTAAATGATATTGGCGGAAATTAGAAACTTCACTATGACTACCTTTTTTTGTGCACCGGAATGACTAGGGCACATTTTAGTAGTGTAGGAAACACACCGTGTTCAAATGACAGATTAATTGGTTTAGTGATAGGGCTAACAATCGCTAAGTGAACTTGTTTTAAGAGTTTACAGGGTACGTCATCTGGACCATAGCTGTTTTTGTTTTTAAGTTGCTTTATAATTAGGGTACATGTCTTTTTCACTAAATGGAAAAGCACACACACTGCTATATGTTCTTGATTTTGTAACATTTTTTAAAACATTACCGGTAGATGTTTGATATTATTCTAAAGAATGTATTGAATTTTGTTCCCACCTGATTAGGGTCATTAATTGTGTTTGTATCTGTATCCGTACCCAAAGATATGTTTGAAAAGTGTGTTTCTTTGCCAGTAAGTTGAGATATGAGTGACCAAGTAGCTTTTTGTTGATTATCGGCATATAGGATTTGATTAGAATAATATGCAGCTTTGGTCTTTTGGACAAGCTGACGATGACGACGTTTACTTTGTAGTAAAAGGGAGTTAGTTCTGGGTACTTAGTTGTTAACTGATACAGATCGTGAAGGTTTTAGCTGGAGATTTTTACAGAATTTTTTGCCGAATTTGAATTAGTATTACATTTTTTGAGGAACTTCGGCCTACATGGAAAAAAAAGGTTGAAATAATGCAGTATAGTTTTGTGGAAATAATTAAATGCATCATCAAGCGTTGAAAAATTTTCAAAATCGATCCAAGGTTTCTGTTTTAGAGCAGTAGCAAACTTAAAAATAGAATCTTTGTTATAAGAACGTTTGTTAATTACTTTTGGGTTTATAGATTCCTTATTATGTTTATTAGTTTTAAATGTAATGTAATTATGGGCAGATACTATACAAGGGCGTACATTATGTGAGCTTCCATTAAAATTGACAAAGATGTTGTCCAACACAGCTACCTTCCTTGTCGGTCTTACAACTACATCAAATAATCCAAACGTTGATAGCATGTCTCTTAATCTAAGTACATTTCGATCATTTCTTTCAAAATACAAGTTAAAATCACCAGCTAAGATCATGTATGAGCTCTTATCAAACACAAAGTTCAGTCAGACAACTTATCTAAAAAGATTGTGAAGTCACCAATAACAAGTAATTATTATATAATTTTTTTGGTTAATACTCCAAATTACACCGCACACTTCGAAGTCTAATTCCTGACAAAAATTCTCTAAGTCTAAAGAATGTACATTTAGATTTTCCTTTGCGTATACGGTTACACCACCATGAATGTGCAGTTTTCGAAAAAAATATGAGCTCTGCTTGTATCCAATTAACTGTAATGATTTAATTGACGCCTGATTACACCATGTTTCCGCTAAAAATATAAAATTAACGCTTAATTTTAATAAGTCTATTTCCATTTGTGAAATTTTTACTGTGTTTAAACCTTACACATTTAATAAAAGAAGATCTAGGTATTTATAAGAACTTTTTGTTAATTTAGAGCTATTTTTTACATTATTATTGTCGATGGGTTTTATTTTAAATCTGATTTAACAGGACTTAAGTGAGTCGATAGACGATAACTTCAGTTCATTAATTTTACGATTATGTGTATGTAGATTGTTCGATATTGCAGATACAGGTTTTGAGTCACTACTATTTACAAAAATCAGGTTTTGCATATTTACGTACTTATTAAAGTTAGTCGTAGGAATATTTTCTGTGCACTCATATTTATTTGAACTTGTATATATGTTACGCTCAAATATCGAAAACGGCGAGTGAGCGAAAAAAATAACCACAACGCGTTGTGAGCTACAATAAGCGATCAAACACCGAAATGGAATGGTATTTCGCTTCGCGGTCATGAATTATGGGCCGCAACGCGTTGTGTGCGTTTAAGAAACGACCAGAACGCGTTTTGGATGTTTAAATCTCTCGGACACCGAATTTTTCCTATTTTAACAGGTTATTCCGTTGCTTTGATGAATTGTGCGAGATTACTATGCGTCCAGTTGCAGTTTTGCCGTCGTTACAGTAAGTTATTTTATTGAAGATTAGGTCGTATATTTTATTCTGTGAGCTATCATTAAAAGTGGTAGAAATAAAGTCATGGAAGAGTTATTTAATGAACAATTAACACGTGTCGTCGAAAATAGCAGTGATAGAAGTGACTATTTTACTAGTGAGCGTTACAACCAAATTGTTAATGAAGTTCAGGAAGCAAAACGTTTAAGGAGAATAAATTACCGTTGTCATCGAAGCATTATAGAAGACTGAAAAGGTTCGACATTATAACGATTAGCGGACAAGAAAATTAATTCAACAAGCAGGTACAGGGTGACAACTTTCGCTACTATTGTAAAACTGAAGATCTATTTAATATCATTGATATTACTCACGAACAACTGGACACAAAGAACTAGAGGTAAATATTTGCTTTAAGATGTCAGCTAGATGTGGACCTAGGTGGCCAACGTTTTTGGATGAAATATAGTATTTGTACTACTAATACTCAAAAATATAGTACGTGCCTTAATATATAGTACATTATTTAAAACTGGTTGAAAAACTCACATGTAAAACTTCTGACATCTTTATTTTTTGAATAAGCTACGAGTATATTTTTTTGTTGATTTTGCGGTTTGAAGCGATTTTTTTCGAGCAAAAACCGGAATATTATAGTCTGTTTTTTTTAAGAGACAGTGACAGTCCAAAATTATAGGTTATTAAAGGTTGGCAAAATATTAAAATGTTACAAGAAACTTTCATATTGCAAATTGTGCAAACTTCATAAGCCTCAAATTACGTTTAACATTAAAAATCTGTTCTCATATTTTGGTAATTCTGTATGATGCCTTAAAGACACTATACATTTTTTTTCAGTTATGGAGAACGAAATAAATAAGAAATACTGTAACGTTAGTCGGGCCGCTATTCAGATATATTTGTCACTCTGCGAACAATGTCAAGGAAAGAAAAAATTAAAAAAGAAAGTATTAGTTATTGCGCCCATTTTATCAAACCATATGAATTCCAGATGCCAAGTAGATCTAATTGATATGCAAACCGAACCTGGTAAGGAGTACCGCTTTATTCAAGATATCGAGATCGCTTGACAAAATTTTCAATACTTAAACCACTTAAAACTAAAACCGCTGAAGAAGTTGCTTATAATTTAATTGATATTTTTTGTATTTTTGGGGCATCGTTTATTCTCCAAAGTGACAACGGAAGGGAATTTGCAAACCGAGTAATTGAAAATTTAAGAGATATGTGGCCAGGTTTGAAGCTAGTACATGGAAAGCCGAGGCATTCACAAAGCCAAGGATCAGTGGAACGATCAAACCAGGATGTAAGAGACATGCTCGTTGCTTGGATGCTAGATAATGAAACTAAACAGTGGGTAGAAGGATTAAGATTTATTCAAAGCAAAAAGAATCGGTCTTTACATGAAGGGATTAGGAAAAGTCCGTATGAGGCAATGTTTGGCAGTAAACAAAGAATTGGTTTAGCAGATTCTGCCTTGGAAAAACAAATTTATGAAAAATTAGAGGCAGAGGAAGATTTAGAGGAGGTCTTTAATAAAATAAATGAAGCCCCTGACGAAACCAACGACAACAGTACAATATTATGTTCTATATGTGAAAGTCCCGGAGATCTTCAAAACTGCGAAAAGTGTAATCTAAATGTTGATATGAAATGTGGTATGGAAACAGAGCAGCAAGTTATATGTAATCGTTGTAGAAGACCCGAAATAATCACATCACAACGAGAGTTGGCGAAAATCGGACTGGAAAACAGGCAAAAAGATGTTAGCGGTCTCGTGCAGAAACTTCCTCCTGCTGAAGTAGGTCAAAATGTTTTAGTTCGGGTTCCCGATGTTGACAGAGGCAGACTAGCACCGAGAAACGTTATTGCTGTAGTTTTAAGTGTTAATGAGTCCGGTATGTATCAGTTGGGAACTAAAGAAGGTATATTGGAACGGATGTATGGTCGAAATGAATTTACTTTCGCGGATTCAAACATCATTAAGCATTCAGATGTCTCAACTACTTCACTAAGTTTAAGAAAAGTCTCCGCCCTCTCTTCAGGTTCCAAACAGGGATTTGTGACATGTCAGTGCAAACGCTACTGTAACACTAAGAGATGCAATTGTCGCTCTAAGCAAGTACTATGCAATTCCAAGTGCCACAACAGTAGCGCTTGCAAGAATAAATAATATTTTGTAATGTGTTTGAAGTATATTTGTTAAACTATTTGTATTAAGCTTAAAATATGTAGGTATTGATTTCATTTTACTTAAAGTTGTAAAGACCTTATCTGTAATATAAAATAATTTCCTTACTTTTGAAGTTGTAACTTTATTTAAAAACCGCTGCAAATTAAATTAATCATCACTTCATGATATGAAAATAATATTATCAACATGCCATCTTTAAAATTTGTGTCGTTTTTTAAAGTAAATCTGTAACGTTTCATAGCTTTACTTTAAAAAACGGTATCTGGTAGGTTAAAATAATCTAAAACGCGTTTTGGCCGTTTCTTAAACGCACACAACGCGTTGCGGTCCATAATTCTTGATCATGAAGCGAAATACCATTCGATTTCGGTGTTTGGTCGCTTATCATAGCTCACAACGCGTTGTGTTCATTTTTTTCGCTCACTGGCAGTTTTTGATATTTGAGCGTAACATATACATACTTAGCAATGGATTTACATAGTTTAGGTTTCCCTTGTTTATTTAAGTGGAGACCATGAGGCGTAAAGTCATTTTTTGTAGCAAATGTATTTGTGTCAGTAAGACGCGCATTATTATTTAATTCATTATAAAGTGAAACATTTAAATCATATACGAATGTATTAAGTATATAACGTCCGTCCCAGTACGGGACAGTATAAAAAATCGCATTGGTGTTTTTTAGACTACGCAATGTTGATGATATGCAGCTAGGTGATATTTTAATTCCTTGTAGCGCATTGTTTATACCGGCAATTACTATTACATAATCCGATAAAGTAAAACGTTTGGTTAGATCGCCTACATTCCCACCACATTTTCAAAAGTAGCATTTGGTTTAAAAATACATGTAACTTGGTACTTACTAGTTAATAGGGTACTTAGAGTGTCTGCGCATCCTCTTCCTTGACTATCTGATAAACTTAATATTTCATTTTTACGTTGAGATGTAGGAGGTTTACAACTGATAAGCGATTTATTATCAGACATAAGCACATCGTTATTTTTGACCTCAGATTCTTGACATTTAGAATTTGCTATCAGAATATTTTTATTTCAATTTCTACCACGCCGCTTGCTCTTTATCGTAAGATTATTTGCGTTTCCAACAGTAGTTTTGTTGTCCGTTTTTGTTTTGATTTTGACTATATCTTCTTACTAGTTTTTCTAAGTACCTAATCCTTTCCTCAAATTTTTCAATTTTAAACTGATATGTTTTTGTCCATTTGGTTCTTCTTCTTTGTGTACGAAGTTTAGCTACTGTCTCATTTTTAAATGTAACCGTTGGATTACTATCCTCGTAATACAGCTCTCCGTTTTTGTAATACAGTTGTTGATTTATATATGTGTATATATATATATATATATATATATATATATATATGTACTGTTTTAAAACTCCCCACACTTTTTATATATTTCTACTTTAAATTATTTTTATTAATATTATGTAATTATTATTTATTATAGGCTAAAACTCTAAATATTAAGAATACATTTTGTCGGAGAACATGAGACTCATCAAAGGGGATAGGGATCAAAATTTAGAAGAAACTCTACTTTTAAAATTATAAAATAAATGATTATTAATTTGAATTATATTGATTTTTTTTGAATACAGTAATCATAGTTAATATGATTAAAGCCCATTGAATTAATGTCCAATTATTGTTATCGTATCTAAATTGATCAAATAAATTGAATTATAATTTTTAATTCGCATTAATACCTGTGTCACACCCTGTACATAACAAAATTCTTCTAAAAGTATACGTGGGCATGCGCTGTGAATACGCAAACATGTGATTTGACTACAACAAAAGTGAAATTCGACATACAAATAAGTGTAACTACGTTTGAATTAAAAACAATATTAATATAAACCATTTAAATTTTTAGAATAGATAATATTCCCTTTTGACATGCATACATGTTGTTGCACATCATGATTATTACAAAGGATTGGAATTATGAACATAAATGAAGTATCAATGTCAACAATAAAGTACTCACATAAAATGTCCTCCTTTTGTGGGTTACTGCTGCTGAAGTTGATTGAAGACAACAGCTCCTGTGAACTGCAACTCTGCTCCTCGCACATCCAAATTTTCTTTTATATAAACAGCTTATTCACTTAGGTAAGTTTCACTATTGTTATTATAACATTGACGAATCTTTATTTTTAGGCTCATCACTTCTTATTAAATTAATATCAAAATAAGTTTTGAAAAGCATGGATCGTTGAAGGTTGTTATAAATTAAACACACTTTCGATAACAAGGTGTATAATGATAAAAACACGAGGACAACACAATTAAATATCCATACCAACATAAACAATATAAATTTAAAAACAAACAATGTCGAAACTGCGGAAATATTTTTATAACTTATCGAAAACCTCCGATTTGAAATTTAAAAAGGTAAACTAACCTTAATTTAATTATTTCCCGACAAAAGACTATCACTTGTTTTGTTAACACTTCCGATACTAAATCGCACTTTGTTATTTTACCGAAGTGAAGTTATTTTGTTTAAAAAAAATTATTTTCAAAAAAAAATTTGGCAACACCTTACTTTGGCAAGTTGTTGAAACAGAGGAAAATTAAGAGAGTTTGTGAACCTAAAGCACTTGTATTTATATGATTTTGGTTGACGACCAAATCTTCGAATGTTCTCTATAGTTACCAAGAATATTTCCTAAATTCTGATTGGCTACTGTAATTTTTACATTACGATATTTTTTTAAAACCCCATAACTTTCGCCCCCTTTAACATTTCTTAAAACTAATAACATTTCCATAATTTACATAATTTTCTCTATAATTTGAAACCAAACACGAACTAATTCCTACACTTAATAACTACGTTAATTTTTACACTTATTTATTGATTTTACGCTAATTTTATGAATTTTACAGGCCTGGAAATGACCTCTACATGAATAGGGGATGCTACTACACCCAAATATTCATCTTAAACATGCCTACGGCCAATTTGAGAGGAAAATTATTTAAATTCTACCAATACTCTTAAAAACTAAAATTAACAAAATGGACACAAATATAATGAATTGTAACATGAAATTGAGGCTACCTTACTATTTTTACCTCTACTAATTTATTTTACATAAATTGTCTCAATTTAAAATACTTTTTACAAAAATTTTATGCGAGGAAATAACATAACCTCATATTGTTTATATAATTTTAATGTAAAATTTCACACTTTTAAACACAATAACTGTTAGTGTAAGTGTTTAAACTTAATGTTCAAGTCACAAATTAATTTATTTTACCACTTTCGTAGGTTCATAAGTTCTTCTACGACTAGTGTCGGAATGTTGTCACTCACTAGTTTAAGGTCATAAAATGTTGATTAAACACAATAATCCCAGAGCTGCTGCATGATTTATGTTTTATAGTTACTCACTAATGTGCTTATTCTGTTTTTTCATAATTTTTGCACTAATATGTGTTTAACGCACTAATACGAATGTTTTCAATAATTTTGGCTGCGTACATGAGAATTGTGACATTGATACCAGCCTAAATCTAGTTTTAACATTATTTCTGTCAATTACAACCTGTATCACATGTCGTCGGGGAATATTGTTTTAAATAAACTTACTAAACTAAATAAACTTGAATTAAATCAAAACGATAACAAACATACCCTATACTTCAATGTACTGTGTTGTCGAATACATTATACTAACATTATTTTAAGAAATATTTAAAATTTACAAACCTCTCAATGTTTATTAACCATTCTTATCTATAATTATTTAATGATATGTACCATTTTGTATCAACTAAAGAAATACTTCACTATGCGAATTACATAGCTACTTGCATGTAATTTGAATCATCTCAACATATATATATATATATATATATATATATATATATATATATACATATATATACAGATTATTTCTTGAAATGTGCGACATAAAAAACCAGGGTAACTCAACGGATCCCAAATCCGATACAGAACAGCCTTCAGCAGTTTATTCAACGTTGAAGACAATTATTAAACATCATCTTGTACATCAATACTTAAAATTTACCGCGTTTAATATATCTAGAATAATTAAGACACGAGTTTGATGCAAATAAAACAACTAAAAGAGTGGTTTTGTTTACAAAATCAGCAACTACAGATCCGTCAAATGATGTCATGAGGGGAAATGGAGATACACCTAAGTTTTTACTGATGGCTTTAGCTAAAGACCAAACCCACGCTTCCCAAACGAGATGTAACTAGTTTATTGAATTTCCGTTTTATTAGTTCTCCACTTAATACAAGATTTATTTTTCAAAGATATTGCATCAACACAAGCCTTATTGAACCAGATTTGGGTACGAGAATGACCTACACGGTTTTGTTTTTTGGGAATGTATAACACCATGCTCGTGAAAACCCTGAAGGAGCAATGTTCGGAGATGAAGAAGATTTAAAACAATATTCACTCCATGGAAAGGTTACAAAGCGATCCCCTAAATCACTCCGTTTAACTGACTTAAAACACCACAAGGTTATATTAGCGTGTAAACAACAGAGGAATCAGGGGAAGTCGAAGTTATTTCTATTAGACAATTGTCAGATAGACCTAGTGGAGAAATAACTGAAGTTGTAGAAATAAATGGGTTTGATTTAAGAAAGAGATCTAGAAGATGTGGAGTATAATTAGGGTTATCAGGGATTCTAGTGGGGTCAAAAATGATTTGTGTGAGATCACATGAAATAGCAAATGACGATTAGTAATATATGTAAATTGCACCCAGTTAGAGCTATAAATATTGAAATCCGCTAAAATCGAGATCTCGCAAGATAAAAACTGAGACAAAAGGGAGACCTAGGAAGACTTGAAAGTTCTCATTAGGAAACTTATAAATGTTACAGTAGGATTTCAAATGTTTCAGAATGTTTAAACTAAATCACGTCAATTTTTTTATTCTCCAAAGAATTTTGCAAGCGATCTTGCCTTGGAAATAGGCAGGCATGCCTCCTTTGTATCGAAAGTTAGATCAGAAATTCTACAGTCAGGTGAATCAGAGCTTTACTGGAAATTTGTGTTTTGAAATATTGAAATGAAGTTTGGAAGGGATATTCGTTCATTAAAGCAAACATGAAAATTTAGCTAAAACAATTAACAAATAATTGAAAAATAGGGAGAAAGTTGTACGTACCACCAGACAGAGACTGATGAATAGTTGAACTTCTTTGTGTATTAAACAAAAGTAGTTAAGGTGATATGTCATAATATTTTCATTATTGCGTTGAAACTGTAGTGTTTCCATTATACGAATCTTATTAGTTTAGTAGTAGGACCATGTTGTTAGTGGCAGTTCAGGAAGTTATGAAATCTAAGTTACGGGTGCAGTTTATGTGTATTGAAGCTTAATGAACTAAATCTTCCAAAAAAGTAACCAAGGTACTGTAATGGTACTTTCTTAACAAAGCAGTGAAATAATAAAAAAGTATGCCACCTCGAGCTTTGGTCGTGGGCGGTGTCAGTGCAACGAATGCTTCGCTTTTATGTAAAAGTGAAAATCAAAGGAAGCAAGTAGTGTTAAATGTGAAATATGTGAAAGTACATACCATCTAATTTCTGCTAAATTAATAAAAACCATAAACTTTGTGAGTAAAAATATAGTTAATTGTTGTGAAGAAATTATATTCGAGAGGTATAATGACATTGATAAAGTCTTTAATAACGCAGTAAGAAAAGTTATAGGTGAAAATGATAAAGTTCACATTGGTGTTTTTAAATACATAATTGGGCAGAAGCATACCATTATAAATGAATTACGTATTCAAATTAGCATCTTGATAAAGTAATGTGTTATTGCAAAATTTAAATATTCATTCTGAAGGTTAAGAACCGGCGTCTGAATATTCCGTTAAAGATTAAACCTAACACAATTAAAAGTGGTGATAATTTTAACAGTTATAAATCAGCTGTTATAAACAAACCTATTGTAAACAAACTAAAGTGCGACTACTTGTGTACACTCTGACAATGCTGAACCTATATCAGCATAAAGCAACAATATTAAAAGGACACGTGATACGTAGGTGCATAATTAATAAATATTACTAATGACATACCTACTGTAAATAAAGATGAACAAATGGAGTGAAGAAAAGTAACTAACAGTAAAGGTGCTACCTTTACTGTTAGTTACTTTTCTTTACTCCATTTGTTCATCTTTGTCTGTAATTGTAGGTTCCAACAAAGAAAAACCGAAAGGTGGTAACGATGGTGATCCCAAAAAAGTAGATCTACATGTATCCCTACTGACGCCTGTAACAACAATGGAACAACTTCAAAACTTCTTAACACCAAACCACAGCTTACCCAAACCTTCCTGGAGCTTTGTGTGAAACAGTACAATCACGCAATCCAGACGTATAGTCTTCTTTTAAACTAACAATCTCTGAAGACAACTTCAAGAAGCCTATGAACCCAGACTTGTGGACGGATCATGTATACATTCGCCATTTTTTATACAAGAAGAGAGTAATAGAACAACTAAAATAATTTTTCAACCGAATTTACTATTATTAAATGCGCAATACTCCAACTTTACTAAATTAAACGACTTATATGTTGATATTTGCAAATATAATTTAAATTTATACTTCGTATGTTTAACCCAAATTGGTGCAAAGGCTGAATTAATCAGTATCTACATTTTCAGGGTTTTAAATTGCAATCATATTATTGCAGAAGTCATTTTGAAGGCGAAGGTGTTTGCAATATAATACAAACATTCAATGCAGAAATGTTGATCTACATCAATTCTGTGTAGAGCAACAATTTTCAAATATGTGCAACCGCATTCAATGTAAATCATTGTTGTTTTGACAAAATAATAGATGTCTTGAGATTTATATTCAAGCCCAACCGTAAAATAATTCTTCTTGGAGATTCTAAAATAAATGTAGTTTTAAAATGTCCATATTACACAAAATTAACTAACATACTAACAAGCTTTCAATTGACTAATGTTGTAGGGTGGTGGCCAACCCGAGTGACAGAAAGTTCCTCATCTATTAATTGTCGATCATGTATATACTAACATTAACAATGCCAATACTGTATGCACGATAATGATATTTATGATCATTTCTCTGTCGTTCTGAAAATGGACTTGCATCGTGAGGTAAACATGCGTAGTATTATATATCCTAACGGATATGTTCTAATGATATTTAAATAAGTTTTTTAGAAACTTGCGCTATACAAATTGATGTGAAATCTATAACATAGTAGAATTAGACACTGCTTTTAATTACGAAATAATGCAAGTCATATTCGTATATTATTTTAATACTTGCTCTCCGGTAGTTACAAGGCGTCAGAATAATAATAATAATAATATTTCGACTAAATGGGTTGATAATGAGGTTAGAATATCAAGCAGGAACCTGAAAAATCTTTATCGATTACAAGGTCAATATCCTAATTTGGTTTATAGCTACAAAAAAGCAAAGCGAAAAATCACACAAATCTTATTAATACACAAATAACATTTCAAAAAGTATTTGGCAAGTTACAGCTGAATTATCAAACAAAACTAATATTATAACAAATATTACCCTAAAAGATAATCAAAATATATTAAATAATCCAAAAATTATTTCAATTTTTTCTTTAAGAATATTTCATAAGGTCTAACTCATCAACTCCCTACAAATCTAAATTAGCTGAATCCAGAAAACTGTAACGTTAATAATAAGATATTTAAGCTAGGTATTTTGAAAGAATTAGAATCAATCGCTATTGTTAACGAAAAATTAAAATCTAAACAATCCTCGGGCCCTAATGATGTACCACGACTAATAACGATGCCCTCAGTTTTCTCCAAAATTTTTGAGTGAGCCTATTTGGATAGACTGACAAGCTTTTTGCAGGATAATGCGATAGTTTCTCCAAATCAACATTGATTTTGTCATGGTAAATCTACTTCCACAGCGCTTTATTCATTTACAGGAGAATGCATAGATTACATGAAAAAGGCGAAACACTTGTAGGAATTTTCTGTGACCTGAGTCGAGCGTTTGACTGCGATAGAGTAGGTCATTTCTTAGATATACTAACCAATTATGGGATAGTCAAATATTCTCTTAATTGGATAAAGTATTTTCTAAGTAATCGGTGTCAGTACAGCATAAAATTCAACACTAGCAATACTGTGAAAATATGCACGCCAGATCGTCTAGGAATTGATGTAGGCGTACCGCAGGGCTCTATCCTCGGTCCAGTTCTGTTTATTCTTTATATTAACTTGCTTTATAATCTAACCACAAAAGCCTTTACTTTACAATATACCCAGACGACACATCAAGTTTAATGGGAAGTAGAGACAAAGACTATTTGGAAGATGTCACTAATGAAACGATGGAGATTTAATAACCTGGTTTAATAGGAAATGCATTTACTTAAACAAAACAAAAATAATGTTTTTCTTCAGTTTATAAAAAATTCAAATAATAATCAACTACCTATTGATATTGTTGGAGATAACGAATTCATTTGAGTGTGAAGTTTTTGGGACTATATGTAGACGATCATCCCAACTGGAAATACCACTGTCGGCATCTAGCATCCAAATTAAACTCTATAAATTATACATTTAGGAATCTACGTAGAATTTTAACAAATCGGCAACTATTAATAATATATTACGCGCTAGTGGAATCCAGAATGAAGTATGGAGTCTGTTTATGGGGTTGGTCTACTCAGGTGACTACTGTATTTATTGTACAAAAAAGAATCTTGAGGATTATTGAAAATGTGTGTAGTACTCACAGCCGTGCTGAACTATTTAAAAATACAAAATATTAATGCTTCCCGGCATTTACATTTTTGAACTGTGCATCCATGCTTTTAACAATAAAAACGGTTTTGTGCTTGGCAGAGATGCGCATAATCTAAATACTAGAAATGTTCATGTGTTTTATATTCCTTTTGCAAGAACTAGACTCGCATATAAATCTCCGTCATCTGCTTCACAAAGAAACTTAAACGCCTGGCTCGATACCTTAAAGAATATACAATCTGTTAAGAAGTTGAAAAAACAATTAAAAAACTACCTTGTTGAGAGGTGCCTTTATAATGTAACTAATATCTGTGATATGAATGTGATATATATTTTTTTAATTTTAGCACATTCTAGCATTGACATTTTTTTTTATTTATACATACATAGTATTTGTAGTTTAGATTAAATTAGATACTCTGACGCGTTCTATAAAATATTGTGCATTGTCGTTCCGGAAATAAATGACAATTATTTATTTATTATTATTAATTATTATTATTATTATTGTTAAGATTGAATAAATAATTTTTGCACTTCATGTCATAAACATTTAATACATGTAATGATGCGCTAAACACCTTTTCTGCTCAAATAAAATGACTAAATATGGTGAGGATTAAGACTTATTTAGCACCATAAACAAATATGCCAAAAACCAGTATTTATTAAACCTGCGTTTTAATCATCAAATGTCAAAAAAACAACAAAACCTTCTTCAATGCTAATCAGAAACTAATTGTTGTTCTAATTTTTGAAATTGAATTTTCGGGCTATTTGTATATTTCCATACTTAACGTAAATTAAATATCCAATTTTATTGACCACATTCACTTCAAATCATGAGAAGGTAACACAATGTTAGAAATCATTAAAACTCTACCTTAACCTTACAATTGTTACACATTTATTAATATATCTATGGAATAAATGCAATGGTAAATAATTATACTAATCTTATAGGGGAGAGTTGCCTCTAGTAAACCGGCACATAAATTGAACCTCATAGTTATTTAATGCAAATTAGCATTCCCGCGCTTTCTATCGGTAGAAAGCAAAACTTTAGCATCGGCCGACCTGCAATGTCAGATGTCATTCAGTTTGGCGCCATATAGTGGGCTGTGTACCTGACGTTGTTTTTGTAGTGCTTCTGATGTAACTTTTTCACCATCTTACTTAGTGAATATTCTCCAAGCAGATCGCGGTAAGTGTTTCCCCTTTTGTAGACATTTATATCATATTCTTAGAAAGACTTTCCCATAATTTCGACCTAGAACTATTGTTCCTTAGAAAAGTACGGTTAGAAAAACAAAACGATACGCTGTTGCCTATATTGAACCGAATCCGATCTCCTATATTCAACCGGTTCAATTTAGAATACCTATTTCAGGAGATGTCTAAGCGGGGCAAGTATGGACTTGGACAAAAGCTGACATGGCTTTGGCTATCAGAGTAGGTTTAAACGAAAGTGCTCGAAGGTACAATATCAATAAATCAACCCCTCGCAGGCATGTGAGAGGCAACTAACAAACAAGCCAATGACAATGTAAAAAACTGGGAACCAAGAGTGGTTTTTCATCCGAAAGTGAAAACACTAGTAAAATATATTGTTCAGTTTGAAGAAATGCTTTACTCAAGCTCAAGTTCAACAAAGTTTATTAAAATCTTATGATACATTAATAATATATAGATATTTACCATACGTATTACAAATATATTATGTTATACAATAAAATAAGTAATAATGTATTGAGTAGTGTTGGTGGTGCGCTGCTCAGGACTCTTCGTCCTCTGCGGCGCGTGGATTGCGTGGTTGTTGACAGAAATGCTTTATGGATTTACCATAACAGATATACGGCGACTACCTTTTCAGATGGCAGAAAAGCACAAATTGCCCCATCAGTTCAACCGAGAAAAAAAAGTCGCTAGAAAACAATGATTCTATGGATTCGTGCATAGACACCCAGAACTATCAGTTCGCCAACCGGAGTCCACACCACTTGCCAAAGCTCGAGATTTTGAGAGAGAGAATGTTATGCAGTTTTTTGATATACTAGAAACCCTTGTTGACAAATATAGAATGACGGCGAATACAATATTCAATGTTGATAAATCCGGTTACGCAACCGTCCAAAAGAAAATGCAAAAGGTTGTATTGCGAAAAGGGAAACGGCAAGTTAGTGGAATCGACAGTGGAGAAAGAGGCGTCGACGCCCCTATGGTTTGTCGTTGCAACGGTGCAGGGCTTTACTTTCCAACCATGCTCATATTTGAAAGGAAACGTTATGCACCGGAACTTGCAAGAGATGCTCCAACGGGAAGTCTTACTAAAATTTCAGATACTGGCTATATCAATAGCGATCTATTTGCCAAGTGGCTTAATTTTCATGAACTGGTTAAGTCAAGTCAAGACAAGCCTGTCATTACGATCCTAGATGGACATTCAATGCATGGCAAGAATCTGGAGGCTCTGGAGTTTGCTCGTCAATACTTGTTAAGCCTCTGCAAAATTATTATGTTCGGGAACAAGATTCAGAGTTGCACGCTTACGTAGGACAGCCGATAACAGAGTATAATGTTGCTGAATTGTTAGGTAGAACTTATGGGAAGGACGCTACTGTAGATATAAGCCAAAATACTTTAAGGGGAGCGGAAATATGGCCCCCTAATCGAAATAGATTCAGTGAGCATCCATTTGCTCCCTCTGCTGCTGTAGAACCGTAGATGAAAGTCAAGAAGGTGGTGTTACCCTGCCAGAACCCAGTCACATTGAACGTGTTGTAGGTTCTAATTCGCCTCATCAACCTACTTCAAGCTGCACCTCTCATCAGATGCCACCTCACCATGTATGCCATGAGTTGCTAGCCATTCCAACAGAGTACTGGGAGAAATTACGCCAGAAAAACTGATCCAAAGCCTGACTGAATTCGCACCTGTCCCAGGAATAAGCAAGTTTGTTCAAAAACGGAAGAATAAAAGAACTGCTGTTGAAGTAGAGCTTACAAAAAAGACCTTCAGGAAAAAAGAAGTCGCTACCAGAGAGCAAACGTAAACCAAAAGTGCCAAAACGAGATAAATCAGCCCTGGAAAAAGCAAGTGTTAAATTATTTTGAGGAACCAGAAATAAGAACCATAAAACAAAAACGCATGTCAGAGACCAGGCACCCGAATCGACCGATTCAGATGATGAGAAAAGCAATGAAGAGCTGTGTGTGTATTGCAATGAGAGTTACCTCAACTCCAAACCAAACAAAGGTTGGGTTCGGTGCCAAAGGTGTTTAAAATGGGCACATGAGCGGTATGCGGAAGTTGAAGAAGACGCCGAGGACTTTATTTGTTATTTTTGCTCACACATTTTCGAATTTGAGTTGAGGCATTCATTCTTCTACCTCAGTATTATTGTTCCTTTTATCAGCTTTAAACGTAAATATAATTTGTGTCCTCATCTTGCCTAAAATATTTCTTAAGTTTCGTTGCTCTCTTAATAATCTGTTTCTGTGTTAGGAATAATTTAGGAACCAGATGGTTCAATTAAAGAGACCGATATCCTAAATTGAACTTTTACAGTTAAATATTTAGACATTAATTATGCACTGAAATGCTGTTTGTCGGACATTTTATTTACTGCTCACAGAATCTTAATATGGTACTAAGTTTGTATCAGAATTTAATATAAAACATTTGCTTATTTTTGCAAGTTATAATGGTTCAATATAGGCAACTCTCCCCTATATCCCTACTACCTAATCGTTTTAAACAAAACAAAAATATATATAAGGTTCAATGACTCAGTTGCAATAATTAAGTAATATATGTAATAAATAGTCATCGTATCAGATTTATAAAATAATATCTTACTTGTAGGTTTATAATTCAACACGTGTAATTCATCAAAATATATTATCACTTTCATTGTAAACTTTAATCCAATTGGTAATCGTTGTAAATGATGTCCTATCTCTGAAATTTCTTTGATTGGTTTTTTTCACTAATCACTCACTTAATTTGTATAATTGCTGTTCAATCGATAACACTTTTACTGCATAAAATTGACAAATACTTATTTTGCTTTTCAGGTGTAAAATCTAAGAAGTAAATTACTGTTTTTAGTATTACTTGTCTTAATATAGTTTTTACTTACGCAAATTGCTTATTGCTTAATGTATTAAGTCACTATTCAATAACACTTTTACTTTTTACCGATAAACTTATGAATGTCGATTATTTTCTTTTAAAAATCAATCATGAAGTTTTATGTTTAAGTAAATAGTTCAAATGTAGCATTAATTAACAAATATTTCCGGTAACAGGCGAGTTCAGCATACTAATTTTATATATTCATGAATAATTTTTTTAATCTAACATAAAACTTTATATGAGACCAGCACCTTAGAATACACAGGAACTAGTTCTTTAATCAAGCAAAATCGAGTATAAAATCAATCCTTAGTTTAATTTTATACTAAAACTTTAAAACCGTCTTAACAAGTGGGATCGCTTTACCAGATTTTCACAACTGTAAATTAGAAGGAAAAAGTTATATGTGAAACTAATACTTAATTTTAATTAAGGAAAATGCGGGTTATCAAGTGCATGCTAGTTTACTTAAATCCTTAATAACTTTTATCAAATTTGGCAATATTTTCATTGAAACATATATCAAGATTTAGCAGAAGCGACTCGTTCCCTTTTACAATTTACGATTTGAATTTAAATATCATTATTTCCGTAAATACTTATTTCGGTTTTCTTTAAAGTAATTCAACAGTTTAAACGTTATTTCATCTAGTTATATTGAATTTAAATATATGATTCATACCATATGCACGTAAAATTTTTCAACCCATTCGCAACTATCTTCAAGGCAGGGCACCATGCGCCATCTTGGATTTTGACGTCACAAGGATGCCCCACGTGGTGGACCGTACTTTCCACCCCTATGGTTACTTTTCGGAGGCCTTTTTCAACCCCTAATTTTTTACACACCCACGTGTAAGACCGTATTTTCCACCCCTATGGTTTCTTTTCGGGGGTCAACCCTTGATAGAATTTTCAACCCTAATTAGAGCCTTTTTGACAGCAATTTTGTACTTGTTCACATGAGGGGCAGATGTAGGGGTTGGTCTTGGACTTGGGGTTGGTCTTGGAAATCGGAGCTGGTCTTGGGCTTGGGTTAGGTCTTGGACTAGGGCTAGGCCTTGAGGCTGGGGGCAGATGTAGGGGCTGGGCTTTGGCTGGGGCTGGACTTGGGCTAGTTTTTGGACTTGGGGTGGGGGGAAGGCTAAGGGTGACAACTATTTCTGGAAATTATAGGTCATTTTGACCTGATGAGGGTTAGCATTCTGATTGAAAAGGATGTTATTTAGTCTATTTAAACGAGGTTGCTGGTAGAGTATCTGTTAGTATCGTTTAGCGATTCAAGATGGAAGGTCAGTTTAAGCACCCCTTTTCGGCGATAGTTGAGGGGCCGTCGGGTTGTGGGAAATCGTATTTTATTGTGGATTTTCTAAAAAATATCAAAACTGCCTGCGATACAACTTTTGAAAAAATTATCTGGTTTTACAGTGAGTGGCAGCCTTTATTCAAAGATCTCTCTGTGGAATTTCAAAAAGGTTTACCTGGTATGGAACAGTTTGACGGGGAAAAACCCGTCTTAATAATAATTGACGATCTAATGCGCGAAACTAACGGCTCTGTGGTTGATATTTTTACAAAGGGTTATCGTCATCGGAATCTAAGTGAGTTTTTCTTAACGCAGAACATATTTCATCAAGGACGTGGAAAGCGGGATATTTCTCTCAACGCATATTATATAATTTTGTTTAAGTATCCACGTGACAGAGCTCAGATACAGCATTTAGCAAGACAGATTTCGCCAGACAACCCAAAATTTTTAGAAACAGCGTAGCAAGATGCTGCTTAAAGTCCGCGCGGATATTTATTGTTCGATTTAAAACTGAATACACCGGATGTGCTACATTATAGAACAAACATATTCGGGCCTCAAGGTATCTGCCAAGTAAAAAAGGGTTTAAGTCTCACAGTCATAAAGATTACATCATATACGATGGCTGACATTTTAAGCGAGAACACTGATATCCTGCATACATTAGCCAGATTAAGTAAAAGTCAACGTGACGCTTTATTGAAATGTTTTTATAGTAAGCAGGTAGAGTGTATTTGCGAGTGTGCACATAACATTTTAAAAGGTGGTGTACCTCTGTCAGCTAATCAGAAGCAGCGACTCTCTCAACATAAGCACACTTTAAGACGCTTGGCACAGAGAGGCGAATCTATAAAAAAGGAGAAACAGTTTCTTGTACAGAAAGGTGGTGCATTTCTACCACTCCTGTTAGGACCATTACTCAGAGGAATCCTAGATAATCTGTTTCAATAACCATGGATCATAATCTGAAGAAGATGATTATTCTAAAGATGGACTTTATACAGCGCTTACAGGCACCAGATGTTACACAAAACAACACTCTAACGCAGCTGGGTAACGATGTGGGTAGTTTTAAAAACCAAAATGACCGACCATGACAAATGGCAGCAGTACAATCAAGTTCTTCAAAGGTATCTACACTTTTCCAATCAGTTACGTCAGCCCACCAGCATAACAATAAGCGGTGACGCTGTCGTTGATGATATTAGAGATTTACCGCAACGCAAATGTATGACACACGACGAGATAGTATCAACGCTTCCGCCTTCATATAAGAGAAAAGGCGCGGCTTTGTTACTACTGAATACGAGCACCGATGTTTTTTGGGATAAAAGAGGTACTGTCACAATAAAAGGCGGGATCATACCACATTCCAACATTATCGATCTGATTCACGAGGCGTTAAGAAAACGAAAAACTATAAACTCGCGCGGTTGGCGTCAGTTTGCGACGTACATTAAAGAGATAAATATACCACGAGAGTTTATCGGAAATGCTCAAAGGCATGACGTTTCTGTATCACCCAGCGTTGAACGAACCCTTACAACATCAACTATAGGTGAGAATTACGATGCTGATAGTGAAACGTGGGAAACACCGAGAAGAATCTCTCAAAGAAGAAGAAGAGGGATTTCACTAGATTGGGATTCGTGGCGGCCATAACATGGATGCTGTATACTATGATCCCGCTCACCCAGCAGGGATCGCTGGTATAACACCTTTAACTAATGATGTAAATGGTAGATATGGTGAAGTGAAAAATTGGCTGCAGGCACAGGAAGCTTATACGGTACATAAACCAGTCAGAAAAAATATCAAAATGTAAACTTTCACCATTACTAATATACTTATCTGTGATTTTTAATGGTGTACTTTAAATTATACAATCACATACATATAAATTCAAACATAAACATAAGCCTTATAAGCCTTATGTTTATGTTTGAATTTTTCAAATTTGACAAAATTGTTTACTACATCTTTAACAATTTTTAACAAACATTACTACTGACGAAGATAACTGTAAGTGTTATCGAAACGTTTAGATTGTATAATTTAAAGTACACCATTAAAAAATCCCAAAAAAGATAAGTATTTTATTATCAGTCAGAAAAAAGTTTACACGAAATAAATATATTGTGAGTAACCTTTAGGAGTTTTTCAAGAAACAAAATATCAATTTCTATGTAACAAGTAACCCTGACGTAAAAGCATCTGTAGTTGAAAGATTTAATAAAACATTGAAAACAAAGATGTGGCGTTATTTCACTTACAAAAATTCCTACAGGTATATTGATGTACTCGAAAGACTTGTGACTGCTTACAACAATAGCCCTCCTTCAAGCATAAAGATGGCCCCCGCGGCTGTAAACGATAAAAACATTTTGGAAGTGTGGAATAACCTATACGTGAAAGGTTTAGGTCCAGTACGCCATTCTAAATATAAAGTCGGTGAGCATGTCAGAATCGCCAGAAGTAAGTACACCTTTGAGAAGGGATATGAAACGAATTGGAGCGAGGAAGTTTTTACAATTAGTGCGGTGATAAAAAGACCACCAGTTTATGGAATAATCGATCTTAATAACGATCCTGTTGAGGGTACCTTTTACGAAGAAGAATTGCAAGTTGTTACGGTTGATAAAGATACTCTGTTCAAAGTCGATAAGATTCTAGCAGAGAACGGCCGTGGGAGATATAAACAATAACTGGTCAAGAGGCGTGGATACAGTGACAAATTTAATAGCTGGGTGTTAGCTTCGCAGTTGAGAGATATATAAAAATGGAGTTTTATCTTACCTTATTGAGTAATAGCTCTATGACATATTTTCCAGGTAATGTGACGTCAAGTTTTATTACGCAACTGCCAAAGCGAATAAGATTAACGGGGTCGTGACTTGTAGGGATATCGGAAATTCAGTAACCATGTTCTTATGCCGCTGTAAGTGCAACAGATAACTTAATTTATTATAGAACACAGCCACCTGGCGAGAACGTGTTAGAAACGTTATTAAAAAAGGCCGCAGAATATTTCAACGCGACAACGAGAAGATCATTTATATTGAAGATGGCTGGTACGTGATACGATTCGCATCGGGAAATTATGCCAACATAGAAGAAATTGTCAGCGAACTACATAACTATGTACTAATAAGCAAATTGTTAACAATCGAATATCATAATCTAACTAAGCGCGTCACTACAAAATTAAAAACTCAGCTCTCGCTATTCGGATTCTCACAACGTCTAGCCTTACAATTGGGTTATCGTCCGTATCAGAACATAGCTATGGGACCAATACTCCCGCATCCCGCTAGTATATGGATAGGATTACCAACTCAGATGTTTTATCTCCGCTTATGCGTATAATAAACATTACTTCAGAAAACTATGCTTACGGGGGTCATAAAGATGTGGCTTTTTCGCCTGCACACTACATACCGGCAATGACTCGGGAATTTGAAAACATCGAGATTAAAATAAAAATAGATACGGGTGCAGCAATGCCATTTGAGTTTGCAAGGTCGTGTCTGAAGCTACACTTTAAGAAAGTACAATAATGGTTTACCCTTATCAGCAATATTACATGAATCAGGCCGGTAACGGTATCGGTTCTATCTACAGAGGTGCACCATATCAACGTGGTCATGGAATAGGGAGCTGGTTAGGTGGTATATTTAGAAGTATAATACCGTTATTTACGTCTGGCGCAAAGGCTATGGGAAAAGAAGCTCTTAGAACGGGTGCTGATATTCTTGATGACGTCATAGATCGATCTATTAAGGATTCGTTTGAAGAAAGATTTCACGAGGCAGTTAGAAACCTTAAGCGTAAAGCCGACGAGAAAATCGATATAATGATGGAGGGTTCGGGTTATAAAAGAGTACGTCTGTTCGATAATAACCAGGCTCTACCGAGAGCTGTTGCTAAGAAGAAGCCTACTTACGACGATATAATTTCAAGATAATGGGTTTTCTACATGCCCAATCGTGTGAATACGTCAAGTCCGAATTGGATTTGTTCGCTTTACCGTCGACAAAGACAAGTATCGAGAGTGGTGAATAGATATTTTACAAGCCCTTATCAGCACTGAGTGATGATGCCCCAATAGAATTTGTAGTCTCCGGAAATGGAAACGATTACATAGATTTAAGCCAGACCATGTTGTACATCACAGCTACAGTTCTAAAGCAAGATGATACAGCACTTACAGACGCTGATGTTGTAGCACAGGTAAACAATTGGATGCATTCGCTTTTCTCACAGGTGGAGGTTTACTTAAATCAGAAGATGATGTCACAACCAAACAACACCTACGCATACCGTTCATATATCGAAACGCTGCTAAATTATGGAAAGGAGGCCAAGAGTTTGCATCTAGTATGTACCTTATGGCACAATGATACAGCTGGACAGATGAATACTCTGGGAAACGCAAATAACAGTTTCTCAAAAAGTCAAGCACTTGCGGCTACTGGGAAACAGATAGAAATGATTGGTCGCGTGCACTCGGATTTTTTTAATCAAGAAAAGTTTCTCATAAGTGGTGTTGAGTTAAAGGCTAAATTTTTACGATCAAGAGATATTTTTAGCCTAATGGCGGCGCTCGCTTCAAATTACAAGACGCGAATTATAGACGCCAGTTTACTGGTGATACGTGTGCGAATCAATCCAACTATTCTAATTGCGCACGCTAAAGCTTTAGAAACAACTGTCGCAATATACCCTGTTACAAGGACCGACGTAAAAGTCTTAAGTATACCTGCAGGCATACAGGGAAAATCATTGGATAATGTTTTCCTGGGTCAGTTATCTAAACGATGCATCGTAGGGTTTGTAGCAAATAAAGCCTTCAACGCTGATTACCCCTCAAACCCGTTCAATTTTCATCACTGCAATATCAACTACATGTCGTTATATATTGACGGGCAACAAATTCCATCGAAGGCCTTACAACCAGACTTTACAGCTTGTTACACGTCCAAACCGCACTAGGCGTCGTGCATGCTTACTAATGTAAGCGGGTTGCCAAGCCAGCTAACAGGGAGATGGGCGTGGTCGAAATAATAAGTAAAATGAATGATTAATATGCTCAAACACCTTACACCTACATTCAAACAGCTCAGTCCGGGAAAATATGTCTCTTGGCGCCACCACAATCGAAACTTTGCTAAAATAATTGTCTTAAGCTGGATGTTAATTAACCCTACTTGATTGTGGAAAGCAGGATCATGCTTACTCGGTAAACTCCTATACGAAGGTTCTAAAACAAACACTCGTCCCAAACAATTCAACTCAAACTCAAATAAATTTAGTACTACCGAGGTTATTAAAAACTTTTTGAATACACCTCGTATACCAAAACTTCCAAAACAAAAATTATAATACGGTAACTGAATATTTTCTGCGTATCCCTCGTATATGTATAACGTTAAATTTCTACTTATTACTGAATAAAATATTTCTTCATCCAATATTCGGTAATTAATTTTGGAAAATCCTAAATAAAAGAAGATCAATGTCTTCGGCTTAATATACAACGAACACTTCGTTCACTTAACAGGTGGTCTCATAAATACTTTTAGCTGAATCTCGTTACAAGAACACGCGCTAACCTTGACACTACTAACGTTACAACTGTTATCTATATTCAAATCTGCTTACGCACTTATTATTTTCTTGAAGAAAAACACAAACTAATTTTATCTTCAACCTCAATTTTATTATCATTTTATTTATGAATGTCTTTAACGATTCATCCCCGGTTCGGGTTACGCAGTTGTTTAAACAATTACTGCCTCATTAAAATTCACAAACATAACTCCAACATCATCCCATTCTATCCCACACTACCTCGCGTGCGCGTCCCACCGAGCTCTCATCACAAGCCAAAAGCTAACTCTCTCACCCTAACTCTAACTTTCCTATTTATACCTTCAGTCATCCATCTTTAAACATGTCTTCCTTCCGCGTTATATTCTCCAATAGTATTCATTCAAAATTCCATAGTTCCAATAGATGCTACTCTCTATACAAGCACGCGTGTAATTACAATACATCGCCATATTTGTTCCTACTTACAAATTTTCCAATTACTTCATGAAGAAATCATTTTTCGTCACCACATTCATTCAGTAGCCACTCTGGACCATTACACAACTTTTAACAGTTATCTCCAACCTGCGCTCGATCTGCTTCCGCAACATTTGCAAAAATAAGTACCGTCTAAGGTCTCAAATTCCATATACATACACATATTCTCAAAACAATTGCACAACATTACAAAAACTTTCTATAATTAACACTTAAACATACCAAATCTTTCTCTACATATTTTCTAAAACATTCTACACTTATACTTCACATTTTCTGACCAAGATTACTCATCTATCTTCAAACATTCCATTCCTTACAGCAGCAAAACAGTAGCGATACAGTGGTAAGCATTATCGTCCCATCGACAAATTTCTCTTCACATTTACATTCATCAAAATCTAATTATTCCAACACTAAAGTCTCTATAACATTCAAATACACGTATCGACATACTGAATTATATTTCTCCTAAATTTCCAGTGGCGTATCATACACCCACATACATTACGCATACACAAAAAAAAATTTTTTTTTTCGTTCAAACTCAATACACTCGTGCTCAAAACACGTCATACACGTCATTATAACATCCTACATACAGGGTGCGTCAACGCAACCTGACAAGCTAATGGTTTATATGTAAGAGCGTACCACACCTTATACTCTGGTACGGGTATTCATTTTTTGAATGAAGGTAACGATATACCGAGAAGTGATTACCCCAACGGCTACTGTTTAATGGCCTTTGACCTAAAACCTGACTTGTCTGCAAACGCTAGTACGAACTGGGATTTAGTTAGAAACGGCTCCCTTCGGCTAGAAGTCGGGTTTGAAGAAGCGCTCACCGTAACCGTTAACTGCTTGGTGTATGCAGAATTCGATAACGTGATCGAGATCGATGAACATCGGAACGTCGTTGTGGATTTTAGCTGTTAAAAGTGGTAGCTCTAACTTGCGATCTTCAGAGTAAAGTAGCAGCCGAAAGAAGATGGACGCATACTTGGACGTACAAGGGTTTAGTGGTATTAACAAAGAAATTCATATCGAAAGAAATAGCCGTGGTTACAGATCATGGTCGTTTATCGTTGATGCTAACAAAATCACCTCGAGGTTATCTTATATCAAGATCCATGTCACAACAGATAAAATTTTTGGAGGCTAACTATTATGGGCAGAAATGGTAGTCGGATCATGTACACTACAACAATTTCCGTGAGGAGTTGATGAGAGTGTTGCGCTCCTTTAACAAAATTCACGTTAAGGGCAGTGAAAAACAACAGTTTTTAAGGTTTCTTAACAAACCAATAATAAACCTGGAGGAGACTGGTTGCCCGTCGATTAAACAATTGAAAAAGGAAGCAAAAGCATATAAGTATTTAAACCATAACATCACTGGGCCTATGTGTCCACTGGAAAGCGCCTTACTACTGCAAGACTGGACGCATACCAATTCCAAAGATGTATGCGGTACAACTGTTGAGATGCTTGAAATCGATCTCCAGCCACAAGAAGAATGTGTTTCGGCTTATATGTGCTTCTAATCAACTACCGAGACACGCACCTAGACCGTGTGCAATTATCGTAAACACGGATCCAGCAAACAAACCAGGTCTCTATCTATATTGACGAGAATGGTAATGGGAAATATTTTGATTCCTTTGGGCGAGCACCGCAAGGATATCATTTATGTTTCCTAGAGAATAATTCTAGATGCTTCCATTACAATAAAACAATACTGCAAGATTACCATTCGGATGTGTGGGGACTTTATACGTTAATGCTTCTATATTTTAGATTACATAATTTACCTATGTTTGATTTTGTAAAAAACTATTTTAGTACATGTTTAATTGTAAATGACGAGATAATCAAATTATTGTTTAACGCCTGTTACCCAACCATTCTATTCTGATAAATAAAGATATTTTTTAGTACCTTACTTTTTTAATTAAGAATTGCGTAATACCTACTGTTTTTTTCGTTCTTTTTAATTCAGCATGTGTTTTTAAAAATCGTGTTATCAAATTTATGATTCAGTGTTTTTTAAAAGAAATTATGTTAACCACTGGATATTGGTAATTAATTTTTTAGACTATTAAATTTAACAGGATTATATAATTACACAGTAATTAGCTAAAAGTAAACATGAACAGTGGTTTCTTACCACATATTGTTGTGGAATTTAAAACGTGTAATTATTACTTTCCAAACATTTAATGAGGTTTTTTATAAAAATAATTTGCATGTGGTTGTACAGCATTTTGTTCAAACCGCATTGTTATTAATTATTTTAAGAGAAAGGTATATACGAGTTGCTGTATGTGTGATAAATATAATGAAGTTGTTTGTATATTTACACTCTAAAAATTAATTATGGGAAATCAATAGCAAGTTTTTACATCAACTATTCATAAAACGTAAAAAACAAAGAAAGTTGTTTATAGTTTGATTAGACGAGTAACAGAAAACGGGTACCACTCGTGAAAGTCCCTCAAAAATGCTCTTTCAATACAGAGCTGGTAAGTGTGCTGTTAACCTTTTATTTATTTACTTGGACAGATTTTTAATTACAGCTATAAAACGCATCTAATCTATACGTAACAATAAGTTTCTTTAAAATATTAAGATGTACAATGTACAACAATTTAACGAATGGTTGGACATGAAACATATTTCAATGCAATGAATGCAGGTAAAACTATGTTTTAATATTTGTTTTAGAAAACAATATTGTAATAACTGTTATGTAATTGATTAGTTTTTATTAAAAACTTTTTGTTTCATTAGAGAATAACCTGAATGTCCGTAATTTTTTTTTTATAACTCACTGAGGCTTTTTTAATTATGATATTTACAATAAAAATAAGTGTTCTACAATTAAATTTTGTTGTCATTCAAATTCCACACGCAAGATCAATCTCTAACACAAGTGCTGTCTTACAAGAACCTCCTTATTAGAAATACAATGTATAAATAAATTTCTCGTATAGGTAAAAGATCATCCGAACGTATCCAATAGCATATGACCATTTTAAAACAGTAGGATCGATAATTTTAATAATAATATCGTATTAGGGTAATTATACAATTTCCAACATTGTATGCGTGTGCGTTTGCCTAACCTCCAGGGGTACTGCTCATAATACAACCAAAAGGAGCTTAATTAGGTTTAAATATGACCATCAAAAATAACCCTAACCAAAACTAGTACCAGCCCCAAGTCCAAGACCAAACCCCAGGTCCAAGACCCAGCCCAAGTCCAGCCCCAGTCAAAGACCAGCCCCTACATCTGCCCCCAGCCCCAAGACCTAACCCAAGCCCAAGACAGCTCTAAGCTCCTAGACCAACCCCAAGTCCAAGACCAACCCCTACATCTGCCCCTCACGTAAGCAAGTGCAAAATTGCTGTCAAAAAGGCTCTAATTAGGGTTAAAAATTCTATCAAGGGTTGACCTCCGAAAAGAAACCATAGGGGTGGAAAATACGGTCCCCCACGTGGGGCATCCTTGTGTCGTCAAATCCAAGATGGCGCATGGTGCCCTACTTCTACTTATTTAATTTATAAATTTTTATTATGAGATTTATTTATGTATATGAATAATGTTTATAAATTTTTTGACATTATGTTTGTGATTGCAATTTCAAAACACTACTACTTCGGTTTCAAATAAATTTAATACTAAATTTAAATAATAAAACTAAAATAGTTCTCAATTTAGAAAATAAAACCTAAAAAGTATCACTTCAGCACCCTCATAAGTTTAATGGTTCATACTTAAACAAGCTAAGTTAAAATGACTATCTTTCTAATATAATTAGAGCCATTCTTATATAACAAATTTAAGATTCATCAATGTGGTTTCATTTTGAGCAATAAATAAAAAGCGTTGTTCTGTTAATTTGGTATATGAACCAGAACGTTAAGTGTAGGGTGGATTATGTGAGTAAGTACAGTAGTACAAAGAAATATTGTTAATATTTACTTGAAATATTTTTTTTCTAGGCAATACGAGTATATTTTTGTTTTAAAATTTTGGTTTTGTCTTTTTTGGATTACTTGTAAGCATTGCACATTAAAGCATGAAGCGTATATTCATCAAGAGTAAGGTTTATGTAATAATAACTGTAAGTACTTGATACTGATAATTTTCCTATTTAATGAACCTTCCCAACACCGCGTGAGAGTTAATCCTCTCTTTGAATCCAACTTTCACAAGTATTTTTCACTACACAAAAAATTACCGTCCGCGCGTACGACTCCTCGCTTTAGGCGTTTTAAAATAACAGAAAAATTTCCATTAGCAATACACTTATTATCCCAAAAATTTTATTTTTTGATATCACACTGCAGTGGGTTATAGACGACGAAGCCTCACCCATTATCTATACTTCCCTTTCATACAATTTTCCTGTTAATAATTATTACAATGTAATTAAAATTAATAAAATTTAATTTATATTGCTAATCCCATAAAACTGATTAAAATGAAAGTAACTCGGTATTGGATTTTTCGGCGTCTTTGAAATTGAACCTACTAGCGATCCTAAATATTTCCACCCACTATTAATTTGTTGGAAATTAGTTCATGTGTTTTAATAAACAATGAGTATTTTATGCAAGAAAATATTAATAAATTAATATTGTTGTAAAATAGGGAATTGTAATCTATACTCAATTTTAAATTAAAACGTCAGTTCCTGCCCAAAACATACATACCAATAAAACGTTGGCTTCATATTGCATAAAAATATCATTTTATTAATTTATACGTATTTTTTATGTATATTTTTAATTTAATATCTAAATTTGTGAAAGTAGTAGCGTGTTTTTATCATACAAAACATACTTTTACTGAAAAAATGTGTTGTAATTTTTTAATGCAAAAGTTGTACCTTAACAAGTCTATTTGCTTTTTTCTTCGTATATATAAATTTTTCGTATGCGAAGAAAACAAAAATTAAACATTCTCAATTTTGTTTGTATGTATAATTTCCATTTTTTTCCGCAAAGTTTGTTTAACCTAATATAGAGTTTTGTGTACCTTAGCTAGTCGTTTTGTACTAATAAAATACAACTTTAATAAACTAATCTCATTTATATGCATAATTTTTATTGCTTTCATTCTTTTCATTTTATTAAAAAAGATAAAAGGGCGGATCTTTAATAACAAAGAACAAATGTAATAAACATTTTCTTGAAGATCTAAACATAAAATATCTTAATGGACTCTGAATTTTGTATGTTAGCTTAGTTTTCTCACTACTTACTTAAATTATTCTTTCAATATCTGTGCTTATTTTGTACCGTACCTACTATAATTTAATATACCCTTTATTTATCAAAAAGGTTTATCTGAGTGATAATTAACAGCGGATTGCTTTACAAAGGAGTGCACAAGGCATCGGTGCCCCCAAATATGGAGGGGTGACGTAACTCACTTCAGTCGGTAACTCTTGTTCTTAATTTGAGGTTAGCATCTCAAGAGGGCCATAGACTAATACTGCCGTACTTAGGAAGAACGCAGTAACTGGAAAAAATTCGAAAATTTAGTTATCAGTATCATTGGATTCGTATGAGTTTCCTCTATCTCTTTACAGTGTAAAAGAGCAGTATAAACGTAACCTACACAAATGACAAGGCAAAAACAGTTACTGATTTTTCGATTTTTAGCTTTATTACAAAGCAAAAAGGCAGTATATACCGATTCGCGCGCATAAAAGCAGTATCTACACTCTTGCACTCAGTTGCTGCCTTCTTACCGTCGTATAACCTAATTCGTTCATTTAGTTACTGCCAACTTCTAACCGGTCTAACTAGTATTAATCAGTGTTTAGTCAAGATTAATATAATATAATTTATCCAAATACTTGAAATAAGGATTCTTTTCGGTTTTTCATCCACAGTTGTTTGTGTGTTATTCTGTGTGTACAACTTAGTATCTAACTAGCAGAAACCTAACCTAAAAAATGGACCTAGTCGATAATTGTTATATTCAGTTGTATAAAAGCTCTATTAATAAACTTTTGTAGAATGTCCAGGGGAAAGAGGATGTTGGAGTTGTTGAACTTAAATGAACAATTGTAACGGGAGCTTTAGAAAAATCAAAATTTCGCTCTCGTTATACGAGATTAGATATTTATATATTATTTTTCTGGATAAAGAAACGGTTATTGTTTATTTGTATTTGAATGTAATTAATATTAAGATGAAAAGTTTGAGTTTATTTTAATAAGTGGTCTATATATTCAATTTGAAAATATATAAACAGTCGCGATAAGTAAGCGAACAGAAAGGGTCGCATATAAATAAGCGATCACAATTCGCAGTCTAAGTGACATTGTATAGTCACGCTGCCCTATAAAGTGTTAAAATTACAAATAAGAACTAACTAACGGTGATAGGGAAGAAGTTGAAAATTACCTTCCTTAATAAAATGATAAAAAGTGCAAAAATTGGCAATTTGGGTGTAATAGAAAGATTGCGTAATAGTTTACAATAGCGTTTTAAGCGCTTGTTGAAAGTGTCCTAAGTTGATGGTTTAATAGTAAGTCATAAATGTACAATAAGACAATTGATAGATCGGTATATAAAGTGTAATGACTAAAAAACATTGATGATTACCTTGGTGATCATCAAATCGTACGAAATAAAACACCTTCAATATTGAAGAAGGAGAAAGTGATACCTATTCAGTTCCTTGGAATGAAGAATAACCCCCAGTGACAAGGTATGAATTAGGTACCAACGTTTTTGAATCACATGAGATGCAAGATAACTCCAATTAACTAACAGTTGTTAAAGAACAATCTGTGCTTGTAAATGCGATGGATGCCATCGATGCTAATCTTTCAGGGTTACCTTCAGTATTAATTCAGCTTGAAACTGTGCAGTTCAATCAGGAAACATTTGAAGACTTGAATTTACAAAACCAAGAGGTCCACATATTCCACCCTAATAATTTTGGAAACGAGCTAACTGAAAAAGTTAATTTACCACAAGGACAACAAGAGACAACTACCGAATTCGAAAACGTTAATAATAGTGTATCGAGAGAAGACGATTTAGAACTTGGATTAGAACAAGGCGAACCAAGAACTAATCCATTAAGAAATGAAAACGAAATAAGGCAAGGCGTTAAAAGATAAAGTTGGTCAAAATAAGAAAACAAGCTAAAAAGTTGTTTATCAGCAGGTGTAATATTCAAGAACCTTGCAATGAGAATAAATGTATGAAGAAGTGTACTAAATCATTTAATCAGGATATTCGAAAACGTATTCATGAAGAATATTGGTCTACGTCATGGTTAAATCAAGGATCATTTATTCTAAACAATTGCTCTCGCGTAGATACTAAAAGGAAGACGGCTGAGGATTCTCAGAGACAAATGACATATTTATAGACTAACTAAGGAAAATAAGGAGCAAACCAGTGTATGCAAAACTTTTTTCTTGCCATTCTGGGATACAATAAAAAAACGACAGAGTGATATTTAATGTTCTTCATAAGACAAAAATAAGGGTCTTTGAACCCTAAAATAGATATGAGAGGTAAGCAAATTCCACAGAATAAAATATGCCGAATGAAATTATCGGCATATATTGACAGTTTTCACCCTATTAGCCATTATCGACGGGAACATGCACCGCATGTAAAATATCTACCAAGTGATGTGATAATACAATTTATGCATGACGATTTTGTTAGTAAGTACCCAGAATTGAAGTGTTCCTGTGAAACTTACAGAAAGTTAGTTGCGAAGGAAAATATTCATTTTACTCGTCTAGTACATGAAGAGTGTGAGGTATGTCAAATAATGAACCTCCACAAAGATCATAATAAAGAGAACTTAGACCCAAATTGTAGTACCTGTGTGAATTGGTTAGAGCATATTACATGGGCAAAAATGTCTCCTAATTTGTATAAAAAGTTTGCTTCTAAAACCTATGATTGCAACACAATATGTGTTTCCGCGGATTTGCAAAAGGTTATAATGTTTCCCAGAATGGACACTTTCAAAACTGTTGTTTTTAGTGATCGGCTGGTAGTTTATAACGAATCTTTTGTACCAGTCGGTAAAAATCAAAGACATATTTTACTTTTTGCATCTCTGTGGCACGAATCCATTAGGGGAAGGGGAAAAGAAGAAATAATAAGCACCTTCCTTCAGTTTTTCCTACATAACTGAGATGTAGAGCATATCATATACTTTAGCTGGATAACTGCTCAGCTCAAAACAAGAATTGGGCTTTGTACAAAAATCAAAGTAAATATTGTGAAAGCATATTATTTTGAACAGGGGCACACTTTCGTGTCTGCTGACAGTTTCCATCATTCCGTTGAGCTTCAGTTACAAGGACAAAATAAAACGCATGATTTTAACGATTTTTGTTTTTGTTTAATTTTAGCAAGTACCTTCCCGGGTTTATGCACATTGGTGACACCAGTCTCATCACAATTGTATATTTGGTTCGGCTGGATATTATGTTTCGTTATCACATTTCTCAAGTTGTTGAAAAATGTAGCCACATTGTGCTTGTTGAAGCTGGTCGCCCTACCAAGGCCAGTTGCTTCTGGTTTTCGAAGCGATAACATAGGGTGTCGTTTCCTAAAATTATTCATTCATTCGACTCCAGCTCGTTTCTTCTCTTGCCAAGCTCGAGGCACCGTTTTTTTAATAGTAATGGCATACTTGTAAGCTAATTCACGAGTATTTAATAATGTTAAGCCGTAACACATTTCACAAGCTTCAATTATATACTCGCTTAATAGCTGCTCCTATCTACTTGTAAATATTGGTTTGAATCCATGGCTTCGTCCGAATTCAAAATCATATGTATTTTCTTCATTAGCTTCATTGGCTAATTTGAACTTCTTCACTTTCCGCTGTAAAGCTGACTTGCTTACACCATGCTTTTTGGATGCACTCATCAATGTCATTTGATTTTGTACAACATCTTTCACTGCAGAATGCATAGACCTTGCATAGACTTCATGATCCTCTCTGATTTTTTCAAAAACTGCTGACAGTTGGGATCTTGAATGTCTCGGCATATTCAATTCTGCAAAGAATGAAAATTTTTAGCATGTTTCAGCGTATTTCAGCATGGACCTCATTATGTTATCTTATCCCATCAAAATACAAATGACCAAAAATTTTATCAAAGTGGTAGAGCTAGGTATAAACAGAATAAGATAATATTGAGGTTATGTATGTTTTAGATATCCATACCAAATTCTTGTTAAAAAAGGATACATTTCGGCAGATTATTCGAAAAAATCTGAACATAGAAATAAAAATTTTCGCTGATCACTTACCTGAATTTCCAAAATATCGAAACGCACCGTACCAATTGAAAAACCAACAAGAGATTCAAAGGAAACACTGTTATGATAGCACACACACTGAAATATAGCTCTACCGCGACGATAAAATAGCCAGGAGAGTAAAATTCCCACTATGGACCGCGTCCCATTATGGACCAGTTTACCCTATTTACTTATAATGTAAATATTATTTCTGTACTTAATGCTTCACGTGTTCTTTCTTTACAATTTTTGGGATAATAATAAATTTTGTTATTTATTTTAATTGTTTACTTACAATTCTTGTCACGTGGGGGGAGGGCCCATTATTAGATTTAGAACCCGGGCCCGGCGCCTGTTAGTTTGGTTGTGAATGTATATTTTATTGCTTTTATCCCTACAAACTAAAATTTAAAAATTTCAATTTTCAGTTTATAACTTTTCGTGAGAGTGTTTAGACTTAAAATTATCGCGCCGGGTCGGTTGTTCTATTTAGTACTGAATTAATAATTAATAAATCTATTGTAGTTCTCTTTATTACTGACTGATATTATTTCATTCTTTGTAAAAATTTTAATATCGAAATTTTTGGCGGGCATTTTAAAATTTATATTTCAAAAAATGTCAACTTCTATAGTTTGCAGTTATTGCAATTGTCTGAACAGTAGATATAAAAATAAAGAACTATCTTTCTTTAAATTTCCGGTTAAAGACATTAACAGGTGCAAACAGTGGATAGTGAATTCTGGGAATATTACATTGAACGCTTTAGAAAATGATGAATTAATTAAAAAATGTTTGTGCGAAGTATATTTTAAAAATACCGATTTTTTCAACCCAAATACAAGACCGAAAAGATTGGTGCGTAGTGCAGTACCAATATCAATTGCGTCGACTGAAGAAATTCCTGATGAACCCGTTCCTTCATGTAGCGGGACTCAAACGTTAAAAACGTATTCCAGAAATAAAAGACCATTATCACAGTCTTCATCTGATGATTCCGAAACTCTTCAGATGTTAAAAGATAGTCCTCCAGGTAAAGTAAGAAAGCAGACCATATCTTCTAGTCCAAGTCAAGATACATTCATATCACCAACAAGCATATCATTTGCAATAACTCATACACCCAGAAAAGTAAAGCAGAAAAGAAAATTGGTTGTAAAAAATAGGCTCGTAAAAATCTCCAATCAACGCATTCGTCGATTACAACATTTACAACAGAAATTAAATATTAAAATGACACCAAAATCTAATAAGATAATAAGTCCAGCAGCAGCATCATTAACAGCTATGCAGCAAAAGGGAAAGAGACAACAACTAGCATTATCTCTTTACTATAAATCCCCAAGCAATTATCGTTACATGTTGAAAACTTTAAACTTTAAACTTACAGGAGTCAGTACGATCAGAAGGTGGCTAAACATTTCGCATTTAAGGACAGGAGTACAAACTACTCTTATACGAAAATTAGGAAATAAAGTAAAAACTATGTCTTTATACGAAAGACAATATATCGTAATGTTCGACGAAATATCTTTAAAAGTTAGTTTAGCTTTAAATTTCAAATATGGGTATGTGGAAGGTTTCGAAGATTATAGACAATTTGGTAGAACCCCTAAGAAAGCAACTCACGCAACTGTGTTTTTATTAAGGGGTCTACAATATTCCTGGAAAATTCCGTTTGCGTATTATCTTAACGCTAACATGAAGCCAGAAATGCTGAAAAACTTAATTCTACAAGTTCTTCAAAAGTTATTTTCCATCGGTCTGCTTCCGAAAATAATAGTGTGCGATCAGAGTCCAATAAACAGAAAAGTGTTCAATTTGTTGCAAATTTCGGAACATCATCCACATTTCGAAATGAATGATCTCACTTAATAAAAAGTGTTAGAAACAATTTTTCGAACAATAATGTCATATTTAAAGTGAACAGAATAGCAGTAAGATGGAGTGACGTTGTCAACGTTTATAAAATTGATAGTACCAGTAACACAGGTAAGAGAAATTAACATTTTTACTTATATTTCAGGAAGAGCCTTACCAAAACTAACAAAATCGCATATTTATCCAAATACTTTTGAAAAAATGAAAGTTAAACTTGCTACCTAAATTTTCCGGCATTCAATGTATGCAGCAATATTAACAGTAAAACAAACAGGGCAACTTCAGAGTGATTCCGCTGAACACACAGCTCTGTTTGTCAAAAAAATTAATGACATTTTTGATTGCTTAAATAGTCGCAGTACGTTCGATTCAAATCCTCTTAAACGAGGTTTATCTCTTACTAATCCTTCTTCAATTAACTTTCTAAAAGACTCTATTCCATGGGTGGAATCAATAACTGTCCAGGACAAAAGTACTCTTAAATTCAGAAAAAATATATATTGTCTCAATGGGAATTATGGTCCCACTTAACAGAAAATAACGATTGTAAATATTTATTAACTGGCCGCATAAATCAAGATGCGTTAGAAAATATATTTGGATTAATTCGACATCATGGAGGATATAATTTGCATCCTACTTGCAAACAATTTAGATTAGCACTACAACATACAATGCATATAAAACCAATTGAATCTGCAAATTGCGAAGTAGATATGGATGATTTTGTCGATATTCCTGAAGAAATGTGAGTAGACTGATGATACTACTTTGGGATACAATTCTTTTTGAAATTACAATTTTTGATAGACATCGAAAAGCTAATTATTGTCTTTTTACTCTAAAGTAGGTACATTAATAATCCGTTTCTTTGCAAATAGGGTGAAAAACTCGGAAAGCGAGGAAATAGAAGATGATAAAGAAATACAATCCCTCAATCACCCGACCCAGCGACAGAAAAAGATGCTGATTTGGAAGCAGCGTCAACAGCATACTTAGTCGGATATTTAATTCACTTTTTTACCAAAAAATATTCATGCGAAAGATGTCTGAAAATAACTACAGATCAAACTTCCGAAACCACTTACTAATAAAATATAGAGATTATGGGGAAACTGACGAACGTCTCCTATTTGAAAAAACCTTCCGTGGCGTTTTATAATTTTTTTAAATCTGTTTTGATTAATTTTAATATTTTTTATTTGAAAGAAAAACACTCAAATAATTTTCTTAATAAAGTTTTTAATGTTACAAATAATAAAATAGAAGGAAATATTGATGAATGCACAAAGAATTAATATTGAAACAACTTTTAAGGGTTAAAATTTTTAAGACTTGCGAATGGGAAAGCGATAGTAAGGAAACCAGATTTGAAATGGGCGTTACAAAAACTAAATCTTCTAGAAAACTTCAAAAACTTTAAGAAATAATTTTCTTGTCATGTAAGATTTGATTATTTTTGGGACGTCAGTAATCACTTTAATATTACAATGTATGCATTATGGTTAGGTATTATTTGTTATGCAGTCGTTTTAAAAGAATAGATATGGCTCTGTTTCACATAATGGGACAATTCAAATGCAGAAGTGGTAAAAAAAACAAAGTCTCCCAATTTTAATTTTTTAACCATTTCTGTAAACTTGAATCTTTACTTTGCCTTACTTTTGACTAGCAGTGCAAAATTATTATGATTTTTGCTCGTTTTTATTTTTTTATTTTGGTTTCTATTCTCATTTTAAAACTTTTATTTTGGTTAACAATTAAATAAATGCTCAGCTTAATACCTTTTTAAATAAATTTTATGAAAGGAACGTAAGGTTTTAGCAAAAACGATGTTTAAAGTAAAACACAGAATAAACAACTGACAAAAATTCACATTTTTAAAATGTTACCGAAATGACAAATTGTTACCGAAATGATTTTAAAATTTCAAGACTGGGATTTCATAGCAAATAAAAGTGTTATCCAAAATATATTTTATTCTTATAATAGAAATACAAAATAATAAAAGTTATTTTTTACTTCCACACACTCGACATATATAAACGTCAGTTGATGATGTGTAGTTAAGTTTATGTTTCAATATACAAGTTAATTGGTATGATCTTTTACAATCCAAACATTTGGTACCAGATAAACTTTAGTAATTGCAAAGGTACAAGAAAAACATATACCGCTCGTGAGCTTAATATTCTTTGAAAATAATATTTTGACATCCGAAATAACAATTATGCTGGGATCTTTAAGTCAATTTTGAGTTGCACTATCTTTTATAACTTTTTTTCGTCCCATAGTTTTTCTTCATTCTTAACGTCTCTGGATTCATTTTCTTTTTTAGAACAGCTGGGTATATTGTCACTTGCAACATCGTTGTCTCAATTTGGATCTACCTCATTGTCGCTTACAGGTTTGTTTTTGTCTTTGTTATTTCTCTGTTCTTTTTCATTCATTTTGATCCAAAAACTATTAACTACTTTATTATCATTTTTCAACGTAGCTTTATCATATCTTCCATTTTTGGTTGTCTTAAATTTTTGGCTTGCCTCAGTCTCATTACTTTTTGGTTTTCTTTTGTTTCTTTTGGTACGTATCACTTCTACACATGAAGCAACAGTGTTCATAGTTGCTGATTCTTTTCTGTGATCACCTTCCAAAACTTGCTGAAAATCTTCCTTGGTTTCATTTATCTTCCGTTTTTTTGCTGCACTTTTGTTTTAAGTCTGCTTCCTAACCAAGTTAGTCTCGTATATTCGTTCCCTATCCCTCTTCAAACTCTTTTTTAGTTCATCAAGCTTCTCAGCATCCATTTTCTCCTGTATTAGAGAACTAATTTCCTATCAGTCATTTAGGTAACATTATCCAACTATTTTATTTGTTACCGAAATGATGTTACCGAAATGACGAAATTAAACCAAACTACAAACAGCGTCATTTGTATTGAAAACTAAGAACAAGTTTAATTCAAATATAAATGTAACAGACATAGGCAGATATTAACATAAACGTTTAAAATAAAAAGTATATGAGTGGTGTTAAACACTTTTAATGTTTGTTATTGCAAAATACGCAACTTTTTCGTGGTATTAAGCAATCAATACTACATTTCATGAAACGGACAGTTACCGAAATGACGTTTTTTTACTTTAAAACTAATTAACACATTATTAAATTTTAAATATGTTATTAAAAAACAATGCACCAAGAAGAACGTTTATTAATTGTTAGGAACAGTGAAACAAAAAGAAATTCGCATTAGTTTTTTTACTACAACCTCGGAAATGCAATTGTCCCATTATGTGAAACAGAGCCATATAATAAAATAGAAAACAATTACAGAAGGATAAATTTCAGAAAAAAAACTAGATATTTTCTATTATCATTATTTTTATTATTAATAAATTATCTATTGTATTTTATTGATGAAAAATGAAAAAATTATGCATTGTTTGTCTAAATTACATTTTTTATTTGTGTATAAAATTTCTGCTTTAAAGTGTAATTGTGGCAAATTAAAATTTATTTTTCCTAAATATGTTATAAATTTTATATTCTAGGACTCTAGGTAATAGAAGTGGGTATGTTTTAATTGGTTAGAGATAAAGATAAATTTAATAATGTAATTTCTTTCTGGTGCCAATTTATCTAACAAAATTCAATCTAGTCGCGTTAAACTAAAATTTTGGTTTATTTTATGAAGTGCAATTTAAGAAAAATTACCGTAATTTTTATTTTCTCCTCCCCTACTTCGTGGACGGAAAGTAAAAAAGCGTTTAAATGTTACATAAAATTATTGTGATCACGATGACAGTGTTTGTTGTTTTGATGACAATAATTTCAAATTTTTCTATTTATGTGACAAAATTTTCAATTATTTCTCAAAGTGTACATGTGCATTAGAAAAAAGAAACCATTCACATTTATCCGTTCGTACGCTCCTGTTATACTCCGTCACGGCAATTTAAATTATAGTATAGTAGCATTTTTTATGATTCAACACCCGAAGCTAAAAGCGACAACAATGTAAAAGTATCGCAACTTCTTGTTTGGAGTCGCTATCGTCCAAGCTACATTTAAATAATGAGAGAAACAGTGATAGAAACAATTTCTCTCTCGGCTTCAAAGTCTCGTATTCCGTGGTTTTACTATAAGGAGTTAGTATACATTGCTAATAGTCAATTTAAAAAGCGTCTACGTCGTTTTCACGATGGGTGAAGCGTGTAACAGAAAGCTGAAAGTGATACCGTCGCTGTTCGATCTGCCGTTTTACCGAGCAAGCAGCGACGCACCACCGGCCACCACCGCACAGAAGAGTAGGTGGCCGAAGAAGACGCTGGTACACCTACCGACAGAAGAGGACCACAAGAAGATCCAAGAGGTGGAGTACATCGTCCGCCACCGTGTCATCACAGAAGACCTGCGGCGTAAATCCGGCATCGGGAGTGTTACTGGTGTCAGGACCACGCACAGCGTTGCTGCAGGGCGGTGGCGCGCTGTCTAAAGTGAGCCAGAGATCACCACCCCAGTCAATGCACTAAACCTCGAACTGACCGGTCCAAATGCGCGAACTGTGGTGGGGACCATCCCGCTAGCGATAGGGGATGTTCGAAGTTTCTTCGACCTCCACACAGGAAGAAGATGAAAGATCTACAGCGACAGAAAGGACACCGCCGACTGCGGCGCCTTCTTCAACCCTAACTGGCGTTAGTTACGCTTTAGCGACGTCAGGCAAAGTTGAGAAGGTGGACGTACCGAAATCGGCACACGCCGCTGTCGATACCCTGCCTGCCCAAATATCTTTAGCGTTCGTCGTCATATAGAGCTTCCTCGGAGGTCTCAATATGAAAAAGCCCCTATCTATCATCCGCAAGGTGGCAGCGGCCCTCGTGATTTGTACTCCAGGTTAAGTATATAGTATCGATTTACATATATTTTGTCTGACCATACCGTTTCTTCAACAGCACTTCACGCTTTGGAATATTAGCAAGACAACCGTACTGTAGCAACCTAGTTACTACTGTACGACTTACTATGCGCCTAACTAATACTTTCTCTTACAGATCTATTTGAGTATCAACGGCTACACCATCACAACACCCGACCACAAGACATCCACAATAATCAAGAACTACCCACAATATTCATCATCCATGGCTACAACAACATGCACAACAATGGTATCAACTGCCATCACAGAACATCCACATCCAACAACAAACCCGTAACCAATTGCTGAAGGAGGATGCTCAAACTGCACTGTTAAACCTTTATGTAAATATGTGTCTTTTTATGAAAAAAGACGGGAGTCTGAAAGAAAACAGGTTTACAGGTCATCATAAGACGAAACACAATTATAACTCAACACAATACGTTTACTATGCAAAACATCAAAAGGTAAATATCATCCGAGCTCAATAAGAATTCCCTCAGAAAAGCAAACAAATCTAATTAGTATTTAAAACGCAGTTAAAAAAAGACGCGAGCCTAAAAAAAACAAGTTAGCAGGAGACGATAAAACCAAACACAATTGCAACCGAAGCTTTTACTATGTAAAAGATAAACAGGCAAATAACCTCCTTGTTCAACAAGAATTCCCACAGGAAAGCAACATAAATGTAATTAGTACTTCAACCGCAGCAAACCTAAAACCCACCTTAAATGCGAAACTAGCTGTCTATATAAAAAATTAAAAAAAAAACGCTCTAAATGAAAGGCTACGGTCTCTCAGATGTATCTATAGAAAGTTATGTTAAACACACAAAATTTGGCTATAGGCAGTGGCAACAAAGAAATTGTACACGTAGTTTTAAAGGGACCTTCCTCTAATACGCTACAGTTATAAATGTCATTTCATGTTCATTCTTGAAAGGTTGCAAGACAAATACTTGGGGGTGTCGTAAAAAAATATGAAATTTTCTGCGGCTTGCGTTAATTGTGAAGGTAATAACTGTTCTAATTCTAAAAATATTAATATTGCTGGTTATTTTTTAAGCCTTTTTTTAAGATATGTTACGATTATCTATGGAGTAAAATATCCGGCAAATGGCCCCCATGGCTCTGATGACAGTCCATTACTATTTTCATGAAATTTTTGATGGCTTTTTGCCAAAGATGTGGCTGTATCTCAATGATAACGCGTTGGAACTCGGCCTTGAGCTCAGGAATGTTTTCAAGAAATCTACCGGTACGTCGACATAGACTTACTGTCCACAACCGATACAGTTTCGTCAAATTTTTTGCCTACTCTTCAAATTGTGGACACAGTAGGTGCACTTTCTCGACCAAAAATTCCGCGAAGTTTGCGAGCGGCCTCAGCGTAACTTTCTCCATTTTTATAATGAGTTTTCACAATGATAACACGTTCTGGTTTTGAGCAACTCTCCATTTTTATTACTCGGAACAATTATGGGTGACAGCTGTAAAATTCCAGAGTTGCCACATACACGAAAAAAAAATACACCACATTTAAGTAGTGCACTCTTATTGAGACACCCGATAGAAAACATTAACTTTGCTTACCCCAAGCTAACTACTACCATTTCTTTAGGAGGTAGTGAGGGAGCGGTTGGTAAGTTTTTCTTCACGTTGGAGTAATTTTTCGAAAAGCGTATAAAGGCACCAACTACGTGTCTTACATGTAACAAGGTATGATCCCAGAAATGCCTCCTTTTGTTTAACTACACTCGTTTGACTAGGAACCAACATCAATAGTAGACCTCTATGTCTTCCATCCACGACACTTCACAACATACTGCGGAACTACAGCAACACCGAATTAACATTACTTTGTAACCATCCCCCTTAAGCTACAAATTTAGCTGATAAAGGTTTGGTTATAACCCAGTAGGTTTTGTGCCTTTTGCTCAGTCGGAGATTAAGATAGGCGGGGTTCATAAATATTATCAGATGTTGCTTTAAAAAAATATATACATATGTAGATACGTTCGCTTTACAATTTGATGTTGCTTCAACCTGAAACTAAATTATTAAATAAAAGGGCGCCAACTAGTTTTATCGGAAAAAAGGTAAACTATGAATCTAATGAAGTTAGAAAAAATTGACAATAACAAGCTTTATTTACTACCTTAATTTTGATTATAAATGAGAATATCATATAGCTAATGTTAGTAACGATATTACTAGCTAAATTTTGATTACAAAGAAGAACATCTTAAAGCTAGTGTTAGTAACGATTATTTAACCTAAGTAAAATTAATTTATTAATAGAAATAAAATACCTTATTTCGATTATACTGTACTCCTGTAGGCTCCAAAATGGCGGCTTGCTGAATCACTGCTTGGAAAATTTCGTGGTATAAATTTTACATGGGAGTTGAAATAAAACTGTATTCGCATGCATTAAAATTCCCCAAATGTATACATTTTTTTTTACTGGTTTAATGGATATTAAAATTCCACTTCATAGTAACAAAGGTTATTGGGTCATTATTGGTTGAACGTAAATATACCATGAAGTAACTAACGGTAAAATGCAATTGGTAAGGTAATTATGCGGATAAGTAAACTAAAGTAAAACGTAAAGTAGAAGTAAATAGAAATGCCTGAAAAAGCAATCTTCTCAAACTGCTGTTTCAAATAAACTTACCGTACAAATTATACAGCACTTATTAAAAAAATTAATAAAGCAGCAATGGATACGCTACATCCACCTTCAAAATATCATCAATAAAAGAATCGCTACAGTAGCCTTCGCGCATGCACATGTGAATCAAATGTGCGAACAAAGACATTCAACGTATTCTCGAATGGGGAAGCAATAATCTAGTTAAATTTAATGCTAACAAAACTCAGTGTTGCCTTATGTCCGCCAAAAAAGATCGATCATTTCCTGTTGTAAGTATGAATGGCTCAGTTCTTAAGTTTTCAGACTCTATTACTCTGTTGGGTATGACTGTATCTTCAAATCTCTCATGGGTTGACCATCTTCTGTCAGCTACCAAAACAGTTGCTCGTAAAATAGGCTTTTTGTACAGATCTAAGCAGTACTTTACCTCTCGACAACTCCTTCTGCTGTATAAGGCCCAAATTAGGCCTCATCTGGAATATAATTCTCACCTTTGGGTTAGTGCTCCCCAATACGCTCTCGATATCGTTGATCGTATTCAAAAGAGAGCGATTAGGCTTATAAATGACCCGTCCTTAACTTCTCACATACAGTCCCTTGAGCATCGAAGGATGGTTTCAGTTCTTTCTTTGTATTATCGTTATTACAACGGCTATTGTGCTGGTGAATTACATTCTTTGATACCATCTCCGGCTATCTTTGCGAGAAACACACACTCAGTTCGCTCATTCACATCATCAGTATGCAGTACAAATCTCCACTTGTCGTACCAAACGGGCGCAATCCACATTTTCTCACACGGCTTCTAAGCTCTGGAATGATCTCCTAGTTCCTGTTTTCCTCTCACTTATGATATGAGAAAATTTAAGGTAGCTGTTCATAGGCATCTATTGGCAATTCATTATCCCTCTATCCATCCTCCTAAGTGTTGCTGAGTGCTTTAGCACGATAGGCCTTATTTAGCCTGTTCAGGTCCACAATCATAAAAAAAAAAAGTATGCGTACGAGTTTATTTTTACAATAATTGAATGCATGTTTTTACGCAACTATGATATGCAACACACACTCCACGCAATGCATGTTGTTGCCTAAATAAATGTAAATTTTATTAATAAACGTAAAGGGTTTGTTACAACTTAACAAAATTTTATGGTACCTAATAACTTCTTGTGTGTGAACAACTAGTACCATGTTGAGACTATTTATCTCACGCTATGTGCGGTATCGCTATGGCGCCGTGTGAAAACGGCCGAACATATCATTAGAGAGTAACCTATCTGTTTCTATTCGTTAAATTTGTTCCTTGTAATTTAGTTCCGAATAACAAAAAGGCCTAGAGAAGCCTTCTTATTCATTTATTATTATGTTCCTATGACAGGTATTTCAATAAAGACTTTTAGTAATTTTACTATTAATTCTGGTGCAAATAGAGGGTGTCCTACGAAGTTTTGACAGTCCAATATCTCAAAAACTGTTCACATCACAAATGTGAAATTGGGCAGTTATGAACAGTGGAACCTGATGTTTACATCTTTCAGGTCCGGTCACGTGATGTCAACTTACTTTTTTAAATAGGACAACCGATATAATATTATATTTTTGGGTAGACCTTTTAAAAACAAATACAACAATACCATACTTGTCATGATTCTGGTGTGCAATAATGATATGCCCCATATTATTAAATATACAGGTGTATAGTTTCAAATAATAGCACCAAAAATAAATAACTTTATTAAAATACATTACATAGGAAATTAAGAAGTGCAAAATAAATAGGAAAATAATTAAACTCAATGTTCAAATTGAGAACCATGTACGTTGACACGATGTTCAAACTTTGTTAAGGTATCTTTGTATATGCTGCTGTAATCATATTGTGTGTTACGTTACCACATGTCTGTTTGATTTTATCCTGTGAATCATCTAAATCAGTCGGGGGTGTGACATAAACTAGACCATTTAAGCAATCCCAGAGAAAGAAATCCAACGCCGTAATATCCGGAGAACGGGATGACCATTTTACGGGATACGTGTTATCAAGATATTTTCGAACTTGCCTAAAAAGTGAGGAGATGTTCCATCTTGCTGCCACCACGTTGTTTGCCTCTCATCAAGGGAATACTTTCAAGTAATCCTGGATGAGCATTTTGAAGAAAATCCAGGTATGGTGGTCCCGTTAATGTTTCACCATAAAAATGGGGACCAATCAACCGACCGTTAAATAAACCGCACGTTTCTATACCACTATTACATGGTCGAATTATTTGTTTTACAATGTACTCAAAAATGAATGATCATTCCGGTTGTACCATTTAAAGAATGAAAGTCCCGTGACCGGAAACGTGAGGTAAACTGGAAGCCTTTTATAACGTTCAGTCTGTGTTGTTCGTAATTGCCGAATTTGATCTTTGATATGCAAACTGCTGTCGAGATATTGGAGCACAAAATCTTGCTTTCATAAATGTAATAAAAATTAGTTGCCCATATTACTATTATTGCACACTAGAGTTATAACAAATATGGTATTGTTGTCTACCGAAAAATGTAGTATTACACCAGTTTTCAGTTTAAACTGAAATAAGTTGGGGTGACGTGACCGGAAATAAGACAAAACCGGAAGTTGTTATAGTAGATGTAATCATCAGTTTCCACTGTTTATAGCTGCCAAATTTCTTACTTGTCGCGTGAACAGCTTTTAAGATGGGTGTCAAAACGTCGTTTTACAACCTGTATAATTGCTAAGGCCCGAAATCATTTTTTACATTCCTTGTTGTTGTGCTTACACAAGATTACTCTTTTTATAAAATTATAACACGAGATTTACTATCAGTTAATTGTCATGGCTTCAATCGGCCAAGCGAATAAGGTAAATAGTCCAATTCGAGAAGGCATGTGATTAACCCTTTTAGCTGACATACGCGTTAACGTGTATTGTCGTGTAGGACTATTTTGAATTAGTTACGCTGCCACTAAAGACCGTTTCCGTTTAATGCAGACGAAACAGTTTGTGTTTCGGATCTAAAAATGTCTCAACGTACGTAACTTTTTCTAGAATATGAATATTTGTAAAGCTCAATTATTTTTTATATATCTTCTACCGCTTTGAATACACGTGTCCTAAATCAATACAATAAAAAAATGTGTACCTACTATTGTACAACATCAATATGTTGTGTTTAAACAAAAGAATAACTAAAATTGGTGCTCAAGGTGTATACATAATGAACCAGTGAAAGCCTATTCATCCAATGCTAATAGAAAAACGATCACGTCTATAATTAACTCAAATTTAATTAATTGTTTTTAACTCTACCCGTTCACAGTTAGTAGTGTAGTAACGAGTTCATCCAAGGCAGAGATGGGTTTATACCGCTCAGTCGGAAATCAAACCAGGAGCTGTTGCGATGCAGTTGAGTAGCATCACAAACGCGTTCCATTACTTCTTCATTATAAAAATAGCAAAAAGGTAATAAAGATTTGACACATGTTTCAATATATATATATATATATATATATATATATATATATATATATATATATATATATATATATATATATATATATTATATAACGTAAAGTTTGGCAATTGAAAATACGGTAGAGTACTGTCTGTTAGGTTAAATAAAATAAAAGGGTTCTCAGTAATGAAGTTGCGCCCAAGCTCCCTAAAGCGTAATTCCTCCTACAGGGATAGATGTAATTTAATACATTTAAAACACTTTTCATAAAATTCTACCTAATACATCTATTACACAATTACAAAGACGTTAAAGTAGTCATTATAGTAGGCATAGTAGGCATAATACATCTGTTTACTTTAATCTATGATACCAATTTTAATTGCACCTTTTAGTAATAATAATAATAATATTTGTTGCCCAACTGGAAACCTAATTATATGCCCTATAGGAATGTGCAAAATATACAGGAAGTCATAACAAAGAATATAATATAATAACAATTATAAATAAATGTAAAATATAATAATATTACATAACAAATAACCCAATAAATCATGATAAAAACAAATAGCAGAAAGGCATACAAGGTTACAGAAGTATATCAGGTAATAATTTTTCGCAATTTATACACATAATGTGAACTGGAGATCTGCGTAGTAATTCAGTACGAGTTGGTTGTGCATAGAATGAACTTAAATTTGTGGTTTCAGCTTGAGGAACATGAAATGGCACCCGAGTTAACAAAAATGAAGCATCTAGTCTATTAAGAACTAGCATCCTGAGTATCTTATCTGTGTGCAGCTTTCTGCGACCAGATAACGACGAAATGGAGTGACGTAAGAGAAGGCTATTATAACTGATGCTTCGCTCGGGACACACATGGCCAACTTTGGAGGACAGAAATTTTAGGAATTTTTATGGATTCTATCTAAAACCACGCGATGTGAAAAATTAATAGGGTACCATATTAAATGGGGATATTCAAGTTTACTAATAACGTAAGCATAATAAATGGTTTTAGTAAGAGTAACATCGAAGAAGTCCTTACATGTTTTTGTAATGAAACCCAAAGATCTGCTGGCACGTAAGCAGATAGTATGGATGTGTTCTAAAAAACTTAAACTTGAATTATACATAACACCGAGATCCTTAATCTGAAAAGATCAGAACAATTTGTAGATATCAACTATTAAACATGATTAAATAAGAGTGGCTGGATAAAACTCATGCTACCAAGATCCTTTATTGTGGTAACAAACGAATGACGCAAATAATCATATTAGATTTTTTTTATTTATACCATTGTCGAATTATCAAATCAACATTTGTTAGAAGTCACGCAGGCATACTTATGTTTGCAGGGGTAAACGTTTAACAATAATTTTGAAGAAAATACAAAAATCCCTATTAACTTTCATGTGCACAATCAGGTACCTGTGTATAAGGTAATCGTTAGCTCAGTCGGTTAGGTTAAGCACTTGAATGCCTGGGCGTGTGACTGGCGTAGAGAAAGATAGAAATATAAAAGAGCACCACTTGATTTCTATTTGTATCACCCGCAAACCAAGCAATGGGCCATGATATAATAAGAGGTACGGTACAGTTAAAATAAGTATGGTGAACGCGGTCCAAGAAGAGGACAGGTGCAATTAGCAGCCAATCCTAATCCGAAATAGTAAATCAAACAAGTTCTGGTAGTGTTACACAACGTGGTTTAATTCTGTTACTAAAATATATTCAATGGTAATTCTAAAACAACCCCAAACAAAATATACGAAAAGAATTTTTACCCCAACACAATATTACAACAAATAGTCTCACCAGTATTACACTTGCCTTCTTCAGTGCTATGAAATCTTCCTGCACTGTCCGACATCCACCGTTAGCCCTAAACATAAGGCAAATAGCAAAAGCAAAATAAAATTATTAACCGTGGTTCTAGAAAGAGTTCTCCTTAAAACTAGAGTCTATCGTTTTAACTCCGACAAATGATATAATTCAAGTATAATTACCTAAAAATATATCAGCCAGATGGCTACCACTGCACTATAGCACAAAATATTTCAAAAGGAATAACTGAATCGTAAAGCATAAGTTTTCAAACAACACAAAAGTAGGTAGATCACTACTACTGCCACGAGCTATATCCCCTATAATTTCGTACTGAAACCCTAAACAATAAGTATAAACGTTGTCGCTGAAGGCCGTAATATTCACACTCATTAATAACTAATAACTTCCTTGCTATTATAGCATTAAAGCTAAAATTTTCATATAGCAAATAAAAAACATAAAACAAAACAAACATTTAAGTCGTTTAGCAAGTATTGAGGTGTAACATGATTCACCCTATATAAATAATTTCAATTTACAAAAGCACAAATACTAATGTATAATATGAATCACCCTATATAAAGCATTTCAATTTAAGAAAGCATAAATATTAAAGTATAACATGGAGCACTCTGTATAACAACTGTCGAATTACAAAAGTACGAAGTTCAAATCCAAACTTCAAGGCGATATGTGCCAAATGCATCAGCTGTTTATAAAACACTTAAAGTTCCAAATATCAGCAGTTAATGAACATTAAATAGTGCACCATTCGAGCTAAATTAACCACTGTAAAAGCGAACACCTGAGTAAGTATGAATTTGTTAATTATTATTAAATCTTAATTAAACAATTACGATTGTAGGTACATAACCTCGTTAGGTGTACCACAGATCAACGTCCCGACCAAACGTAGATTGATCACCTACAAGTCATGAAGATAGTGCTATACTTCCAGCCGTAATTCGTCCAAAAACTTGGAAATATCTATCTACATATGCAGGGCTCCGCCATGAATTAATCATAATAAAGGCTGACCAGCAAGTTGTTTGTATTTATGAATACCAGAGCGCCTTACTTGACTTAAACTTGGTGTTCTTTTAGAGAGAAACCGAGCCGATCGTGGAGTAATCTCTCGGTAATCTTCGAGCTGGCTATCATAGACCGTCGTTCAGTATTCAATGTTGCTGCTAACCATTTATTCGTGACTCCCGGTTTAGTGGAGTATCTGATATACAGGTGAAGGATCCGTTACCGAGCCGATCGTGGAGTAATCTCTCGGTAATCTTCGAGCTGGCTATCATAGACCGTCGTTCAGTATTCAATGTTGCTGCTAACCATTTATTCGTGACTCCCGGTTTAGTGGAGTATCTGATATACAGGTGAAGGATCCGTTACAGCATTATGCTGAAGAACCGAAAAGGGAAGGACAAGGACCAAAACCAAGAAAAAAAACCTAGGGAATTGAATGTTTTAGGTACGAGTCGAGTACTAATTGTAGAAAGTGTATTTAGTTCAGTAATCACCTGAAAGGTGTAATAACTGTTAGAGTACTCACCTCCTGTCACGACGACAAAGTGTGTAGCTATTAAGAAACCTTTTACATCCGTAATAAAACAAAAACTAAATTATTTAGTTAGTATAGATTTTTAAGCATAGATTTTGAGGTGTAAAACCAGCGCACTACTGTATGTAACCAGAAAATTTCTCAAAATGTGTGATATCTTAAAACGCGTGTTCGTCAAAATGGCGTTCTAGAAGAAGCCCAAATGATGACCACCCGATACTGTTCCATCTTTTAACCAATAGCAATTTTTCTCTTTGTCTACATTTTAAATTTACTGCGTAAACATTAATTATTTTGCGACACGTTGCCACGTTCCCGACCTATAGCAGAAGTGCAGTGTGTTGCCTACCGACAGGCATAAGAAATTCTTAATTTTTAAAGAACATAAGAGAACTAATTTAACACGTTACATATTTTAAACCGCTTTATGCAAAAAATACTGTAAGGATATATAATTGAAAGGTACACGGGAAGCTACTTTTGGAGATGATAACTGTATCTACTGGCAAATCGCACAAAAAATCAGCATAACTCAGAAGTCAGGGAATGAACGAGCTCAGAAATTGGTTAAGTTAAAAACCCATACTAGGTAAGGAGGAGCTAAGTCTGTGCATTTGTTGGAAAAACGGGCTTGGTCCTATAAAACGGGAGTGTCGTGGTGAATATAATACATCACAGATAGTCGTTAATTATTATTAATTTGTTAATATTCCAAGTTAAGACGCAGTTTGTGTCGGTTTATAACAATGGATGATACTCACAAAGTTAGTGAAGATGAATATTGCGTCAGTTCATCCGGAAGCACGACTAAGAATCGTAAAACTAGTATATGCAGTCATGTCATGGGCGAAAATTGTATGTGCAGGTTAAGATGTTTTGACACGGTTCACGCAAATGTACGGAGAAATATAATGGGGGAGTTTAATCTCACAGATTCTCATGATAAACAAAATATTTATGTGTTAGGATTGATTTATGTTTTACCAATTTCACGCAGGCGACCTAGGAAACCTGAAGCCGAAGCAAGGTTCAACAATGCAACTTATAAATACAAGGTGAGAGTTGTGAAAGGGTACAAAGCAGAGGATGTGTCGATATGCAGAAAGGATTTCGTGGCTATGCATGGTAATACTAAAGAGAAAATTGGATATTTGGTAAAAACTTTACAAAATGATTGGACTATTCAACAAGACAAACGAGGGAATATGGAAATCGTCCCCTAGGCTGACTCAAAGTAGAAGCAGTCGTATACGAGAGCATATTTCTTCGTTTCCTAGTAGAAATAGTCATTACGGTCTCTTGGAATCCAAAAGTTGTACGTAGCAGAAGATTAAAATTTAATCAAAACGTATTCCGTCTACTTGGAAAAGAATCCAAACAACAAAGTCGTTCCATATTAAATAAAGAGTTTAATATTTAATTTGGATAGCCAAGGACTGACATGCAGTATGTGTGATAAGCATACAAAGCAACCTAGGTTACTTCATTTGGAAAAAATGGGATGAAGTCTGTCGATGAAATGTGGTCAATTGAATCCAACATTCATGCAATTGAAATTCAAAGTAAATTATACAACACTAAGGCTGCTATTTTTTATGGCAGAAAGCAGCGGGCTAAGAAGTCTTCGACACCTGCTACTGGTAATGCTGTGCTATATATTGATTTTGCAAAAAATCTCAAATACAGAAAGAGTATTCTTCATGTATTCGGAAACAGTTGTTAAGAAAGATGCAGATGATGTTTGTTCCATGTTGCATTCCTTTGTTTATAATCTTTTACGTTCAAAAGTCAAACATCCTGAAATTTTGTGCGACTCATGTGCGGGGAAAAACAAGAACTCACCAAGAGAAACGGTTTGACACAGTAAAAGCACCCCATACGGGGTCATTCTTATCAGAGCAAAACTTCCAACCGATTGGATTCACCGAAGAAGCGAGAAATAAACCATCGCCTTTTACAGTAGTAATCAATGTTATCAATGAAATATTCCGCAAATGGGCGTTCCACTTAGATACCATCTATAGGAAAAAAAGTCCCTTTCCATCAAGACCAGTCAACGAGTATAAAGTTAGTAGAGATCACCCTTGTCTGGTTTACTTTCGAGAAACGTACAATGTATGCTGGGAATGGTGCGATATTAAAAACCCAAAAGCAAAACTGTCAAGGTTAGGAACCGATGAACTTATATTATCCGGCAATTCCTATGATGGTAAGTTATTAATAAAACTGATTCGTGACAAAACCAAACACTTATTCTAACTATTTTAGGGTTACTTCCAATCAGCAATGGGAAGTATGAAAATCTTCAATATTTAAAGACATTCTGTGGAAATAGGGAAGAAATACATTTTTCTAACTTACCACACATGTGATTGTTTATCCAAAATCTGAAATAGTATTAGTTGTTGAGTTTGAATAAATCATTCTTACCCTGTCCTGTAAAGGTAATGCTAAGACCTTGTATTATAAGGGAAAAAGAGACTTACTTCAGAACTGAGCCCTTTTATCAACACCATATTATATTATATTAGGATTATGAGTTATTAAAAGGAAATAAATTTATAACTCATTGAGTAGTGTTCAACGACAATTAACTTTCATTCATCACAGGTGTAAAGTTAATCAAATATAGTTTTGTCATTTTGTAGGAAGCGTAATTATGTTTCTGTCGATTATCATATTGAATCCCATACATCACAACGGGTTATTTCTAATAAAGATTCTCTGCTTAGATGTAAGCTATAGTACTGCGGTGTAATATGGTACTCCATATCATATGATATACATAAAAGGATTGTGTAAAATGTACAGTATAAGCATTCATAAATACATACCTTTTAAGTCTGATGGTATCTACCAGGCTAAAGTTTTTCCCAACTAGTCTGTGCTACTGCGTTTTAATCTGCAATCAATGGAAAGCAGACGTGTTTCTAATAGCATCAAACATTTATATGGACTAACGCACACCTACATTCACTATCTACAACTGTTACCTTATTTAAGCTTTTCAGCTCCTTCGCCTCATTCTAGATCTCCTCTCACTTTTGTTTACACTACTCCCAGAACTTACGTACTTTGTAAGGCACCTACCATAGCCATATCTCGTACCCTCAATTATATGTGGCAGCAAATTGATTTAGATCATAGCTCTCTCCCAAACATATTAAAATTAGTAAACATTGGTACTTCTTTTGTTAGCGTAATACTTGTACGAGTTTTGTATTGATTTCATTATAACTAAATCAAATTGTTATTAGTTTATGGTATAATGTTTTTACCTCTTTTCTTTGTTTTAATCTAGTAACAATTATTTGTGATCAGGTTCGAATAAGAATCTTTTGTAGTGGTTAGCATTTTATTTAATCAATGATTTATTTTTTTTACGGATTTATTGTGTTGAACAATAAATAAATAAACAATTAGTAATTACACTAAAATATACGTGTATACGTTAACTGCGCATGTAACTACCGGTGTACCTACACATAGTTTGCATACCTTTGGAATACTTTTCCTATGTATAATGAGATATTTTAGGTAACTAACCAGTATAATGTAATTTTTTTTATAAACACTTACAATACATGACATAAACATTTGCATAGCACATTGTACAAATTCTGTTATGGGTTTTGAATGCTCGTTGCATACAGGACTAAATTTACATGCTTTTCTTGTTTTCATTGGAATGAAGCAGTGGGGCGTGATATGGAACAGTTGCCCACGTGATGGTTATGGAAGTATATGTGGGTGTCCTAAGAAGGTTTTTTTCCCCGATCTTGTTGAAAAGTGTCTCAGAGGCCTGGAAGTTTTTGAACGCCTCTCAATTGTGAGTACACATAGTTCCTTTCTTAGACAAAGAAATATCCGTTTTCTATCAGTTGATCTGGTAATTACAGGGTAGTTTTTATAGTAGACGATGTAGGCTGCTAGGACTGCTGCATATATCATCTAAAAGAAAAGAACGTGTGTCCAACAAACGGTCTTTCTATTTGTGGTATGATGAGTAACCATCTTGTCCATGGAGTCCACACCGATCTTGGTCGAATTGTAGTGCATAACTACTTCTGGTTTTTGTTTCGGTGCGGTAGCATAGCTATTGTTGTACATAGTTGGCAACAATGTCACAATCCGTTCTTTCCTTGGCACATCGGAACAAGTACTAACTTTGGCATCCTCGCTGGACCCATATGTTGAAGGGGGTTTTTCCTTATCCTTGCTTTTATTGATTTCCTCGGGGATGCAGGACACATTTTGTTTCAGTGTCGCCACTACGGAGAGGCTCCAGGAATTTAATAAGCGAGCCAAAGGTAATTCTGTAAAAAAATGTCTATTGTTACATTTTCCTGGTCCCCTGAATTGGTAGGATAAGTCTCTGACGACTTGCTGTTCTTGGTTCTTCTTGGGGCCATTTGGTCTTTCTCCCTTGTACATTTGCCCAGTGATTGGATGAGAGCTTTGTGCATCACCAACCATCAAACCTTGAAGCAGTACCTTGCAGGTTTGGAGGAAATACAGTGAGTAAATCTAAAAGGAAGGAATTGCTCATCTACATTAGTAGAATCGGTTGGCACATATTTTGATGATAAATTCGCGTTCAACATCAACCAGATATCTGTAATAGCTGCTGCCTTATCCGATCATACTCTCTCACTTCTGGTGATCTCGTTGTCAAGTCGGATAACCCGAGATATTTCACGAAACCTGTCGCTACACATTGCTGCTCTATAGAGTGGATATAAGCCAAGCTCCCATAGAACTTGTGATATGTTCATTATTAGAGTTGTGAATAGTACCCCAATATAGGCGTACAGTTTATCTGGATTCAAACACTTCCACTACTTTATACGCTTCCCTGGGTTACATGCGTTCCACTTCTTGCCGACATGGTAGCCTTTCCTATTAATTTCTCTTCTAGTTATGTCTACAATAAGCTCTGAAAGACCATATTGGATGTATCACCAACTGACAAATATTCTGTAGATGGTTCTCCAGGACTATGGCGGATGATGTGCGTAGCTGTTAGCACGATTTTATTCCATTTCGTGTCATCTTTAGCTACCGCAAAGGATTTCGACGAGCAATATGGTTGCCTTGAGTTTCTTGTTCTGCTTCCTCTTCAGACGAATTTTCCTACAGTTCTATCTGATTAGCTTTGTCGGCATAAACATCTTCAATGTCTGATAAATCTAAAGGAGCGTTTAGTGATTTTAAGATTTATAAGCTTTTTAGAAAATGGCAATTGCGCCTGGAAAATACTTATCTCATTTGTTTTACACTTGTCGTTTTACAACCCCTCCTAATTTGACGCTGTGCTAATTATTCTATTATGGCGTTAACCACTCTTGTTTTACACAGACGTACCATGATTAGCGCCGAATTCATAAACTTTCTACATGATATAGAGCCTTTTGTATTGATTTTGGTACGCCACGAATACATTTAGCCATCATTTTAAATTTGAGAACACGGAAATGATCACTGTTCGTTTCATTGCTAGTAAATCCGTTATTTTGGCATTTTTCTAATAAATGCCATTATTTTTATGAAATTATTTAAATTTTGGTATTAAAACAATAAAATTGTATTAATCAGATCAGTCAGTTGAATATTTGTCTTTTATATCGTTTTGGACTTCATGGTAAAGAGGACCTATGGGGTAGAACATGTTTGAAAGATGTACTACTTTTTATAAGGAATGTACAATTCTCATAATAATTAATGGTAGTACTTCTAGGAGAACAGATTGGAACGACATGTGTAAGTTTTTGTTTCTTATTAATAAAATGCAAAATATGATTTAGTCGAATTTACCAGGCTCTCAATCCTTTTCTAATTTTTTCATCAATAATACGTTAGTAATTTACATCGAGATTTTGGTAATTAGGGCATTATGTACTTATATTTTTTTAATTTTTTAATACTCTTAAACACAATCCTTTACTGAATAGGACTTAATACTACTTTTATTAAAATTTGGCAGCTAGAGACAAGAAACAAGTAAAATAATAAAAGTTATATAACAAAAAATAATTATTTTTTAGGGTATTTAACAATATACGCATAATTATGCCTATCACAGGCAAAAGCATATTAGCACATTAACCCCGGTCAGATGGGATGCATGGTTCCAAACTAGCCAAGTTGGATGAACCGTACTACTTAAAAATGCATACCAATCAGGTCACTCCTTAAAAAAACGTCAAAATCGAAAAGTACAGCTGGCGTCACCTGCTTGAAATTTATAACACGGTCTATAAACGGGAGTGAAAAATATTCTCTCAACCTAAAAGTCGCTGAATTTTAAATGTTGTTTAATATAACTTACGTCGTAGGTTTAGTTACATAAGATGAGATTTAAGATTTTCGAGAAATCTGTAAAATGCGATTTTTATAATCTCATAAATCTTATTAAACATTTACCATAAATTGGTAACAGAATTCCCGTAATTTTAGTTTTTAATTTTGAAATAAAACTGCTCAAGCTTTTATGGAAAAATTCCTGATCAGCCTTGGAACAATTTAACGATGTTAAACAAAATTAACTCTATATAAACTCCCTAATTAAATGTCAAATAATAATTACTCGAAATCTTATGTAATTCGATATTAAATTCAAACTATAACAATGACACAGTTGCACTATTTGAAGTTGAAATATGCTCACAAGTTACTTGAAAAAAAGCATTCGTGCTTAAAACTTAGTGACACGCACATAATAAACATTTTCAATTGTATAATATAAAAAAAATAAAGAAATAGGAAAAATGAAAAAACGCTTGGAAACAAATGGTACTACAAAATCATATAAATGGAATTCCAGCCCTGGATAAAAGTACATCATTAAATTCTATAACAAAGTATAAACAGTTGCGTTACTCTTTGTTTAAAAACTTTAATGACTAATTATCCACAAATAACTACATAAATAAACAAAGCAAACTACTATAACATTCAACATTTATTTTTAAGCAACTATCGGAGTTCACTCTGAAATGTATAGCTTGTTCGAACTATCATAAAGCACCAAAAAAACCACAAACTTAAGAAATAAAAAGTTATAGCTCTTATGTAAAAGCGAGCCTCGATTGAAGTTTCAGTAACACTTCACCCTTGTAACCGAATGGCATTGACGAAAATACACATTTTAAGATCATCATACACTGTACAACAAAGTTTACGATTACACCACAACTAAAGCTTTTAAGCTTTACGATAGCACTAAAACTGGTCCTTAAATGTTATAGAATTCTAATTTGCGTCAAACGATAAATCTGTCAATATACTATGTTACAAAGGTTAATTAAAACTGTAAGTCATGTCGGGCCTAACATGCTACCTATTTTCACGCTACTTTATGCTAGATCATTACGGTTGGAGTTCCTAACATCAACTCACTAAAAGGGACACTACTTACTACTATAACGCATTCAAACGAGATTAGAACACCTCACAGGTAAATATCCATAAGGTCCAACAAGGGCCGTGAGTTTTACTAATAATGTTAGTAAACGGTCGAATCGGGTAGTATTTTGGACGCCACCCTGTCTTAAATCGGATATAAATACTCCAACCGAAGGTGGTGAACTGGTATAAAACTGGAGAAAATACGCGAACTTACCTTTTGCAGCCTCCTACAGGTCGTGCACTTCCGCAGCTACCCCCTTACTTTGAATCTGTAAACGTAATGCTACAAAAACACTAAAGTATAGCTTTTGCTTTAGAACTTATCAAAAATACATCATTCCTAAACTCACAAGCAAACCTGGTCACTACTAAAATTGAAATTCTCACTTGAGATATGATTTATATTTACTCTTCACTAATCAAACTACCCAATCTAACCTAGGATCGCCAAGTCTGAATTACCAATCATAAAATCAATTAGCACCCCTTCTAATACCTGTAACAATTGCTTTACAAATAATCAAACGCTTAAAAGAAGCTCAAAGGTTAACTGTAAAACTTGTCCATTCTATCAATTTAAATGGTTCATCTACATCATTATAAATTTTCAAAAGTCAAAGATCAAAAGTTCTTGTCAACAAATATGAACCTCCTAAAAATAAATGCACAAATAATACCTACTTCCCTTTTGATAGTGCACAAAACCACTTTCGAGAGATAAAGACGCGAACACGCCCTTTTCAATTAATCAACATCTCAAAACGTAGAAAATTTAAATATATATATACATATATCAATATATATATATATATATATATATATATATGGGTTCCGGAAAATTCACCGACAACAAATCACCGAAAGTAAATTCACCGCCACAACGATTAACCGAAATCAACATTCACCGAAACAAAAATTCATCGCTTATAATAAGAATAATAATTAGATATTTTAATTATCTTCAATAGAATCTTAACAAAATATATTACAGTAACACACTAATTTTGTTTTCTAATTAGTTAAAATAACTTACCTCCTGTTATTCGATTTTGATTTACCTTTAATTAATTCTTTAATTAATACAGGGATTGTGCTCAGCGTGTCAAGTCTCTTGTTGATCAGTATAATCCTGGCAACATACTTGACTACATTACGGGGATAGCCCATAACATATCTTATTAATTTTTGCTTATATTATGTTTATTATTTTGTCGATGTTTTAATAATATTACTTTTGACGATGATTTTGATTAATAAATTATATTTTTGTACACTAATATTTTCTTTATTATTACATTTATTATTACACAATGAAAGTGGGCTACCATTAAAGTTAAGCATATTCACCCAAGTACTATCTGGTGGTTATAGATAAGTTACTTTTCACTAATTAGTTAAATAATAATTTTTTTTCCGGTGAATGTTGGTTTCGGTGAATTGTTGTGGCGGTGAATTTACTTTCGGTGAATTGTTGTCGGCGAATTGCTGTCGGTGAATTGTTGGCGGTGAATTTTCCTAGATCCATATATAGTATATATATATATATATATATATATATATATATATATATATATATATATATATATATATATATATATATATATATATGTATATATGGGTTCCGGAAAATTCACCGCCACAACGATTAACCGAAATCAACATTCACCGAAACAAAAATTCATCGCTTATAATAAGAATAATAATTAGATGTTTTAATTATCTTCAATAGAATCTTAACAAAAATATATTACAGTAACACACTAATTTTGTTTTCTAATTAGTTAAAAATAACTTACCTCCTGTTATTCGATTTTGATTTACCTTTAATTAATTCTTTAATTAATACAGGGATTGTGCTCAGCGTGTCAAGTCTCTTGTTGATCAGTATAATCCTGGCAACATACTTGACTACATTACAGGGATAGCCCATAACATATCTTATTAATTTTTGCTTATATTATGTTTATTATTTTGTCGATGTTTTAATAATATTATGTCCAATATGTATATTTGCCTTACTTTTGACGATGATTTTGATTAATAAATTATATTTTTGTACACTAATATTTTCTTTATTATTACATTTATTATTACACAATGAAAGTGGGCTACCATTAAAGTTAAGCATATTTACCCAAGTACTATCTGGTGGTTATAGATAAGTTACTTTTCACTAATTAGTTAAATAATAATTTTTTTCCGGTGAATGTTGGTTTCGGTGAATTGCTGTCGGTGAATTGTTGGCGGTGAATTTTCCTAGATCCATATATATGTATATATGTATATATATATATATATATATATATATATATATATATATATATATATATATATATATATATATATATATATATATATATATATATATATATACAAGAAGATGACATAATTTATTTTTCGCGTAAATTATTCGCCATCTGTGTTAAGTACTTGGAATAATAATTGTTCTTGTTGTCATTGTTAGTGTTTATTATTGTTGTTATTCTGTTATTCGTTTGTGTTGTTTTTATTGTTTGTTCCTGTTGTTATTATTGTTAATATTTATTCCTGTTTTGTATCTTGGTGCAAGATTTTTTGAAGTATGGCGTTAAGATATTCCAATGAATAGAAGCTAGATATGCTTGAAATCTATTTCAAAGCAAATAGAAATGCGATAATGCAATAAGAAATTATGAATAAATATTTCCCGATTGGGTTCAACCGAATAAAAGACATTTCAGGACTTTAGTGATGAATTTATTATCATATGGCAGTTTTGAGAAGGAAAGACCTAACAAGTATGTTAAAGATAATGAAGGTAATAATAATGCTGTTCTAAATTTTGTTGGTGAAAACGAAGCATCTTCGGTTAGAAAAATGGCCGATGTATTACACATTCCGAAATCTTCCGTCCATGACATTTAAAAAAAAAATAAATTTCATCCATTCAAACCAATTATTACACAAGCGTTACGAGAAGGTGATTTTGAGAGACGAATGGCATTTTCACGGTGGTACATTCAAAAATCTGGGGAAAATCCTCAATTCTCGTCCAACGTTTTATGGATGGATGAAACCAGATTTACAAATTGCGGAATTTTTAATAAACACAATACGTACTTCTGGAATGTGGAAAATCCCCATAAAGTTTGTGAAAGGAGATTTCAAACCAGATTTGGTTCAATGTATGGTGCGGAATTATAGGTATAAATAAAATTTTCTTAAAAAGTTTATTTTAAATGTAACATTTTAGGAAATAACTTGATTGGACCATTTATTTTAAATTATAATTTAAACGGAGTCCGATACTTAGAGATGTTGCAAGAACAAATCATACCCGCTCTGAGAAACATCAATCCAAATTTAGAAAATATTTGGTTTATGCAAGACGGCTGTCCAGCACACAATTCAGCAGACGTTAAACAATATTTGCAAAGAGTATTTAATAATAAATTAATTTCCAATAATGGGAACATTTTATGGCCTGCCAAGTCCACTGACTTGAACCCACTAGATTTTTATTTATGGGGTCATACAAAAAACGAGATGTACTATTTCGACACTCCAGAAAATCTTGACATTTTAGAAAATAGAGTAAGACATGTACTAAATTCTGTAAATAGAAATACGTTAGTTAGGGTTACACATTCAGTGTTAAATCGTTGTAGAAAATGTGTGGAGTGTAGAGGGGGACATATCGAGCATGTTTTATGATAGTTACTATTATCGGTTTTGTTTTTATTTTAGTTATTAGAAATTACAATAATTAGGAATCTAACTGTACAAATTTTTCATTTATTAATCCATGCCTTCTCAAGTCCTACTATTTTAATTTTATATTTTTTAAATTTTTGATAGTTGGAAGTAAATTCTTGTATCATGTGATACATCGCTGAAAAAGTGATAAAAAATACTATTCAATAATGTAAAAATCCAAGATGGCGTCCATATGAATAACAATAGTTAGTGTATTAAATTGTCTTTTAAAAGTGTCATAATAATGTACAAATCAAAATGTTGTCAGACTTCAAATAAAAGAGCTACAGGGGGTAGTAGAAAATGCACAATTTTTGTTTTCTTTAATTATTTCAAAAACAAAAAAAGTTACTTCAAATTTGACTTTACCATTATGATAGCCATAAAATTCTCTAAAACTTTCCCCATTTAACCGACATTCTATCTTCAATATTAACGAATATAGCAATACATGCATGCTGAATCTCGGACACACTGTATATATATATATATATATATATATATATATATATATATATATATATATATATATATATATATATATATATATATATATATATATATATATATATATATATATATATATATATATTATATTATATATGTATGTATGTATGTATGTATGTATGCATAACGAGTAGGTAATTAGATAATAATGTAAGTGTGATTGGTATGAATTTTCAATATCAAAGCATTAATCTCAGTAAAGTGAATGACGTACACTTTTGCTAAACAAGTCCATTCATTTTCAAACAACAATGTTTATATTTATTAAAGAAAAATTTAAAATAAAGCACCTAAAGGTTTTAACTTACACAAAGTTAAATGATGCAGGGGTAGAATCCGTACAAAAATGTTCAAGGTTGTCTCTAGTCTATCTCTCCTCAGAGCCTTCGCCAAAGCACTCTACATTGCTGGAATTCTCACTTCTTACCCACAAATTCAATATTCTTCAACACTAGAAAATTGTAGTTCATAACTTTTGCCGTCATTAGAACTGTATACAGTTTCTTTAAAGCAATAACTAATAATTTAATCACGTACATCCTGCTTCCACTCGAAGGTTTTCACTATCTTAACGTACCAACCCTCTGTTAATTAGAAAGTCTTACAAAACCGTCTACGATTATCTTTCTCCTAAATCATACCAGTGTATCGGAAAACTACAGGAAAGTTCGCCTGTGAAGTCTTCATAAGGATACGGAACAGCGAAACGGGGTAAACCACCCCTAGTTCGCCAATATAACAACACGTTTTATAGGATCACACACAATCACAACGGGGTGCAGAACACGCACTTTCAACTGATCTCCACACTTAATCTCCTTTCTCGACTCCTACAAAATTTGTCTTGTGTAATTTCCACAACCCTAGCCAACCCCTTTCCTAAAAATTCATTCAAACGGTTCGCGCGGTAAATACGACAACCTTTAGTACCTCCGAAGTCAAAAAAACACTTTTCAGCACTTTCATCGGAAGTGTTGAAAAACTAAACCACGTTGCAACGACATAATTTTATTCTACTCCTCTACACTCAAAAACATTATTTTACTCGCTATAGGATCTACACTCCGTTAACTTTTAATTCTTCTCTATAAAATACTCCAAGCTTACCGTTGACACATTAAATGCTCCCTGACATAACAAATTATACACAATGTAACAACCTTTTTTCATGTTGTACTAAATTATACTTTAATTTTGGATCTTTCATTCATTTAGTAGTAAACATAAGGAAAAGTTTTTAAGTTTTGCATTTCATAGTACATATCTTTTTAAGTGTAATATTTCATAAAGATTTATATTTCCCTTTCCGTAAGAAATTGGATGCTGATCGCGCAAAGCGTGATAACTTAATTCTATGCGCAGATGCGTGGGGGGACACTTACAGGAGTCACTCTGAAAGCCTCTATTAAATTCACTTCTTGCTAAATGTAATAGCATGAAGCGTGTAGTTTTGGGGAATTTTCCCTAAATTTTAGTGTAAAGTGCCATCGGTTTAGATGGTAAGAGATCTTTACATTCATTATATTTTAAATTAAAAACATTTGCTTTTTTTCGGCATTTTTTTAATGCATTCTTTTAGAATGCACACTTTTTGCATACTTTAATTTTTGCATACTTTAATTTTGCATACTTTTAAATGACACATTTTTTCTCTTCATCTTTCACTTTTAAGTTTTACCTTTATTATACTACTTTTTGGATTACATTTTAAATTACAATTTTAATATACTAAAACCTCAAGAATGCTACAAATTTATTGGAAAGAAAATTTCTACGTATAAATATTAAATAATAAACTCCAGTAAGGGTACGGCTGATCGCGTTATTACAAGATTACGCAATGATGATGTAGAAATGATATCATGCTGGTTGACCACTCGGTATTCATAAGTAAACACAGGAAGTTGTCAAAAAGAAAGTATAAAGGTATTTATGTAATGATTTTTTTAGTTCTTTAAGCATAGCTATAAGACCTTTTTCTTTCCTCTCCTTAATCATCCCTCAATTTGGTAAGTAAACATTATTGCCCATTGTTATTAATATAAAGCTTTTATTGTTCATTAACTAGGTTTTGTTGTTCCTATAACTAAAGATAACATGGCGCTCGAGATTTCATTTCATTATATTTTATAATTTTTTTATATTGCATTTTTTATTAATTAGTGAAGGGGAAATAATTTAGCAGATTGGAATCAAGCAGCATTCAAGGTATTTGAGAAATCCTTTTATTAGGACCTCCCTATCTTAATCTACCGACAGGGCCAACGGCAGTAGCGATTGTTATTTATTCATATTTTTTAATTAAATTTATTTGAACAATTGCTAATAGTTTAGAAGTAGCAGATTATACTGACACCGATTAATTTTGTTACAAATTGGCGCTATTTATTGTTGTTACAACAATAGCGCGCAATTAAATGCTATGAAGAATGAATCATTGATGACACAATTTCCTCTTAATTAATAATATAATAAATTGAAGATAAAATAATTTACGATTACCCGGTATATGCCAAAATAAAAAAAAACTACTATCTTTAATTCTTTTACTTACATTTACACAGAAACAAGCGTAAACAAATACAAAATAACATACGCGAAATTCACAGTTGTCATTTTGAAACCTCATTATATCTAAAAAGAATAATCATTAAATTGGACAACTAATAATTTACATCTTCCAATAAATCTAATAACGTCGAATAGTCCTATTTTCGTGACTAAGAACAAGTGCTTCCCTAACTTTACATTTAAATTTACCTAAATTCCCAACAAATTCTATATACGGTGACTCTACCCTAACCTTTAATCTCTTAAATACGTTATCTTCTGAGCCAATCACAGAATTTCATTATGATAAGCTGCAACGTCAAATTCATGAGATCAGTGCAAACTGTGAATTAAAAAAAAATCATAGTTTTATACTATAGTTCTACATTATCATCAATGTCTTAAGCATTAGACAGCTGCCCTACATTAAACCAGATAAACTTTCACCTACAACATCTGGACCCTAATTCGATCACCGTTCAATATGGTAAACTTTATGAAAACAAATTTTATTACTGATACATGCAACAAAAATTGACAAACCAAAAAGGCCCTAATCGAAATACTACAATGTCTGAATTAATTTAACAAATTTTTCTCAGGGACGCTTTCAAAACGTTCCTATTCTAATTAATCTTAATCACCCACGTGATATGTTGAATATTTAAAGATGTATTACATACTAAAATATAAAAAATACACTGAAATTTAGCTTTATCTTAGACTTAGCATTTTGATTTATAATTATTACATCAGTCAACACGCAAATATATTTTGTTGTGTATTAGGAGGTAAAGTTAATTAATTTATCGAGTAGCTTTTTCAAGCTGAGCCAGTGGCGCACCTTAGGTGGATCTAGTCATCTATACTAAATAGTGAACACCCTTAAATGCATCAGGCAGTCTTTATAGTAAGGCACTTCGTTTTTTCAATTCGACGAGCCTATTTTCCAATTATCAATCATTTTCAATTAATTAGCAATACTTTTACAATTCCGTGGTTTTTTGTGGCTTATTTAACTAATTTGGTTATGTATTTGAAACTACCGTTCGCAAACATCTATCACATAACTCAGGACTGAACACATTCTACCGAACTTACTGGCACATAGCCGTTAATTGTGTACTAATAATTATTTAACCCATTGCATGCCATTATGTTTACACTACGAATATTCTTGAGAGAGAGTATGGCCATGATATACTTGTGAGAGTATATTAGCGGTCGCACGTGTATAGAGCTTTAGTGCTATAGGTATTTTTTACATTTCCATTAGGGATATTCCTATTTTATTTTATTTCGTATACTTCTTATACTTCGGTTTATTTTAGACGAGGTATAAGACAAAAGAGCGTTGCCCATTCTTGCTAATCCTCGTATATGATTTCCCCTAACGGCAAAGCATTCCGGGTAACGATTGATTAATATTGGAGACCAATAAAACCGTTTTTCTCTTATGAAATTTCTATTTCTTTACATTGTTTGCAATATTTGCATAAACAATTAACTTGTCATTACGGTATGAAATTACGAACAAAATTGTGGTATCGAAGTGATAAAAAGGAACAATTGAAAAAAAAAACGTAATTGCTTGGTAAATCAAATAGCAAAACGCGAATTTTATTTAAGGGGTAGATTTGCACTTAAAGATTAACTTTAAGACGAATGGCTTACAATATGTTTTTAAATCCACAATTTAAATGCTTTGTGGGTTCTAACGATACTTTAAGCGTACTTGTAAATGTTACATTTGAAATAAATCTATAGTCCATTATCATTTATGTACACTACAATTGGGGAGATAAGCGCTTTTCTTTATTTATATTTATCCCTTTAGGCTTTTGCCGTGAATTTACCTTTTTTGTTAGTATGCTTTTTGAAGGGATATAGCAGTTATCGACGTGAAATAATACTCAGTCAGCAAAAAAATATTTTATAACGCCAATAAGTATAGTAGTATGTTTTCTAATCTTGATCGTTTATATTACTATTGGTTTTATAGATGTATACAGTGGGTTCAACCCAATTTTAGAGTTCAACACACTTAGGTAGATAAATCCAACAAAATAAATGGATAATTGCTGTAAGTCAAATAAAATTAATTTACCTAATTAGACCAGTAGGTTCAATACGTCAAATAGAGAATTGTTCATTGGCAGAAAAGTAAAATAGTGCGTGGAGGGTCCGTGGCCCGTTTCCTGTAAACTACCGTGATGAACCAATGACATCTATCGGAACTAATCATAATATAATTACACAATATAGGTTGTATCATAAATTTTTACAAAGAAAACTGTAAAATCTTGCAGTGGGAATTAGAATTAAAATGTTACATGGAAAGTATCTTACATATTCATTACCTGAATTTATTGAGTTGCTGTTGCAATAATGATTTTTAAATACGACATACAAACATTCGGGTTACGTTACGTGCATGTGGTATTGACGTAGATTTTTTTGTTTACAAATATTCATATATTCGGATATCGTATTGTAGAATTTCGATAAATGTAGTCTTACGTAAATTATATTTTAAATGTGTTTTGTTTATTACGTTGAAAGGAACTAGTTTCATTTTGAGAATTAAATTGGTTATCGTAAAGAGTTTTATGAAATACAATATATGTATCTTCGTCGTTGAAACTTATTTTTATTATTATGCTGATGTCGTAACTCTGCGGCGGAGGGTTTTTTGTGTTTCAAGTGGGCTCCAAATGTTTTTTTCTCAAGGAATTGTCTACTTAGGATTCGCACAATGATATAACTTTAAGATTTCCGCGGGGCAGAAGGACTTTTTGATTTCATTTAGTTAGTTTTGAATGAGATATTGAGAGACGTAGTCGAGTTTTCTGATGACATATTGCGCACAAACAAAAGTTTACTTGTTAGTCATCGGGTTATTTGAAGCTATCGTGAGGGAGTATTCGAATTATCGAAAGAATTCATCCATCCCCGGGTGTTTTATTTTGTGTTGATGTTCGTCGTTTTGTTCTTAATTGTTTTTAATTTTTAAGTAATATTAAGTGTTGAATTTCAGTGCTTACCTATTTTTGGAGTAAAATCGCGCTTAAGCGAATTGTGTTATTCTGTTGTTTCGGTAAATTTGCTTTGCATCGAGAAAATACGTCACAATGTTTGTTCAGATAGACAAAACGTTGCTATAAATACATGGCCACAAAAAGCCTAGTGTATGTAAAAGACACAAAACGGTGTGTAAATAAATTAATGTTTCTGTAGATAAATTCAGGCGAAGCAATTGTTAAATCACTTGTTCTTGACTTAAATATTTTCACTATTAAATTTTGCGAATATAATTTAAACGAGTCGGTTAGTTGAAATTGGCGTTAGAGAAGTTGCAGAGTCCTACAGAGCTGTGTCCGTAGAAAGAAAGTGAAGGGATAAAAAAGGAAAATTTTTGTGCGAAGTAAGGTAATTACTTTTTTGTGTTTATTTTTGGTGATTTTAAAGAAGTTGTATTTATGTACCTGATTACCGTAGAAGCGCCCTTCAGGCGATTTGATACAATTTTACGGAAGCGCATTCAACCGTCTTTCTTAATATTTCTATTGCCGGTTATTTATTTTTTTTTATTTTTATTTTTATTTTCATCTCGAAAATTTGTCAAATTTATTTTCTATGTCATCATTATACCAATAATGCGGTAATTAAAATAAAGGTATAAAGTTATTTCATTTTGAGAATTCTGAATCTTGCAAGCATCATCCCAACGATTACATTTAGTAGTTAAAATTTTACGTAAGAAAAGTCGCACTTTACTTCCTTTTTCAGAAGAGAATTTAATTGTTATGACTATAACGTTTGTACAGATATATTATAATGTATAGTGTTAATGAACCTTAAGCTTATTATTTCGTTGTTGTATGTATGTTTACATGTAACACAGTACTAACATTTACGAATCATATAAATTTAGCAGATACAATATTTTGATTATGTTCATGTTGCTAATTTACTAATGGTAGTTACACGATCTTGCAGCGACAGCATCTATTTGTTGTTCGTGAGGAAAGCTTTTAATGTTAACAAATTAGGAGAGATTTCACTTCACTTGCTAGTTTTCTTAAGATATACAATTTAACTGAAAAGAATTGGCGTAAAGTAAAATTAGAGTAAATAAGGTTGATGACCTATCAACTGGTCCTTGAAGCTTTTACAAGAAGTACCAGACCAAGGCACTTATTTTACCTATGCACCTGGTATATGTGACGTAATGTGAGAAATTTATGTGCTTAGATCCCGATATTTTCTATCATGAACAAACTGGCGCCCTTTGATTTATGACTTTCCGATATCGTGACCTGTGTTTTACGAATTATCCTACATGCAAATTAATATCATGCCCACCCCCTAACCACTTAGCTAACGGACCCCTTCCCTTACCTGTTACATCAGATTATACTGCCAGTTCCTCACTTAACAGTAACGACTATGATTGTGGACCTGAACAGGCTAAATTTGGCCTATCGTGCTAAAGCACTCAGGAACACTTAGGAGGATGGATAGACGGATAATGAATTGCCAATAGATGCCTATGAACAGCTACCTCAAATTTTCTCATATCATAAGTGAGAGGAAAACAGGAACTAGGGAGATCATTCCAGAGTTTAGCAGCCTTGTAGAAAAATGTGGATTGCGCCCGTTTGGTACGACAGGTGGAGATCTGTACTGCATGCTGATGATGTGAATAAGCGAACCGAGTGTTTCTCGCAAAGATAACCCGAGGTGGTATCAAAGAATATAAGTCAGCAGCACAATAGCCGTTGCAATAACGATAATACAAACAAAGAACTGAAACCATCTTAAGGGACTGTATGTGAGAAGTTAAGGACGGGTCATTTATAAGCCTAGTCGCTCTCTGTTGAATACGATCAACGATATCGAGAGCGTATTGGGGAGCACTAACCCAGAGGTGAGAATTATATTCCAAGTGAGGCCGAATTTGGGCCCTATTCAGCAGAAGGAGTTGTCGAGAGGTAAAGTACTGTTTAGATCTGTACAAAAAGCCTATTTTACGACCAGCTGTTTTAGGAGCGGACAGAAGATGGTCAACCCATGAGAGATTTGAAGATACAGTCATACCCAACAGAGTAATAGAGCCTCAAAACTTAAGACCTGAGCCATTCATACTTACAACAGGAAATGATCGATCTTTTTGGCGGACACAAGGCAACACTGAGTTTTGTTAGCATTAAATTTAACTAGATTATTGCTTCCCTATTCGAGAATACGTTGAATGTCTTTGTTGATTGAATTTGCCATTTCAGCTTTAATTTCTTGATTTGACATAGAAGGTGGATTATCACTATGAGTAGACTGAGATGAACTACAGTGAAGAGTGCTATCGTCAGCAAAGCAATGGATGGGGTCAGTTGTTGAAAAAATAAGGTCGTTTATGTACAGCAGAAAAAGTGTAGGCGCTATAACGGATTCCTGTGGTACGCCCGCGTTAATGCTAACTTCTTTTGAAAAAAGGTATCAACTACGATACGTATTCGTCTTTTATCAAGGAAACTAGGAACGCAGTTGATGAGCGTATCATTTAACCCAAACGAGGTGAGTTTGGCAAGTAAACACTTATGCCAAACTTGGTCAAATGCCTTTGAGATATCCAAAGCGACTACAACTGTTTCACCGGACTGCTCTACTGTATTGTTCCAAACTTGGTTCACATATGAAAGAAGATAACCTGTTGAACGACTTTGCCTAAACCCATATTGGTGGTTACTAAGGAGTTTGCTAGTTTCAAAGAAGGTGAGCAGTTGCTGATTGATGGCTTTTTCTATGATTTTAGACAAAATGGAAGTGATGGCAATTGGTCGATAGTTTGAGGGATCGGTCCTATCGCCTTTTTTGGGAATAGGACGAACATTTGCTAACTTCCATGATGAAGGGAATTCCCCAGAAGACATAGAGATCGTATTGAGCTTAGATAGAACTGGTACTAGTTCGGGGGAACATTTCTTTAAGACAATAGCTGGGATACCGTCTGGGCCAGTCGCCTTATTGAGATCAAGATGTGTAAGGAAAAAGGAAATTGTCACACAAAGCATACCTTGAAAAAAGCTGTTTATGCTAGATCATTCAAATTTCTGGCGATAACTCTGAGAGATTGCAGGAAACAGGATAATACACCTATCCTGAAATCAGAAATGCCTTGTGTAGTTCCACCTGTCATTTAAGCCAAGATAACGGAGTATTATCTTACGTTAACCAGATTTTTTAATTGATTAACTAACGTAGAGTTACGAAAAATATCTGTCAACATTCAAAAACCAATCCGGTAAAGCATATCTTTAATAACATTTGTAGAGAAACTGGAGAGGACTGGATGCAGTGGATTCTCAAGAAACGTCTTAAAAACAATCCCTGCCTCTTTCCATTCACAATCTTTCTACATGCTTTCCTACCTATGCATACCTCCCTAGCTTCCGCAAGATTCGTACATTGTCTCAGACATGTCCTTTTAATTTTAAAACTCCTTATCTCTCTTTTATCATACATTCTACAACATTCAGCCAAGTTTTACGCGGCCTACCAGGCCTGGCCTCTTCTCTAACCTCACCCACATATATTTATTTCGTAAACTCTTGTTCCCCTTACCCTTATAATGATCGCGCTATTCCAATTCCTCTGCACATTTCCACCCTTAAGGCATACATTGAATAATTCACATAATCTTCGCACCTCCATACTTTAGCATTTCACCAGTGATTTCATTTACGCCTGCTCCTTTATCGTTTTTCAACCATCCCACCGTTTTCTTTACCTCATTTATCCCAATATCCTTCTCAGTTCCATTCACCATTCCTTCTACATGCTCTTTATTTGGGTCTTACTTTCCTCACTACTGTACCGCTTTCCGAAATATTCTTGCCAGCATTCCCTCACTTCAAAATCGTCCTATACTATTTATTTGCTCGTATTCATCACTCCTGCAGCGTTATGTTTTGGACCACGCTTTGTATTTTTGACCCATTTCCAGAAGAGTATTTGTTTTCCTCAAAATCATTCTGCATTTTCTTTCCCTCCACAGCCATCACTTCCTCTTTACTTATTCTCACTGCCTCCTTCGCTTCATTGTATTTTAATCTGTACACCTCACACAATCGCTTTTTTCAATTTCATGTTTTGAAGCAATCATTACCATGTACGCATCTTTTTTCTTACATATTGTCTTTTTACCGATTCATTCCACCAAGCAAATTTTTTCTGTCTACCTACAGTCACTCTTCCACATATCCACAAGGAACAATTGAAAACACAGTTTTCAAACTTATCCATGCACTTTTACCGTCAATGTCTTTTATTTGCTCGTTCCACACTGTTTCATTCACATTCATCTTTCGAAAACTCGAAGGTATCGGCATAAATCGAAATACAGGTTTCAATGAGGAATCTGCTCCTTCTTCAAAAATTTTGGCTCCTTCCTAGATAAATACAAATTTGATACAAGTGGATTATCGAAAGGCTTCGAGGCAGGGATCTCAAAAAGTTGCAAAGTAATTAGGGCCAAAAAGCATTAAAATTTTATACTACCTTTTATTATATTTCCCCGATAACGAACATTGCCAATATTAACAAGTAATTGTATAGTAGAAGGAACTTGTACAGTTACTGAAGATGGTTGGACCAACGCAAAATTGATTGATTCAGTGATTAGCATACAATCAATCGTATACAAATGCAAGTGAAATAAATCATATTCTGCTGGTTCTTGATAGTCATTACAGCGACATATCCCATTTGCTTTATTCAAAGACTGAAAATTTAATATTATTGGTTTCAGAAGTGCAACTAATGTAAAAAAAAAATTTTAAATATATATTAACTCATCACAATAGCTCAAGACGTCCCATATTTAGGCATGTACCTTAAGCGTATTAAGAAAACAAAGTCCTCCTCAAAAAGTAATTACAAAATAGGTAGCGCTACACCAACAACTGTGGTTATTTTAACAAAACTAAAAACCTAATAAAATCTAACAAACCGATTTACATTTACAAAACAGACAAATAATGAAATTTTTACGTTGAAAAAGGCTATTGTTGCTATAAAAGACCGACGAAAAAGAAAGTTAGTTGATAGGTATATCATTCAAAGTAACACATCGTGTACACAGATCGCAGAAAACCGAAGAATACTTATGGTCTGGAACTAGAAAGGCCTTCTGTAGTTCCACATGTCATTGAAGCGTAGTATGGTCTTACGTTAGCTAAATTGTTCAAAGAATTAACTTTTGTAAAATTAACTAGACTAGACTAATGGGGTAAAGCAAATCTTTAATAACATTCGTAAAGAAGGTGGTAAGGACTGGATGCATTCGATTCTCAAGAGATACCTTACAATCAGCTTGAGAAAGTCCGAGGGTATCAGCATAAACAGAAATTCAATTATCAACAAGGAATCTTGTGTTCATGGTAAAGAGACATATTTTTTTTGTTTATGTATATACATAAAAAGATTGTCTCGAATGGGATTCGAACCCAGTGCTTTATGTTATCTAGACTTGAACTCCAACCAACTGTGCTACCTAGAGGTTAGAAAATGGGTTCGAATCCCATTCGAGAGAATTTATGCACATAAATAAAAAATGAATAATCTGTTCAGACGTTCTTCAAAAATGTGGGATTTTGCTAGATAAAAATAAATTTGCTGAAAGTGTAATATTAAAACTCTTCGAGATAAGGATTTGAAAATGCTACAAAGTATTTATCGCAAAAAACCGTTAAACGGTTATTATACCACCTTTGATTATATTTCCCCAAAAATTTCCTATATTAACAAAAAAATTGTACACGGGAAGGAAATTACTCAGTTTTGGATGATCGGTGGACCAACCTAAAATGTTTCTTTCATTGATTAACATCCAATAAATCTTGCACCCATGCAGGTGAAACGAATCCTGTTTTTCTGGTTCTTGACAACAATTACTGCCATAGATCCCTTTCGGTTTTTTCTCAAAATTTAATATTACTTGTTTCAGAAGTCTAACCAACGTAGACAGAAATTTAAACTCTATGCCAAGACATTCCATATTTAGGCATGCACGTTTTGACTCTGCTGCTGAAAAAGTACCAATAAATAGTGCCAAACCAACAACTAGGGTTGTTTTGAGGCAAAACCCAAAGTCCAATAAAAATCTTAAAACCAATCTACCTGTAAAAAAAAACAAACAATTAATAAAACGACCACAAGAAAACTTTACCTGTACAGAACAGAAAAAAGGAAATAAAAGCAACAAGTACAATAATATCTAAATCATGTGTTAAAGGATATCTTTTAAACTCGAGTACTTCCACTAGCAATTTTTTCTAACTTGCTTTCAATCCTGTCGCTTGCCTCATATCACTTAAAACCCGCTTATGTAGCGTTTTTTGGAACAGTAAAGATCGCGATACATTCATTAAAAATAACCATGTTAAGCCTAGCTGAAATATTCAACAAAGCATATGAGAAAACGTTCACCATAGAAAAGACTATGGCACGATTCAGGTGAATTGCATTAATATATCAGTGCTGATAAAAGACTGGGTTACTATATTGAACAACTGGAACGATTTGAGTTTAGAAACCTTCGCCATTGCTATCATGTGCTGTATAGAAGAGGAGTTCTAACCGCTACATCGATGTAATTGATCCTAGAAAAAAAAGATCACTACAAGAAACCTTTTGTTATCATCTACCTTCAATTGAATGTATTGAGAATTTTAATTTTTATCACACTGTGGAGTCTAAATAAAAATTAATTTAGAATACCTTTTTTTGTGCGCACCATTCAACCCCGAACTTCACGATTTATCGTTTGACGCAAATTAGAATTCTATAACGTTTATGGACCAGTTTTAGTGCTATCGTAAAGCTTAAAAACCTTAGTTGTGGTGTAATCGTAAACTTTGCTATACAGTGTATGATGATCTTAAAATGTGTATTTTCGTCAATGCCATTCGGTTACAAGTTTTACTGAAACTTCAATCGAGGATCGCTTTTACATAAGAGCTATATCTTTTTATTTTTTAAGTTTGTCGTTTTTTTGGTGCTTTATGATTGTTCGAACAAGCTATACATTTCAAAGTGAACTCCGATAGTTGCTTAAAAATCAATGTTGAATGTTATAGTAGCTTGCTTTGTTTATTTATGTAGTTATTTGTGGATAATTAGTCATTAAAGTTTTAAACAAAAAGTAACGCAACTGTTTATACTTTGTTATAGAATTTGATGATGTACTTTTATCCAGGACTGGAATTCCTTTTATATGATTTTGTAGTACCATTTGTTTCCAAGCGTTTTTTCATTTTTCCTATTTCTTTATTTTTTTAATATTATACAATTGAAAATGTTTATTATGTGCGTGTCACTAAGTTTTAGGCACGAAAGCTTTTTTTCAAGTAACTTGTGAGCATATTTCAACTTCAAATAGTCCAACTGTGTCATTGTTCTAGTTTAAATTTAATAGCGAATTAGATAAGATTTCGAGTAATCATTATTTGACATTTAATTAGGGCGTTTATATAGAGTTAATTTTGTTTAATATCGTTAAATTGTTCCAAGACTGATCAGGAATTTTTCCATAAAAGCTTGAGCAGTTTTATTTCAAAATTAAAAACTAAAATTACGGGAATTCTGTTACCAATTTATGGTAAATGTTTAATAAGGTTTGTAAGATTATAAAAATCGCATTTTACAGATTTCTCGAAAAATCTTATGTAACTAAACCTACGACGTAAGTTATATTAAACAACATTTAAAGGTTAGCGAGTTTTAGGTTGAAAAAATGTTTTGCACTCTCGTTTATGCAAACAATTATAGACCGTGTTCATAACGTCTCGCGTTATAAATTTCAAGCAAGTGACGCCAGCTATACTCTTCGATTTTGACGTTTTTTTATGGAGTGACCTGATTGGTATGCATTTGTAAGGAGTCCGGTCTTGTCTGACGGGGTTAATGTGCTAATATGCTTTTGCCTGTGACAGGCATACTTATGCGTATATTGTTAAGTAACCTAAAAAATTATTATTTTTTGTTATATAACTTTTATAATTTTACTTGTTTCTTGTCTCTAGCTGCTAAATTTTAATAAAAGTAGTATTAAGTCCTATTCAGTAAAGGATTGTGTTTAAGAGTATTAAAGCAAATTATAAAGAATCAATTAAAAAAAATATAATTACATATTGCCCTAATTACTAAAATCTCGACGTAAATTACTAACGCATTATTTATGAAGAAATTAATAAATCAGTATTCTCCATAGAGGGAAATTACGGTCAAAGGGCAAAATATATTTTTAGTTGTTTTCCCCACAATTTGGTCCAATTTCAATGAAATTCGGCATAGCTATACTTGAGACGTTATTCTGCTTAGATATGCACCGGTTACCTCCCCACCTTTATACAACACACTAAAAAGACTGATTTTTGTGGAACTTTATTTAATTTGATAAACGTAAATGAAGATACTTTAAGTAAAACAATGGCTAATGATCAAGCATCTCTGTCTTTGAATCGCACTGTAAACTTCGAAAGTTATCGGGTTGTACCTAACTAGTATTCCTATCTCTTTTGCTCAGTTCCATGGTTACTCAAATAGATAATGGTTACGTACAAATCATCGTATACGAAGTATGAATCACATGAAATATAGCGCAAGAGTTAACGTTTGGGCTGGAATAACCGATGATACTCTCATGGTCCTTCTCTTTATCGATCGCAATTTAAATTCAACATAGTTTTGTGTATACAACAGTGCATAATTTGTTTATCGACAATCTATGTTTCTAAATGGATGGGGCTCCAAAACACTCCACGGGAGTTCTTAATGAAACATTTCCAGTACGTTGGATAAGTAGATTCGGCCACTGCAGTTACTCAAACGTAATACGTGAAACCACAATTCTTTACAAAATACTGTGCAAGAATTTCATAATCGTATAGAAGACTGATAAAAAAGAGAAGAAGGGCATTTCCAAAATTAAGTGTATTATTTTTTTAAACAAATAATTCTGTTGCAAAGCTTCTAATGTAGAAAATAAACTAAAAATGATAAATTGCAATTGGATAAGGAGGATTTTTTTGAACTGATCGATAATTTTATTGCTTTACGTAGAACGAAATTCAAACATAGGTAAATTAAATTATACAAGTTTTCTATTAGTTTAGAATGTTTATAGAAAATATAACGTTATAAAATTACTACAGCTAGCTTTCTGGAAGTCCTGGCGTGAAAACGTGCACTGATATGTTCCGCTCAACTAAAGGTGTAACTATTTCTGATAAGTATTTTATATAATTCTTACATAAAATACCGGTCTCAAATTCCATTCATTAATTTGTACAAAAAACATATATTATTCTTTAACGAATTTTTAATTTATTATAATCTGGTATTTCAAGACGCAAATAACTAAAGGCACAACACTTCTTAAAGCAAAATAAATAATGACAATTATTTGAAAAATCATACTCAAATTCAGAATTTCTCATTGTTTGTACTGGCTGGGATTAATTATGTGCTGTACCAACTGGATCCAGGCGACGCACGGTGGCCGATTTATGCACCCGTAGCCTGAAAAAAATCCAAGTTTGCTATCCATAATATTTAAAATTATTTACAGTAACTAAATTTCATTAAACATCGAACACCATAACGTTGCTCATAATAAGAAATTATCTATCGTATTAGCTATGACAAAACAAGTAAACGCATACCAACGAACAAAACATCAATACAAGTTATTACAAGCAAGTGCAAAATCTAAAAATGCTAATATTTACCAAACAATTACAGAAACTTTATACGACCTTTCATCGACCTTACCACGCAACCGCAGTGGGCTTTGCTACATTTGTCAAGCATCACCAAAAGAGATGAATGATCTGCAAAATATTAAAAAAAAAACATGCAGTCAAAGTTCCTTTGCTTTAGGTCTATCCACTCTACAGTTTTTTAAGGATCCAGTAAAGTCTGCTTATCTGATTGGTATAGACGTCGAGCTTGTTAAGTGATTTGCTATCAACTTAAGTATTGTCTCATCTGGCTATAATATAAACACAAATAAGTATAAACTTTACTGCTTGGATACCGAAAAAGTATTTGTTGAGAAATATCCTTGGTACAAAATGCCAGTTACTGTCCACAAAATGTTAATACATAGCGCTGACGTCATTAACTTCTTCCCAGTTCCAATTGGGCAAGAGGCCAGACAAAAAGACGGGAAAAAATTTCGTGAGGGTTTTGGGAGAAAAACTTCCAGAATCGATGCAAATACCGATATTGTGAACAATTTATTAATATCATCAGATCCGGTTATAACTAGCTTACGTAAACTTCCCTGTAGAAAAAGCGATTCATTACCTTTAGAGGCATAGAGTTATTAAAAGACAGCAATTTGCAATAAATTTGTTTCAGTAAAAAAACAGTTTAATTTTTTTCCAGTTAATATATCATAATTCAGGCACTGTGCCACGAGATATACAAGACTGAAATATAAGCATAGAGCGAGAAGTTCTATTGGGAGAGAAGGTACAATAACTCTAGAACAATCTGAAAACATGAAACAATTTAAGCCATATAAAGACAGTCAAACAATAACGACCAATACTCAGGATCGTGTACTATAGCAAGACAACAAAATCAAAGAACTCAATACACAATACATAGTATGTAAACAAACACATAAATATGTCGATAGATTATCAATATGAATAATAACAGTGAAAGCAGGCATGAACGTTAATGTGACAAAGCAATTCACATTAAAATAACAAATAGTAAACCGCTGCCAAATTATCTGCCATAATGCTTTCTCATATATGTAAATAAATAACTTCAAAGCCCACAATACCTAAATTTGAGTCTCATCGGTTTTTAAACACGATAATCCCCCATTTTTGATCCACCATTTTGAATTCTTTAATTTTGACAAATGATTTGTACTTAGCGATCTTAAAAACCCCCAATACCCGACTTTCAACAAAATCGGTTGATGAATTAAAAAATGCACAAGTAATAGTTTGTTTTTTAATTATGTAACTTTCTAAAATTTGAAGCAATGAGTTTCTTTAATTTTCTAATCCCCTAAAAATGCCCCGTTACTGGTTTGATTTTGCTCATTAACGAACTTGAGCTAGATTTTATGGCAAAGAATTTTTATACCTAATTTCATATCGATACCATTAATGGTTCAAAAGATATCCCATTCACACACAAACAGACACATAGAGAGACACGAAATTTATTATTCTAAAAACTTGTTTTTTATTGATAGCTTTCATGTTTCAAAGGATATCGCGCACACTCACATACAGATACGCAATCAAACACGAGATTTTCTTTTCTAAAAATGTGTTTTTTGTATTGTTTAGGTCACAAAACAACGAGAAATGTAAAAAATTTAAACCGAACGCAATAAGGTCTCTTTACAAAATATGTGGTTTTACTTTACATGATAATCCACACCAAAAATTTTGTGTAGCATATAGATATCAACCATACCTTAACTTGAGGTTGAAGCAATTCAATGTTAAACCAACACTCTGATTTATTAGTTTCACGTTAATACTTCCTGTACAAAGTGCTATGTACTTTCACAATCGACATAGAACCTTTCTACCAGCGAAATTTAAGAATAACTTAGCTAGCTCCATTTATTAAGGAGTTGAAATACAAGCTGGCTTGTTAATAACTTCAATGTCCAATGCTTCTCATCCATAGAATTTAACCATATAAAATTTAAATACATTCATGACATAGCTCTTGCATACAAAAACCTGTTCCAAAATGACATAAACGTGCTTATAACAAAATAACAAAATTCTCAAGTAACTACCAGAACAAACACAAGTGTAAGCAAAATTAAAAACCATGAAACAAGGAATAGTAGCAACTCGTGGTTTTAGAAATTTTTTATTATTCCTTTCTTGATTAACACGAGTATATCGCCAATACCATGACCACAGATTAAACGTTAATTAAGGGATTATAAAACTGGGAAAGTAATCCAAAATTGTTCTTAAAGGACACGTACTTGTATTTTACTCAAATTGTAAGACAATAAACCTTTATAAAGATTAAAGCGTCTGACTAATTACAAAACATTTCAAATAATCACCTCCTAATAGCACCAAACGTATAGTCACTTCTGCTTATATCTCATAAATTGGAACATAAAACAATGTATTCATAAAGTTGCCCACTTTTAACACTCCGGTAGTCTATTTTCGATGACTTTACATTATTAAAAGAAATCCAAAATTAACCTCCTATCTTAAATAAGATCGAAAATCAAAATGTATAGATAAAAAAAGAACAGTCCCTTAACAGTAGTCAAAATGAAACACTGCTAAAACACATACACACGTGCACGCACGCACGCACACACTATGTTAATTAAATTTAGCAAATAAACGCGGTTTAAGACATAATAATCAAAAGTAAAGTGTATGAACACATAACAAAAATTGCATCTATAACACACATAACACATAATATAACTATAAAACACATACACACGCGTGCACGCACGCACGCACACACTATGTTAATTAAATTTAGCAAATAAACGCGGTTTAAGACATAATAATCAAAAGTAAAGTGTATGAACACGACAAAAATTGCATCTATAACCAAATATTCACAATCATTGTTTTTTCTTAACTTTAACCTGTACTAGATAGAATAGTGAATTAATATCATAATAAAATATAAAAATTATTTAATGTACCCAAGCAGTGCAAATTCAATTGTTTGCAAGTGAAAATATTTGAGTAAGTGGATTCAAAAAACTTTTGTAACTTCTGTTATTCGAGATTATTCAAATCTGTATACAACCCCTTTGCAGAATTTTGAATTATTGCGAACATAAGCAAATTCAGCTATTTTACTTCTCAGAGTGCAGATTCACTACTACGACTACCAAAACTTATTTGGGTCTAGACATTTAAGCCTTAAACGTTTGTCAAATTTGAATAAAATCGCTTTTCGGGTTTTTTCGGGTATAGCATTTCCGGTTTTGGACCACATAGGCAATTTACATTTGTAAGAAATAGACAGATATATAGATAATTGAAATAAGTTTGAGAGTTAGGTCATGCGGTGTTGTCATACTTTGTTCAAAGTCAAAGTTTATTATTCTCTAGGGGTATCGCATTATAATTGTTAGGAACGGGAGGGGGGATAATGACCTCCTTTAGAGGTGTGGAATTAACTACATCGTGAATTAGGGAAACACCACATGACCTTGAGACATGGCAACATTGTAGTGTAATCCAGAACCTGCTCACACACTTTCTCTCTCTCTCTCTCTCTCTCTTTCTCTCTCTCTCTTTCTCTCTCTCTCTTTCTCACTCTCTCTTTCTCTGTGCCTTTGTCTCTCACATTTATTATAGTTACATATCTATCTTTCTCTCTCTTACACATGTAAATTTCGTATGTGGTCCAGGTCTGGCATAACTATACTAATTCTTACGATATTTTTGAGTTACTACGCACAAGGGCAAATCAAACGTACCCCACCAATGTTGCTGGTATTACTCGTTAAGTCACAAATACCAATGTGAAACTTTAATGCAAGTTTTCCGTCATTGCGCACGAAGCGTTAATCACTCATACGTGCGCACGCTCAAGTGCACACATAGACGTACATGCGCACATGCACTCTCTTTCCTCAACTGTTCAATTACAGCTAATTATTGACTCGCACTTCGCATATATTTAGTGAGTAATTTAAATCTAATTACACCTATTAAAAGGATTCAAAGGGTTTATAGTGTTGCTGTACTGGTAAACTCACAATTTTTCTTATTAACCAAATTGTAATGCACGGAATGTATGTGAAATACTTCATAAAATGCACTAAAATATTAATACTATTTTAAAACAATGTACGAGTATGCGTAAAGCAAAGTAATGCAAACGTGTGAGCGACTTTTAGGGTAATGGAGTGATATAAAATAATCAATTAAGACATAATGCCGAACAAATTAAGTGATGTTAATATTGCAAATCTATCTAGAGCTAAAATCTGTAACAATAAAATAAAATTGAGTAGAGCCAAATTGTGTGAAGGATAAAGAAAATAAGGTAATTCCTGGACAAAGCTATCAAGAACGACCGTTTCAGCTCAATTTAAACCCTGTTTATAGCTATATTAAAACGTAGATACTTTTGAAAGCAAAGGAACGTTAGCTTTCTAAAGTAAAACCTAAGTTATAACCGATTAAGCTTCATTTGGATTTGGCTTAAAATAACAATGTCAAATAGAAACATTATTCATTATTGTAATGAAATACACAAATCGTTCGATGGTATTCCCCAACTCATATGTAAGTATAGTGGAAAGGCTCTGGCACGTTTGTACGACCTTTTGCCTGTCCCTGCAACACAAGCACGCACCGCTTGTCATAATAACTTTGCACCCATTCCTTTGCGTTTAAACATTATTTATTTGAGCCATCCCGGTTGGGGATTAGGATAGTATTACGGCAATGCAATACATCTTTCTTCGGAAAGTGCCACTGAAACTTTCTAATACCATCCAATGTCGATTGTTTTCGGTTTTAGTAGGTTTCTCAAATACGGAATAACTGTTTTTAACCTATCTTACCTTACTTCATTATGACGTAATTAAATGCAGTTGTATTAGGCAGATTATAAATTAATTTACAAAGGAAGATTGATTAATGGAGTAAATTTAGTGGTTAAATTGTTTAATAATAGAGAGCATTATCATATACTATAAATTACTAAAGCACACATTAGGAACATTTTGATTACATATTAGATATTACAAATGTACATAAATTTAAAGTGTTTTCATTAAAAACAATTCAGATTTATTGTTTACTGTCAACAACTTATCACTCAGTGCATCTTCTCAAGCACTTGCTAACTCCTCAAACTGCATAAAATTAAGTTTAGTCATAAAGATCTATTTTAGGATTATTATTAAAATAAACATAAGAATTAATCCTCTATTTTAGCCATTTTTACCTTTAAAAGCTCTAGGGATTTCCATATTTTTCACGTACTACATCACTTTTTTGATTTGTACGGCTCAATCAAACATGAACTCTTCCACTGTAATATTCTATTGCCTACTACTAAGCACAAGTGGAAAAATTCGGTTTTCATCGTCACCACGCTTGATTCCAAAACTAGAGAAACGTTTCCTTTATATCATTTTTTGTATGTGTATAAAGATTTGAAATTAAAAAGAAGGTAAAAGAGAGTTTGAAACTAGTTTCCAACTTGTAACTAAGCCTTTTTTACAAACCCTAAAAGCAAAGTACATAGCACATTATAAGCATTACCCTTATAATATGAAAACGTCTCAAACACATTAACCCAGTTTTTAAAGAACCAATGTTTAATTTCCTTTTGTCTGACTTACAAAATGTTTTCATATTTCATTCTTTAGTTTCCTGAATATTGATTTTGTAATACCGTTTTAAGGATCTTGCTTATTGTGCTTGTCCCGCGCGATGTTTAACCACTAATGAGCGTTTTAGATAATTCCAACTATACATAATGTAAATTAGGTGCTTTATGCATGCTATAACGATATATTTACAATCGTACTTTCAAAACATAAGGCTTTTCTTACGAAAGATAAAACGATAAATACAACGAAAACCGTCATGTTGGTGGACATATAAAAGAAGCCTGCGTTTGATGTTGCATTAATAAGCTTAGTAATACAAATCATAAGGTAATCGATCCTGCAAAGAGATTTCCTAATTTATTAAATTACATTCCCCTTTTTTCGTTAATTTTATCAAGCTTTACAATCAAAACAAAAATACACTTCAAAGATTCTAAATATTCTATCTGACAGTGCCTACTTGCTGGTTCCGCGCGGTCTTCCTATATGCAATTTATATTCCGTCGGTTTTGAACTTTTCTTTATACTACTCAGAAAACCAACAAACAATTTTTCTAAAGCGTTAAGGGTGATTGACGAGACCATTCAACACTTTCATTCCTATTAATATTATTTAATCACATTTATAATTAAAGTAAACCGCAGGGAACCTGTACGTAGTATTTAAGTGTAGGGTTAAATGCATTTACTACCGAAGTGTACTAAAAAGTTAAATTGCACTGGTTTATTACCTTTCTGCTGGTTTCCCACGCTGAATAATTCTTACATGGTAAATTCTTATATTCATCATACACTTCTATTGCCAGTCAAATATTATACCAGAACGCACTAGGTCGTAAACGTAAGGAAAGCATGAGAATTTTTCAACTGACTAAGTCTCCATATCGTTCATAACTACAATAGTACGCGCGCCCGCAAAACACACACACACACACACACACACACACACACACACACACACACACACACACACACACACACACACACACACACACATACACATACACACGCACATACGCACACACGCACATACGCACACACGCACGCACTCACGCACGTACACGCACACGCACGCACTCACGCACGTACACGCACACGCACACGCACGCGCACGCGCACGCGCACGCGCACCGCACAGCACACGACACGCACACGCACACGCACACTCACACGCACACTCACACGCACACGCACACGGACACGCACACGCACACGCACACGCACACTCACACGCACACGCACACGCACCCGCACACGCACACGCACACGCACACGCACACGCAAACGCACACGCACACGCACACTCACACTCACACGTACACGCACACGCACACACACACACACACACACACACACACACACACACACACACACACACACACACATTTTACTGCTTTTTTGTTTATCGCGAAAAAACGCTTAATTTTGTGTGAAAAACATTTAAATTATAAATACATACTTATATTGTATATTTAATATTAAGTGCATGATGGATTAGTGTATATCGTGACCTTTCACCTCTCACCTTGTGATTGGTCCGTTTTCCCTAATGTCGTATTATAATCAAACAACACAATTTTACATTATGATTTCCCATCTAAAAATTTGTAACACCTCCGACAACAGGGGTGTTTTAGAATCCCCTTTAAATATGGCATCTTTCGATAATTTTCAAACTAAAAATACTCACGATTATATTCTAATGATGCATCAAATTATTCCTTTCGAAAGAACGATCAAGCTGTGATATTTCCAGCAGTTGATGGACCTTTTGTCAAGGAGTATGTTATAGCACACACACACACGCATATACACACACGCACATACGCACACACGCACACGCGCACACACGCACGCACGCATGCACGCGCACACGCGCACGCGCGCACACACACACGCACGCGCACGCACACGCACACGCCCACGCACACGAACACGCACGCGCACGCGCACGACGCACACACACACGCACACGCACACGCACACGCACACGCACACGCACACGCACACGCACACGCACACGCACACGCACACGCACACGCACACTCACACGTACACACACACGTATTTTACTGCTTTTTTTGTTTATCGCGAAAGAACGCTTAATTTTGTATGAAAAACATTTAAATTATAAATACATACTTATATTGTATATTTAATATTAAGTGCATGATCGATTAGTGTATATCGTCACCTTTCACCTCTCACCTTGTGATAGGTCCATTTTCCCTAATGTCGTATTATAATCAAACAGCACAATTTTACATTATGATTTCCCATCTAAAAATTTGTAACACCTCCGACAACAGGGGTGTTTTAGAATCCCCGTTAAATATTAAATATTAGGTGGTAGGCATGTATACTCCATGCCAGCCGGGGAGGTACCACCACCCTTACCATGGGCTCCTTAATATTGGGTCTCCGATTTTCTGAGCTCGGTAAGGGCTGCCGGTTACCTTTTCCATCATCCTCAATCTATTCTCATCCTTATTCTTCCTTCTCGCCCTCACTGTCTTCCTATCGGATTAAAAGTCCCAAATTAAAAAATAAGATGGCTGTGGTTTCTAGGGTTATAAATTCTGGACGTAAAATCCTGCCCCATTCGGATGTCCGGGAGGGCAGGGCCCAAGCGACCTCGGTCATCGAAAGTATCAACTTTCTGATTCACTACTGCAACATCCGCGGTATCAGGTCTAATCTTAATGCTATTCACCAACATCTTGAACAATTACAACCTGATATATTGTTTCTATCTGAAACACAAGTCTCCTCTGAAAGCTCCGAGTCACCCGACTTGCAATTTCCTCAATACCATCTTCACTCTAACTTTCGATATAAAGGAGGCGTATGTGCCTACATCAAGGACAGAATTGCTTGCAAGAGGGTTTCTTCCTTAGAAAATAAAAATTTTGACGTGATTTGGTTTAAACATTCTGGTCCTAATTTTGTGAAATTCTACTGTTGCATTTATAGGTCTCCTAATGACAGCAACTTTCAAGACTTCTTCGATTACCTTAGTATGAAAGTTGACTATCTCCTGTCTCAGTTTCCATCTTGCGATATCTCATTTGTAGGCGATTTCAATGTTCATAACTCTAATTGGCTTCAATTTTCATCTACTACAAATCCCGCTGGTCATAGTGCAGAAACATTTGCTATTTCATGTGATCTCACACAAATGATTTCTGAACCCACAAGAATCCCTGATAACCCTAACCATACTCCACATCTTCTAGATCTCTTTCTTACATCAAACCCTCTTGTTTATAAAACTTCCGTTCTTTCGCCTTTAGGTCTTTCCGACCATTGTCTAATAAAAATCATTTCTACTGTACCTAATTCCACTGTTGTTCGCAAAACCGATAGAACCTTGTGGTGTTTTAAGTCAGCTCGATGGAGTGATTTACGGGATTTCTTTGCAACCTTTCCATGGCGTGAATATTGTTTTAAGTCGTCCTCTTCTTCGGACATCGCTCTTTCAGTATCTGAAGTCATCCTCATGGGAATGGAGTTATACATTCCGAAAAACAGTACCGTGTAGGTCATTCACGTTCCCAACCCTGGTTCAATAAGGCTTGTTCTGATGCAATATCTTTAAAAATAAATGTTACATTAAATGGAAATCTAATAAATCGGTTGACAGTCATGTAGAATACGTTGGTGCTAGAAATATCTGCAAAAGTGTCATCACTAAAACTAAAAAGTTGTTCGAACAACGAAAATGCAATGAACTAGCTACATCTCCTTTAGGCAGTCGTAAATTTTGGTCTTTAGCAAAAGCCATTAGTAAAAACTTTCGAACATCTTCATTTCCCCCCCTGACATCTATTGACGGATCGGTAGTTGCTGATTCTGTAGACAAAGCCAACGTTTTTGTGGATTTGTTTGCATCAAACTCGTGTCTCAATGATTCTGGAAAAGATGTGCCCCTAGTCAACTCTTCTTCATACGTTATGAAACCAATTCATTTTCGGTACAAGCTCTTGGAATCGATCATCAGTAGGCTTGATCTCAATAAGGCGACTGGCCCAGACGGTATCCCAGCTATTGTCTTAAAGAAATGTTCCCCGAACTAGTACCAGTCCTATCTAAGCTCTATACGATCTCTATATCTTCTGGGGAATTCCTTCATCATGGAAGTTAGCAAATGTTCAACCTATTCCCAAAAAGGTGATAAGACCGATCCCTCAAATTACAGACCAATTGCCATCACTTCCATTTTGTCTAAAATCATGGAAAAAGCCATCAATCAGCAACTGCTCACGTTTCTTGAAACTAACAAACTCCTTAGTGACCATCAATATGGGTTTAGGCAAAGTCGTTCAACAGGCGATCTTCTTTCATATGTGACCCAAGTTTGGAACAATACAGTAGAGCAGTCCGGTGAAACAGTTGTAGTCGCTTTAGATATCTCAAAGGCATTTGACCAAGTTTGGCATAAGTGTTTACTTGCCAAACTCACCTCGTTTGGGTTAAATGATGCGCTCATCAACTGGGTTTCTAGTTTCCTTGATAAAGACGAATACGTGTCGTAGTTGATGGCTTTTTTCAAAAGAAGTTAGCATTAACGCGGGCGTACCACAGGGATCCGTTATAGCGCCTACACTTTTTCTGCTGTACATAAACGACCTTATTTCTTCAACAACTAACCCCATCCATTGCTTTGCTGACGATAGCACTCTTCACTGTAGTTCATCTCAGTCTACTCATAGTGATAATCCACCTTCTATGTCAAATCAAGAAATTAAAGCTGAAATGGCAAATTCAATCAACAAAGACATTCAACGTATTCTCGAATGGGGAAGCAATAATCTAGTTAAATTTAATGCTAACAAAACTCAGTGTTGCCTTATGTCCGCCAAAAAGATCGATCATTTCCTGTTGTAAGTATGAATGGCTCAGTTCTTAAGTTTTCAGACTCTATTACTCTGTTGGGTATGACTGTATCTTCAAATCTCTCATGGGTTGACCATCTTCTGTCAGCTACCAAAACAGCTGCTCGTAAAATAGGCTTTTTGTACAGATCTAAGCAGTACTTTACCTCTCGACAACTCCTTCTGCTGTATAAGGCCCAAATTCGGCCTCATCTGGAATATAATTCTCACCTTTGGGTTAGTGCTCCCCAATACGCTCTCGATATCGTTGATCGTATTCAAAAGAGAGCGATTAGGCTTATAAATGACCCGTCTTTAACTTCTCACATACAGTCCCTTGAGCATAGAAGGATGGTTTCAGTTCTTTCTTTGTATTATCGTTATTACAACGGCTATTGTGCTGGTGAATTACATTCTTTGATACCATCTCCGGCTATCTTTGCGAGAAACACTCGGTTCGCTCAATCACATCATCAGTATGCAGTACAAATCTCCACTTGTCGTACCAAACGGGCGCAATCCACATTTTTCTACACGGCTTCTAAACTCTGGAATGATCTCCCTAGTTCCTGTTTTCCTCTCACTTATGATATGAGAAAATTTAAAGTACCTGTTCATAGGCATCTATTGGCAATTCATTATTCCTCTATCCATCCTCCTAAGTGTTCCTGAGTGCTTTAGCACGATAGGCCTTATTTAGCCTGTTCAGGTTCACAATTATAAAAAAAAAAAAAGAAATATGGCATCTTTCGATAATTTTCAAACTAAAAATGATCACGATTATATTCTAATGATGCATCAAATTATTCCTTTCCAAAGAACGATCAAGCTGTGATATTTCCAGCAGTTGATGGACTTTTTGTCAAGGAGTATGTTATAGCAGTTGGAAAAAGTATTGGTCCTAAAAACATAATATTTTCGTGAAGAATGAGTAACAACAGAATGTGTATCTATCTGTCATCAAAAGAAATTGTAAACAAATTTATCGAAGAATTTGGGGGAATTAATGTTAATGAAATTTTTGTACCCACTAGAAAATTAATTCTACCCCCGAAAAGAATCGTTTTATCCAATGTTCCACCCTGCATACCGCATGACATTATTTTAAATACAATTAAAAAGAATTAATATGAAACTAGTGCCTCCTCTATCTTTTATTGGTGCAGGTGTAGGGTTACGGGAATACCAACATGTTCGACAGCATGTATTTGTTGTTAACGACACGGAACATGAAAATATATCAGCATCGAACCTAATTCCCTGAGAGGACGAGACTATAGAATATTCTTATCGGATGATTGCTTCAAATACAAAGTAGTTGGGCACATACCGTCGAAACGTACCAATATTGATACTGTATCTGAAATTTATGCAACTACTGTAAATAATTCAATCTCAAAGCGTGCACATCCAACCACAACTTCAACTACGCATATAGATCATCTGCAAGATTTGGATGAAATTAAAATTTTATCAGAAGGTGCTAATACTGAAACCAACGAAATAAAATTGATAAAAAATATGAACAGTGCAAAAATTATGAAGGAAAACGACAGCTTTACAAAACCTGAAAACCAAAGTTGGACAATTCATCGACCCCCGAAAACTACGATGAAATTAATGAAATTTGGGATAACGATAAACAGCATGTATTAGATTTTATTACATTTTCTGATTTTTTGAACCGCGCGAAAGGTTGTAAGAATCCATTAAACGTATTGAAACAATATTCTGAAGGTGTTAACAAGGTGATTGATTTGATAAAGCAGTCGATTTCGAGTTTTTCGCAACGATGCCAAAAAGAACGCTGTAAGAGATTAATAAACTATATTAATAGAGATTTAAAGAGAGAAGGAGTACCAACATCACCTTTGCAGTCGACTGAAAGATCACCTGAACGGAGTTCGTCAATCGATAGTTCTGAAAATGGTCGTTATTAAACTTTGCAATGGAGAGTTTAAAAATAATCACTCTTAATTCTAAAAGTTTAAATGACTTTAAATCTTTCGAATTAATTACTATTTTAGATGTGCATTTGCCAGATGTAGTTTTTATCCAAGAGTCTAACTTTCAGTTTTAAATTCTGCTCTAGAACGTTCACCGCACCTATTTTCTATAAATGAGCACATTATCAACTACAGCAGAACACTTATAGCGATAAGAAGAACACTTAAATTTAAAGTCATCGAACACTCCATCTTGGTCCATTCTTACGTACAAAAATTGTCAATCTTCATTAACAATGCAAGGTGGACTTTTTTAAATGTTTACATACCTCACAGCATTAATGCAGCAACACAAACTTTATCAACATTAACTGAAATGGCCAACATTTTAAAATTGAACACCATTACAGTCATAGGCGCGATTTCAATAGTACTGCAGATCCACGGAAAGGTCGAAGTCTCTCCGTAGAAAGGAATCCGTATTTCTCAAACCTCTTAAATACGTTCTATAAGGAGGCCAGCCTCTCTGATTGCTGGAGATTTTTTCATAAAGATAAGAGAGGATTTACATATTACCCAAAAGGACAAACCCATTCTGCTTCTCGTTTAGACTGAATATATTGTTCGAACAATCTAATTCCTTCCTTACGATCAGCAGATGTTCACACTACCTTTTCGGATCACATGGCAGTCTCCGTTTCCTTCCCCTCATCAAAGACCATCAAACACTCCCCATATTGGAAATTCAGTAATGATTTACTGGAAGACAAACAATTCATTGAAGTCATGAATAATTTTCTATTATCTGAGTACGCTAGTCACATTGACGAGAGCAGTACAGTTTTTTGGTGGAACCAACTTAAAATAAAAATTAAATAGATAGCGATCCTTTATAAAAGACAAACGGAACAGAAGAATTATCAAGAAATCCAACAGTTAAATATACAACTGACAACATTTGGCCGAGGCATTGGAAAATAAAAGGACAACAGAACATCAACGAGAAAACAAAAGACGCATGCCACAGAATAAGTGAAAAACACCCAATGGCTAATAAATATGAAAAACCTGTTCATTGCGACCGTCTCACATTACTGAAAAATATAAAGTCAACCTTTAAACCTCTTACTTACGATGTTGAGACACGGCGACAAGATTATCGAAAACACTTTTTAGAGTTATGCAAGACGGTCAACAACCATTTTCAAGAAGTATATAGTAAAAAGTCAATAGGGATCAACGAGTCTAGGTTGCTGTACAAAAACTTGAATACTTTATCTGAAGAAGATAAAGGGATTATGGACCATCGGTTTCAGTTGTAACGCGGAAAACGATTGTGGCACACGCTACATTGTGTAACCATTACGAATCAACAACAAATACGCCTAAAAAAGAAGATCGTTGATTTCATTTAGAAAGGAAAGCATTGGACCTGTCAAGAACATTTGTGTGTTCCTATTAGACAAGGAGGTCTAGGAGTTGTTCACATTCAATCAAAAATTAAAACCTTACGAATCTGATTAGCCAAAAAGTTAATAAGCAGAGATGTGAGAAAACCTTGGCAGATTATAGTGGATTATGTTTTAAAAGAAAGCAGGCGGTCTACGGTTATCATGGCAATGGGTGTTTCTAGAAGATAGAATACCACAAAGACACATTTTATCAGAATTAATTGTCGAGGTAATAAAAACTGCACAAGACACTGAAATTACGATCAAGCACTTCCAAATGACAAAAATGCAATAGTAAAGCCAATAGTAAAGTCCACGTTAACCCTACGAATGACTCCACCAATATTTCAGCGGCCTGGGAATATGCGGGATTTAGAACACTTTGAACACTTGAAGATTTTCGGAGTGGAGGTATGTGGCTACCTGGGTGTTCGGTATTCGACCGCCTGCAAATACCATGCGCAATCTTAGATAAAGAACGTTAAACCATTACAGAAGAATAAAAATCATCTTTAATACAAATTCAAATTTTCCGCCAATCGGGCCTGGACAAGGGGACAAAGCTCCGAAAGCAAGTTGCCAAGCGCTTTGGCTGTCTTATAAGTTAGCATTAGGCCCCCCTTATTAGAATACAAGTTCAAGTTTCTCACAATAAACAATAAGAAAGTAGAGACTTAAATACTAATTCAAATTTCCCACCAAGGGAGCGAAGTCCCGAAAGCAAGTTACGAAGCCCTATACCTGTCTTATAAGTTAGCGTGCCTTTGTTGAAGATTTTGAAACATTTTATGCTCAATTGTTACTCTTATCAAATAATATGTTATTTGCATTGGGAATCTAAACTTTAACATGTTAAATTTAAGCAAACCTGGAGTTCAACAATATACGGACTTGCTAAATAGTTATATCATACAGACATAGGAGAGTGCTTGATCACATACCCAGATCAGTTAGTAGCTTGATCAAATCATATTCTGTAGACACAAATCACTCCATTTCAGATCACGCAGTTATACACCTAAATCTTTCTCTAATCGTCCCACCATGTAATTCTAAAATTATAACTTGCAGATCTTTTCAGTCAACTTTACACAGGATTTATTGAACAATGATTGGCAAGTTTTATATAGATTGAATGATGTAAATGATAAAATTTCATACTTAAACGAACGCATGTTAAAATGTATTCGTGCGCTACTCAAACAATCATTGGTAAATAAAAGTCCTGCACTGTGGACTGAAAACTTAAAAATACTTATCAAATAGAGGAATAATGCTCTTGGGCGATTTTCTTGTACAAGGCTTGAAAATCACTGGAAGTATTATAAAAATTTAATGAATCTTGTAAATAAAACTATTGTAAAAGGAAAAATGTGCATATATCGAATATAACATCAAAAATAGTAAACATATGATTTTGTACCACAATATCGGTATCGTTAATTAAATTAGTTATTATTTTATGTCCACTGCAAACAGAAATCTTACCATGAATACCGATATCAAGTAATATTTTAATTCCAACCGTCATCACAGCCTCCGAGCGTTTTTCCTCTTCTATGATCGACACAAATGTCATATTTGATATTATAGCCACACTCAAGACAAATGCTAGAGGGTTTTCACTTCATATGATTATACTTTGTTGCCCTTATACCATACCAGTCATTACACACACAGTAAACTTCTGCATTGAACATTTCTTATCTCCAGAAATGTGGAAAAAGTCAATAATCCATCCGTTACCCAAAATTTCGTGACCAAGCGCATTTTCTGACTTTAGGCTGATCAGTATATTACCCGTAATTTCAAAGGTTTTTGAAAAAATGATTTTCTATCAAATAAAAACGTATTTGCATAAATTTACAATTTTATCCAAACGTCAGACGGGTTTTAGGCGCGGGCACAGTTGTGAAAAGTAACGGACGATATTTTAGCTGCTATGGATGAAAACAAATTTGCTGTGCTGTTTCTTCTGAACTTTTCAAAACCTTTGACACTATAGATCACGACGTACTAATAGCTATTTTAAATTTCATTGGTTTTGACATAAGCTCGGTTGCATTAACATCAAGTTATTTGCAACGACGAAGTCAATTCGTAGTTGTCGATAATAATTACTCAAATGAGGGCAGAACCAACTCTGAAGTTCGTCAAGTGTCTATTCTGGGTCCTCTATTGTTCACAGTCTATACCTAACAAATTATAAATGTGCAGAAATTTTGTAATTGCCATCTATACGCAGATGATACCCAATTATACATCTTCTCTAAAGAAAACGTTGAGCAAGCGAGCCGTGAAGTGAACGAAGACCTTCGGTTAGTTCCTATCAGCGTTCACTGAATGTTAATCCCGTCAAATGCAAATTACCGTTATTTGGTTCTGCATATAGTTCTATCGCCGGTCAAGAGATAATTTCTCTTTTAAACATTAAAATTGGGGGTGTCAATTCACAATTATCTGAAGAAGCTAACAATCTGGGATTAATTATGGATGTTGGTTTAGATTTTACACCACACATTAAAAATTGCACCCGACAGGATTTTACAGATCTTCGCTATATTTATAGTATAAAGGATTTATCTTGTCGTCAAAGGTACTACTTTGTAGATCATTAGTATTGTCGTACTTTTCGTTTTCTAGTGCCGTTTATGGCCGTTGTCTGTCACAACTAAATGCAAGAAGAGTCCAAGTTGTGCAAAATTCTTGTGTACGATTAAACTATGGAATAAAAAAAAGATCAGCATGTATCATGCAAATTAAAACAAATTCCATGGCTTAACATGGAACAAACACGGCTTCTCCGCTCGGCTGTTTTATATCATACAATAATTTTATTTAAATCACCGCCAAATCTGTTCTTTAAAATTACATTTCGAGCCGATGTACATAATATTAATGTTCGACGGGAACTAACTATTCCTAATCACAAGAGTGAGTTACTTAAGAAATGTTTTTCATACAATGTTTCAAATGTTTATAGCCAAATTCCGTTAAATATTAAAAAACTAAAATGTCCATTATTCAAGAAACTGTTGCGTAAGAATATTGTAAGCAATAAGATGTCGAAGTTACTTGTTCTCCCGTTTTCTGTTTTACTAAATGTTTGGATGTTTGTAACGTTTCAGGCTACTCGTCTTCCTTTTTCTTCTCTTTTTATTCCTTTTCTCTCTTTTCTTTATTTTACTTTCTCTTTTCTCTTTTGTTACAGCGTCTTTGTTTATGGTGCTGACTCAACCATTAAAGCTATTGAATCGGTTAATTACGTGGGTTAAGTAGAAGATGACATGGAGTTGTTGGCTCACTTTGAACTTCGCCCTTTGAACCCAATCTTTTTGCTTTTTTTTGCTTTAAAATCTATTATTATTTTTAGCATCCATTTTATTTTCTAATGTATAATGTACAATGTATGTAACTTGAAAAGTTCAAATAAAGGCAGTTCTATTATTATTATTTTTTATTTAATAGTGCGTCGACTTCAAGGGTCATTTGCACGTACGACTTCACATATTTTACTATTTAAATAAAATATTGTGTATTGTTATTGTCATTGTTATTATTATTATTATTATTATTATTATTATTTTTTTTTTTTTATTGTGTGTAAGCACATCGACAGCTGTGGTCTTTAGTGCTGTTCACTAGTCTTTTTATTTTTCTGTTTGGCACTTATAATTTGTTGTATATATCTGTAACTTTCAGAAACCGTAATGTGTTTGTGATATTTTCGATGTTCCTCAGGTTGTCTGTCAGTGTGTTGGTTATGGAGAACAGGTTTCTTGCATAGGTGTATGATGCACAGGAGCAAATAATGTGCTCGATAGTCACATGCGTATTACATTGTACACATATTGGAGGTGGTTCGTTAGTAAATAAATGTTTATGTGTTAAAGAGCTATGGCCGATTCGTATTTTGTGGAGAATACTGTATTCTTTTCTGGATAGGTGTAATGGTGGTTTCCATTTATCAACCGTTGGCTGTATTCTTCTTAATAGATTTTGCGAATTTGTCCAGCTTAATTGCCATGTTTGCTTTAATTTATTTTTTAGGAAACTAGCATAATTTGTACTATTTTCAATAATGATGTTTTCGTCATTAGGGTCTTGTGCTGCTTGACGTGCGGCTCTATCAGCTCTTTCATTTCCTATGATGTTGGTGTGGCTAGGGACCCATGCAAGTTCTGTTTTATGTCCTGAGTCTATCAGGTGTTTAATTGTGGAAATGATGTTCAGTGCCAAAGCGTCATGCGTGTATGGATTCTGTAGACTTGTAAGGGAACTGAGGGAATCGCTGGCAATAAGAAATTTATTCTTGTTTCTTAATGACTCGCAGTAGCGGAGAGCTTGCCAGATGCTATATAACTCTGCTGTATATATAGAAATGTGCAATGGCATGGACCAGCGGTGTTCGTCACCTTCAACTGAAAATGCACATCCCACCCCTGTGTTTGTTTTTGATCCGTCTGTATACAGCACGAGATATTTGCGGTATTTAGAAAGCAGATTTTTAAATTCCGCCAAATAAGTACTTTGAGGCGTATTATCCTTATGATGTTTAGTAAGGTCATTCAATATATTTATACAAGGTGCTAACCAAGGCGGAATTTCTAGCGGCCTCAGAGGTAGCATTTGTGGAAGGTGTTGATCAATTGATTCTAACGTGTTATTTATATTGTACCGCAAGGGTTTGTGCAATCTTTGCAAAGACAAAGTCTCGTCATTACAAAATAAGGTGTTATAGTTTGGATGGTTTGGCAGCGCATTAATTTTGCATGCATATGTTAATAGTCTATATTTTCTGTGTAAGAACAAGGGTAATATACCTGATTCACATAGTAGACTATTAGTTGGACTGGTGTAAAACGCACCAAGTGAATATCTTATGGCAGCACTTTGTACTGCGTCCAAAGGTTTTAGAGCACTTTTGAAGCTGATGAATATGCTTCACAACCGTAGTCGATTTTGACTGTACAAGCGTTTTATACACTCTGAGAAGAATTTCTGGATCAGCTCCCCATTTAGAGTTTGCCATGGCTCTTATAACGTTAAGAACTACCTTACATCGTACAATTAGGTTGTCTATGTGCTCTTTCCATGTTAACCTGGAATCTAATGTTAACCCTAGAAATACCCCAGAATTTTTATTTTTGATGTGCTTTTTTTTCAAGGTAAGAAGAGGGCCAAAGTGTGGTTTTCTTAATTTGCAGAAATGCATACAGAACGATTTTTCTGGTGATATTTTGAATCCTATACTTTCCGCATTCGATAGTATACGATCGATGGCTTCCTGTAATTTTCTATTGATTTCTCCCATAGTAGGAGCAGAGTATAAGATTGCTAGGTCGTCGACATAAAGGTATGCACTGATTTCGGGAGGAATAGAATTTATTAAGTCGTTTATGGATATTGCGAAAAGTACCACACTTAATGTTGAACCTTGAGGATTCCGTCTTCCAATATTCTACTAGAGGAAGTAGAGGTCCCCACTCTGACTCGAAATCGTCTGTCTTCTAGAAATGAGATTATGAATTGTGGTAAGTTACCTCTAAAACCCCATTCATATAACCTTTTACGACTCCATACCTCCACGTCATGTCAAACGCCTTCTCAACATCAAGAAAACAGCCACTGCATGATGTCTACGCGCAAAAGCTTTGAGGATTGTGTCCTGTGGGTGTACTAAATGATCCACTGCAGATCTAAATTGTCTAAATCCCATTTGACAATTTACAATAAGTTGCCGTTTCTCAATAGTCCACATTAGTCTTTTACTCACCATTTTCTCAAGTACTTTTGCCATACATGAAGTCAAGCTAATTGGCCTATAATTTTTTGCGAGGTATGGATTTTTCCCATTTTTTAAGATAGGAACAATTATGGCTTCCTTCCAGCAGGTAGGGTATCTACCTTCTGCCCAAATCGTGTTAAATTCATTAAGAACCAGTTGCTTATACGGGTTGGTGAGATTTGTTAGCATTTCGTAAGTTATTAGGTCTATACCTGGAGAGGAGGATTTGTTACACTTTAGAGCTAGCTCGAATTCTATTAACGTGAAAGGTACATTATATTCAGCAATTTCGGTTTCGCTAAAATTTAGCTTAACCTCTCTTTTATGTTTTGAATGCAAGAAAGAGGCGTCGTAATTTTGAGAACTGCTTGTATTTTGGAATTGATCTGCAATGATATTAGCTATATGGTTGGCTTCAGTAACTACGGTGTTGTTGACCTGGAGTTGTAACGTAAACGCTGTATTTTTTCCTGATATAGCTTTAATTTTTTTCCACATGTCTGTGCATGAAGTTTGACATGTGATTGACGATACATAGGTTTTCCATGAATCTCTTTTGCTTTGCAGAATAATTCGTCGGAAACTGACCTCGCTTTTTTGAAAGCTATAAGATTTTCATTTGTGGGATGTCTACGATAGAGATTGATTGCCCGTTTTTTTGTTTTCACTGCTTCACTGACAGTTCGATTCCACCACGGTACCTGACGTTTTACTGGCGTTCCTCCTGTTTTTGGAATGGCGGCAGTGGCCGCATTTATTATCTTGCTTGTGATTTCTTGTATACCACATACGGTTTCTTGGAGGTTTGAAGGCATTATCAGGTGTGACTGGAACACATCCCATCGGGCTTCTGAGATTTTCCAGCGAATTGGTGTTACCATATGCGTACTATGATGTTCAGTATCTACTACAATGGGAAGTGGTCACTATAATAGAGATCATCTAGTACTCTCCATGTGAGTGATCTAGCAATGTGTGCGGAAGCCATTGTTAGATCTATTGCTGAAAAGGATCCGGATCTTGCGCAGAGGTGAGTGTTTGCACCGGTATTTAATAAAAATAGTTGATTTCGATCTATCACGTTCTCTAGTGTTTGTCCACGTGTATCAGTACGAAGAGAACCCCACAGGCGATTATGGGCATTGAAGTCACCCATCAATATATACGGGACAGGTAATTGATCTATAATATTTTGAATATCGTGCTGTTGCCAATTATTATTAGGAATATATATATATTGCAGATAACCACTTTTATTGGAGCGGTTATTTTTATCGCAATGGCTTGTAGCTGTGTCTTCAATGACACTATATCATATTGGACATTCTCCCTAATAATAATTGCTACTCCACCTCTAGCTCTGAGGTTAGGAGGTACATCTTTTCTAACTATCCTATTATTATTATTATCAGGGTTATTATTATTATTATTATCAGGATTATTATTATTATTATTATTATTATTATTATTATTATTATTATTATTACTATTATTATTATTATTATTATTATTATTACTATTATTAAATTCAATCGTTGCTGAAGACATTTTACTTACTTTACCTTTAACTCCGTACTACATTATTTTAGAAACAAGAAAAGTACATGCACAAAAGAATATTGATTGTACATAGTCGTGCTACAATTAATTAGTTTTTTCTCAAGATATTAGAAATCAGAAACTACAACAAATGATTATTAAAATGTCTCACACTTTTTATATCTTGAAAGAATGAGAAACAAAAATTGTGCTTTAAGCAGAAAAAAGAGTATACTAATTTTTTAGTAAGTGTAATAAATGTAAATGGTAACAGAACTGTCAATATCTCATTGACATTGATCTAGTTTCCCTCAGGAGTCTACCCGAAATACCAATATATAATTTCCGTTTGCTTACTAACTTTGCAAAAGTTATTATTTCCATATTTCCGAAAGCTTCACTTCCGCAAATATTGAGTTTAACTGTTGTATATTTTACTTCTTGTTACACTTAGACATTTAAGCATTGCTTTGGTTGTAAAATATCTCATTGTTCTAATTTACTTTTTCTTAGAAAAAGTAATACATTTTTGAAACTATAAGTGGGGTAAAGTATAGGCATACATTAAGAGTAGTGTTACACTTCAAGATCTCTTTCTGAATAATAAAATTTTACAACTGTATACAAGAATAATTCAGATACGCTTAAAGAAATTTTATAGAGACAGTTTTTTACAAATGTTCGAGCGTATGCAATACTGTTTAGTAACTATGCTAAATTATTTTTTATGTTGTAACCCTCTTCCCCGTAAGACTGCCCTGGGGCCACTATTGCTCTAAGTTATCTATATCAACAGTCGTAAAGCTTATTTCGCTTTAAACATCTTGGCTGTCATGAAGAAAGGGTAGACCGATAAAATTTGGTAATTAGAACCATCTGGGCGCATTTAGATCGACGGGTACTTTAGTCCTATGCCTGCAGACACTGTGTTCGGGTATATAAGTTATTGTGCGCTACTGTGAAAAATAACCAGAAATTGTTTCGAGAATAAATATTGTTTTCTAATAGCACCCTCTAGGCCCAAAGATTTCTTTGGAGTTCAAACAATATTCAGTATTTTATTTGTTCTAGAATGGAAAGCGAGGGTTATTCCACAAGAAAAAAATTAAATGAGTGGTCTAAAGATGAGAGAACTAAAATGACCTACTTAGCGGATGAACTGCTTGCATATGTAAAATCAAATTATTCAGATAATAATAGTGATTTCGACGATGACGATCCTGGCTATCTACCGGATGAAATCACACCTGCAGATGACAATCTTGTTACAGAATGCCTAGAAAAGCTAAGTCAAGCTGATTCGCCTGCCCTTTTTATTAGTGATTTATTGAATATAAATGATATAATTACCATCAACATCTGCAGCATCACCAGCTTCAATATCAAGTCCAAAAATAATAATGTCGGCAGCAATAACTTCAACTGCAACAATTTCGACTGCAACGACTTCAACAGCAATACTGCAACAGCAACAACGTCAACGGCTACTGAAACAATAGTGCCGGGTAAATCCAAGCCAAAAAAACGAGCACGTTCTCCAATGCCTGCCATGGAAGATAGCGGTCCTCAGAATAAACCGTCACCAGTTGGTTTCATTAAAACTAATTTGGATGAAATCGAAAGAAATTTACCTGGCATGTTGTGGCGAAAAAGAAGAATGCAATTACATGTGAACTAAGTTGCTTTTCGAGGCAAAAGTGAATTACCGAATTCAATCAATGATCTTCGTACACCAATGGACTTTTTTAAGTATTTATTTACGGACGAGATTTTGAATATGGTTGTTATAGGAGCAACCGAGCTGCGCATGCGAAAGATGTCAATACAAAATTCAAAACTTATTCACCAATACATTGGAATCCTTATCTACATGTCCATGGAAAGTTACTGGAGAGAAAGGCATTCCCGCCAATTCAACAAATAATGTCCATCAAAAATTTGAGGCAGTCAAAGAATATGTGTCGTTTACTGCAGCCAGGATACGATCCGCTATTTCGAATTACCCTGTTTCTCGTTTCCTCATAAATTTCCTCCATCCTTTCTATCAATCTTTCATTAATCTTCTTTTTCTCAGGTATTCCCACAGCTTCTGCCTGTTCACCCTACCAAATGCTGTCACTAGGTCAACGAATACCGCTACTATTTTCTCCCTTTTCTTTTCTAGTTCCTTATTTGCCATATGTTTCAGTATGTGTACGTTGTCTATCGTTCTTCTTGCTTCCCTGAATCCTGCCTGTCCATCTGGTAACAATTTCTTTTCCTCTATTACTAACCCTAGCTTTTCTTCTAGTACGTTTGCATATATTTTATAAGCCGCATTTAGCAGTGTAATTCCTCTGTAATCTCCCACTTGTTTTTATCTCCTTTTTTTATGCACTGAGCATATGTGTTCTCTCCATCTCTCCGGGAATCCTTCACCTCTCCATATTTCGTTTATTATTTTCGTGATACTTTTTCTCCTCCATATACCCACCCCTCACCTTGGGTCCTATCTTCTCCCGCCGCCTCTCATTTTTTCACTTCTACTACTTCCTCTTCTTTTATCTCTTCTCCTTTTTCAGATATTTCCTGTCCCTTCTTACTTTATCTGCCTACTCCTTTCTATCTCTCATTCCCCTCCGGCAAGTTCCTGAAACACCTCTTCCATTCGTTTATTTGTATTCCCATTTGTATCCATCTTCTCCTCTTTTCTTTCTTTAAATATTTCCATACGTCTCCTTCTGTTTTTATGTTTCTTACCTGCTCCTCCTGTTTCTTTTTGTTTTCTTCCTTTTTACTCTCAAATGTTTTCTTTTATTTCTTTACCGCCTCTTTATACTCTTCTTTTCCCACCTTCCCTTTTTTCCACAGTCTTAGTGTTCTTCTTGCCTTCCTTTTGACTTGCTTGCATTATCTGTCTCAGCACCTCTTCCAACCCGTTTTCTCCCCCTTCCATCTTTATACTGGATTTTCTTCTGTCGCTTCCTCCATTCTCTCTCACATCTCTTCCACATTATCTTGTACCCTCTGACCTTTCCATATTGTTTCTCCCATTTTCTCTTCATACCTCTTTATACTCTCTTCTGACCATACTTTCCTGGTTAGGAACTCCTCTTCTTTTTCCATCTCTTCCCTTTATCTCCCTTCAATTATCGGTTCCAAGCGTTGGTGGTACGATTTGACCCTCTACCCCACCATAAATTCCCTTAAGTTTTCCCCGGCTATTCGTCATTACATAGTCTATTATTGATTTTCCCCTTCCTCCTAAGCACAATGACTCTGCAATATCACTTTCTTTTCTATTACCATTTATTCTTTCCCATCCCTTTTTGTTGCACACTTCCAGCAGTTCTTTTCCGTGTCTGTTTAGAACTTTATCCTTTGTCTGTCTCTTCCCCATCCCTTTCTTCTTTTTGTGTTCCCCCTCTTATTTTACTTTCGCATTCAAGTCCCCTACTATTATTAACATTACATCTCCCTTTCTTCTATCATCTCTTCTAAGTTCTCACCTATCTCTTTCATTTTTCTGATATATATATTGTCATTATTTTTATTTTTAGTTTTCCCCACTGCATATTACCTTCAACAACTCTTCTTTGTTGAAATTTCTCTTCTTCTGCTTCTTGTTTCAGCCAATACGTTTTTATTCCCGTTGTTATACCCCATTTTTCCCTTCCTTTTCTGTTTTCCCTTTCCGCGTACTGCACCACCCCTGAAAATTGTCCTGGACTGGCCTTTTCCCACCATTCCTGTTCTGTTTCCTCCAACTATGTCTCTGGAAAACCTACCACGCCCTTTTCCCTAATGAACTCCCAGGATTCTTGATCTTTGTTCTTTATTCCCGCCACATTGCAGAACATTACCTTTGTTATTCCTTTACCTTCCCTTACTCATTTTTACGTTTCTTTGCCGTTTTGTCCCCCATCTTTCTCCTTTTTCCCACTCCAGCGAAATCAGTAACTTCTAGTTGCTGTCCGTATAGATTAAATATTCAAATTCAGATTCTAATAAAAAAATCAAGCAAGGGAAAGAAAGGATCTGCAAGTTATCCAAATAATAATATACAATTTACTAACATTTTTGGTACTTTTTTAATTTACTTTACAATTGTGGATTCGGATTGTTAGGCGACCAAATCGCACTAGGCGTCGTGAAGGCTTACCAACGTAAGCGGGTTGCCAAGCTAACTATAATAGAATAGGCGAGTCCTTAATTTAATCCTATCCAAATGTGGAAGGTGGAATTGTAACCTACTCGAAGAAGTAATATACAAATTAATTTCAACCATTCAATACGTACAACACCCTTTCCCTTTAAAAGAGTACGTTCAATTAATATTAAAACAAAATCGACACAAACTTAAGAAAATGTTGAAGCATATAAAAATTATTGATTCCCTCTTGACTACTTACAAAACCAAGGTAGTAAGACGATCTCTGTACACGTACCAAGTTACCGTCGTATAAATATGAATGTCATCAGTATTCTGAAATAAATATCATCCAACTTGGATAATAATAATTAAGTGTATTAACTTTTAACAACGAAATCATTCCTATCTCAATTTAAAACAAGCGTAATAATCTGTGTGTACTTTATAAATCATATTTTCTATTAGCTTTTAACATTAATGAAGTTCAAACGTTAAACTCGTTATACAACGTTAATTACAAATCAAATAAAAAACAAAATAAGAACAAGAATAAGTTGAATGGCTCCCTATTTGTAACTTGCTTGCAGTAGCAATTATACATGTAGAGTTGCCTTCGTAATGAAGTAGCTATCAAAATAATAGAAAAATACATGTAATTTCCCCTACTAACTTATTTTATTCTTTAAGCTTAAAAGTACACTTAAAATATGAAAAGGTAGTGATTACGGTGGATTCTCTTGTAACATAAATAAGAATTCAAAAACAAAAATGATTTCTTTATGGACATTCAAGTCTTCACGAAAAAACTGTGTTCACAGACAAAGAAATGATTTAAAATACTTTTTGTTTTTTTTAATGGTGTATTTAAGTTACTCAAATCTAAACGTTTCGATAACTCTTATCTTCGTCAGTACTTATACAGTGCGATCATTATTGTTTGACCGTGCCGCTCCTAGATCAGTACTACTGTTCCGCATGCTTAAAATGAAAATTGTGCTATATCTAGTGACGTAAATGCAGATATTAAGATAAATACTACCATAAATGACAAAAACATTCGTGAATAACGAATTGCCTATTATGTAGCCGTACAAAAAACTAGAAAAATTGTAATATAAGTTTATTTTGAATTAACACCTAATTTTTTTAAATTTAGCTTTATTTAATTATATTTACGTACATAACACAATAGGTATATGTTTATTATTAGCAGTATTTTGTCATCTCTCAACTTGTTGTGGAACCATTGGCAATATTCTAAACGATTTTGAAAATCTAAAGGTAGTAATTCTTACACAACCATTATTTTGTAAGGGCGAAAAGGTGGTTGACGTTTGACTGATTTATGGCATGTACCATAAGAAAGACCTGTAACAATTGCTTATATTGAAATACGTACAATGTTGTCAATCTAACTTTACTTATTTAATGTGTTGGTTTTTAAGATTATTTTTATTTTATTGCTTAAACATACAAGTCAATCATGTTTTGTATTATGCAAAATTGCTTGTTTGCTGGGCCAATTGTCTTAAAGGATTTGTCGGACTTCTTTAGAAATGTGTACGTAGATTTTCCACTACTTCCTCTGTAAGTACAGTAGTGCGACCCGTAGATTTTCCCTTGCAAACACTACCATGCTCATGGAAACGACTAACAATTCCTCGAATGTGTCGACATAAAACATCATTATCTAATTCGATGTTCTAAAAATGATTTCGATATTCTTCAACACATATTCGTACTGAATACTTCCAGTTTACATCTACATCTTTTTGGCGGTTTCGGAAATAAGCTTCCAAAGTAAACTTGTCTTGTTCGACAGTGAAAGACATTATACCATAAAAAAATTTATTTACGAAAAAGGCATAAAATACACGAATTAATTTACCTCGAAAGTCCTGGTTAATTTATTAATGAGTTTTGAAAAAAACTATTTTATTGTAATACAAATGTAGACAAAGGAATAATTGAAAAATCAAAAATCTATGTACCTTTATGAAATGTCAATCGAAGTTGAAATAAATATTTGTGCCTAACTTCACCAGAAACTTGGAATAAACTTTTGATAAAAATTCTGTAAAAAGCAGTTTTTTCGGTCAATCATTATTGATATTCTGGTATAATCTTTCATAATTGTTTAAGATATTGAAACATTAAATGACTGTCATTCTTCTTTAACACGCTTGCATAAAATAGAAAATTCTTTTATTCAAAGCCGCCTTTAACTCTTTTCAATGAACTTGACATTTATTTTGCTTTATGATCAAATTCCTAATTGTCTATACCCTGAATTTCTTTTTTGTTACAAAGGCTCACTTTGAAAGCTTCTTTGGTGGTCGCATGAATTTTGGATTTTTTCCTTAATATAACAATGACTGTTTATTTCAAATCTGCGTAAACCCTTGACAAAATTTTTGAAATAGTTTCACAACAGTTTCCAAATCGCTTACATATAAATATTTATAAGATTTCGTCCCCAAAATGGGTTCTGGCAGTAACCAGACAAGGTTGTTGGTACAAAACTGAGATTTATGAAGTAAACCCACGCCCGCAACCGTTCTAACTAAGGGTTCGGTAATAATAGTCTTCTCTGGCCTACCACTCTTCCTCTTTTATATACCCTCATGCCTATCCTACGATCACCAAAATGTGTCCCTTCAAAGCAAAACCAACCAGTCTCAATGGGTTTAAAAGTCACATGCCTTTTCCTGCAAATAAGCCATTTTTAAATTTTTACAAAAAAACGTAATAGCTTTCCGAAATGACAACATCCAATATTGATATTCGCTCAGTAGGTATTCAGAACTAAACTCAATTTTTTATAGAAGTCCTTCAGACGAGCAAGACCTCTTTTAGCAAAATTCGCTGAATTCCAATGCAATTGACCCTTGACTCATACACAAAATTTTCCATTGTGAAATACTAACAAATAGAAATGTATAAATGTTCTTTCTACACTTTAATATAATACAAAAATGTTATTATACAATATACGCTACCCATTAATAGCAATACAAGCCTACATTCCGGAAAATACAGAAGCTACACAATGGCACACACTATTGTCCCGATGAGGGTTTTACCAAAAAATTATTTCTCCTTTAAATTTAACTTCTTCATCTCACAGTCTTTTAAATAACATTCAAATATCCTTTTACATAACGTTCATCACTTTAAAGAAAATTCCAGTGGCGTAACAATTACACCAAACTTACAAGTTATATGAAAATTTAAACTTTCACCATTATCACACATAATAAAATACTTATCTTTTTTGGGTTTTTGAATGGTGTATTTTAAATTATACTATCTAAACGTTTCGATAACACTTACAGTTATCTTCGTCAGTAGTAATATCTATTAAAATTGTTAAAGATGTTAACAATTTTGTCAAAGCTGAAAAATTAAAACGTAAATACCAGCATGCTATTAATATTGCAGTTTGAGAAACGTATAAAGCCAACTATAGAATTAAATTTTAGTAAAGAATAACTAGGTCATTAAAATAACAATAGATCATCTATTGGTTATAAAAAACAGTTATAAACCTTTCTGATAATATTGTTTCAGACTATGCTATTGAAGCGCTTTCTAAAGGAGGAAATTTTGTGATAACACCAAAGTAATACCTTTTGAAAAAATAATTTCGAATATCGAAAACTCCATTAAATCATTACCTTTTGTTGCTGCTAATGAAGCTAGATATAACACTGTTCACATATTACGTAAAACAAAAACTCCAAAGAGCAATTTATCCTTTCGTCAACGACGTGGTTTACTTGATCTTAAACGCAATGAAAGTATAATAATATTAAAATCAGAGAAGGGTAATGCAACTGTTATATTAAATATGAACGATTATAACGTTAAAATAGAACAATTGTGGGAACCTGAGACTTATCGTGAAATACCAAAAGATCCAACAAAAAAACATCCTTTAAAGGCTAAAGAACTGATTAAGTTATCATCTATTCCTGAAGAAATAAAAAGGAAACTAAGTAACTCAGAAGCTATTTCACCAAAACTATATGGTTTGCCAAAAATTCATAAACCTAATATTCCTTTGAGGCCTATTGTTAGTGCAACACCCCATTACATTAAAAATTCTGCCGACTTTGTTTCAAAATTGAAGAGGGTGATATAATGGTCAGCTTTGATGTTGTTTCACTTTTTACAAAAGTGCCCCTAAAAGAAACTATTGAATACATTGATTATCTTTTTCCAAAGTACATAACCATTCTTTTTCAGCACTGCCTTACTACAACTTATTTTCAGTGGAATAGTAAATTTTATGGACATATTGATGGTGTAGCAATGGGCAGTCCCGTTAGTCCCGTTATAGCTAATTTTTACATGGAAAAACTTGAAACATTAGAGTTACAAAATACACCTAAAAAACCTTCAGTTTGGTATAGGTATGTAGATGACACGTTTGTTATTTGGAGACATGGAGAAGAGGCACTGCATGAGTTTTTGGTTTTCATAAATGATATACATCCTAGTATTCAGTTTACCATGGAAAAGGAAACTAATGGATGTTTACTATTTCGTGACATATTAATATCTAAAAATAATCATTCACTATCCTTTAAGGTTTACAGAAAGCCGACACACACTGATAGATACCTTCATATCCATTTTAATGATCTAGTTATTCTTTACTAAAATTTAATTCTATAGTTGGCTTTATACGTTTCCCAAACTGCAATATTAATAGCAGGCTGGTGTTTACGTTTTAATTTTTCAACCTTGACAAAATTGTTAGCATCTTTAACAATTTTAATAGATATTACTACTGACGAAGATAACTGTAAGTGTTATCGAAACGTTTAGATTTAAAATACACCATTAAAAAACCCAAAAAAGATAAGTATTTTATTACAATTTATACTCCATGAAAAGTTGTCCCGTACAAACACACGTTCATTCCATCTCAGAAATTATTCATACGCACAACACAACGTTTACATAGCTAGTGCGTCAAAATAATATCACTGGCTATTAAACTGCAGGTAAGGTTATAACTTCGGGGAAGCTACAATATTTTTGCTAATTGGTGGAAGAAAAGAAAATATGAGATACCCACCAATTTCATCATTGTTTTGTTAACTTTTCACACGTTTTAGTTTTGAAATCTATATTAGGGTGTAGCGAAAATATTGCGTTTTTAATTTTTTTCTAAATTTGACAAGACTTGGGTGGTCAAAAGTTGTTACCTGGTATACTGTTTTTAACCTTTGAATTTGAAATAAATCAAATTATATCTTGAGGTGCCACGGCGACCTTGAAAGTTGTAAAAAGAATCAAAATTACGCAAAAATCAATGCTTATTTAATTTTTGTTTTGTTCAAAATGTAGTTTAACTTGGGACAAAAATTAAATATTTATGTTATCAGTAACGCCCTAAAAAAATGTGGTAACTTCAAACAGATTCGTTGAGGTGCCACAATATTACTGAATGTCGAAGAATTACGGCTAATATCACACACATTTTCCAGTTTTATCTTTTATTTATAAATGAAATGCTTGGCCACAAAAACTGGTTTTATAACTATATTTCTTTTGTTTTTAGATTATAGCAAGTAATAAACAAAGATGGCAACTTTAACACGTGCAAAGGATAGTAATTATCCGTTATTTGCAGTTGGAGTACCCGTTAATGAAAATGTTTTACCCACATATGGTGATATATTGCGACAGTATATATTTACTCGTAACAATTTGAAATGGGAAGGTCAGTTAAAAGAGCCAACGTTTTCAGAAGTAGTCAAAATTATCGCCCCTTCTATCGAGACACTTTGGAAGAAAGCGTCAATACCTATCATATCTACTGAACGTATTATTGAAAGGACCCGTGATTAACACTGTAAATACAGAAATCTCATGAAACCCTTCAAACAACGATCCAACGTTCCCAGTTTTATAAAGAAAATCGAAGAGTTTAAAGATAAATCGAAAGTTTTGTTCGACATTGCATCTTGCAAATGTAAAACTTACGAAAAATGCATTTGCGAAAAAAACAAAAAAGTTCCTGTAATAGAGAGAACGTTTCTAACTGACCAAAGAACTATCAGAAAAGTGATGATAGGAAATATTGATAACAAAATGACAAAAAAGCTACAAGAACGGGAAAAAAGAAAACTGAAGCAAGAAAAATCACTACAAGAAGCCAACAGTTCTAAAGTGCAGAAATTTGACAAACCCGATAAAGAAAGAACCAACAGATCTGTAGAGTTAGGCGATAGTTTGTCAGATGATCATACTGTAGATTTAGACTTGCCTTTATTGGAAGATAATAACACTCCCTCTACTTCATCTGGGATTTCCAACAAATCTCGTGCTTCATTAACATATGCCCAAATGCGTAAAACTCTGCCAACAGTAGTTCGAGAATGTGATCGATGGGGTATTTCCGACCGTAGTGCTGCTGCTGTTTCTTCTGCGTTACTACAAGATTTAGGTATTGTTACTGAAAACGTTACAGCGTCTGTTATCGATCGTAGTAAAATAAGACGTGAGAGACAAAAATGTAGGAGTAAATTCCAATCTGATGGTGGAGAAAATGTAGTACTAAGATCGATCTGTTTTGACAGAAAGAAAGATCCATCCAGAAAAACTATTATAAAAGATGGAGTACATCATCCAGTAACAGCTATTGAAGAACATATTGTGATCCTTCAGGAACCAAATTCCGAATATTTAGGATAGGTTACTCCTACATCAGGACATGCTATTAGTATTTCAAAAGCTATTACGGTTTACTGTTTACTGACACAATATGACACTCAAGAACTAATTGCAATAGGATGTGATGGTACAAACGTTAATACCGGATACGGAAATGGTGTGATAAGGAAGTTAGAGCTCCATTACAACAAATCTCTCCATTGGTTCGTGTCCTTGTTGCACACGAATGAACTTCCGCTGAGACATCTCTTCATTAGTTTAGACGGCGCAACACATGGTCCTAAGTCATTTGGTGGGCCAATTGGTATAGCTTTAAAAAAATGCGCTCTACCCGTTATAAAATTTAAACCGATTGAAGGACATGAATGATCTCTCCTGCCGGAAATTGATTTAAAGGAACTAAGTAACGATCAGAAATATTTATATAAAATGGTTCTTGCTGTTACATCAGGTGAATGCAGTAAAGATCTGGCAAATATTCAACCTGGGCCAATATCACACTCCCGCTGGCTCACAACTGCAAGTCGAATACTTCGTTTATATGTCTCCTCAAATGAACCCTCACAAAATCTCCTCATTTTAGCTACGTACGTAGTAAATGTGTATGCACCGGTCTGGTTTAGGATTAAAGTTAAATCAGCTTGCTGGAAGGTCCAAGACACTTGTGGAAACTCATCTCATTAACTAGGTATCTTCCAAAACATTTGAAGGATGTAGTTGATCCAGTTATCCAAAGCAACGCATATTTCGCGCACCCGGAGAACATATTATTGGCCATGATCAAAGATAAAAGACCAATCATTCGGAAAGTTGCCCTTTGTCGAATAATACGTGCAAGAGAGTAAGAGAAGTCTAACTCAATACGCCAGTTTAAAGTTCCTGTCTTAAATTCTGAGGCCCAAGGATACTACGACATGATAAATTATGAGTCGTTTAAAAATATTGAACCCCCCTTAACAAGATGCCTTACAACAGCCGAAATTAAAAATTACTTAACTGACAGAGAAGAAATGATATTGATAACGTTTCCCAAACTGGTGTGTCACTCTCAAGCCGTCGAACGATGCGTCCGTTTGGTGACAGAAGCTGCGGAAGCTGTAGGAGACTTAGAAAGAGATGGCTACATTCGATCGAGACTGAAGTCTAGATCTATCATGCCGAAATTCAATAAGAAATCGGAATACAAACTTATGTAATATGTAGTTTAAGCTTACTATTTTAAAAATTTTGAGTCATAATATTAGGTTTTTTTAAATTTGTTTTTCTTTAATTTACCTTATATATGTTATTTGTGTACGCCACTGTCGTGGAATAAAAATATTTTTAGTTTAAAATAGTTCTAAATAAAATATATAAAATAACACTAATTTGTAAAACTAAAAAAGACTAGCTTACCTTAAGTAGAAGAAAATTAAACTTTATTTTAATTTAATGTGTTTTTCCTTATTTTTACCAAATTTGAATCCCTTTGTGGCACCTCAAGATGATACGACACAGGTTTAATTTTTTTTTTGTGTTCCATTTCATACCTTTGAGTACTTATTTTTGGCTCAAGTTAAACTAAATTTGATATCAACAACTATTTAAAAAAAAACATTAATTCATTAAATCTATTATCCTCATTAGGAAACATTCAAGGTCGTTGTGGCACCGTTAAAAATCGACAAAGTTGAAAAAAAAATTAATGGCAATCTACTGGTTTTATAGCAACAACTTTTGCACTCCCAAGCTTATTGATATAAAAAAATATTTTTTTTCGCTCCACCCTAATCTACGTATATGCAGATGCTATGGCAAATGAATCCATGAGTCTCTCCTGGTACACTTACTTTAGTAAAGCTGCTCCTAAATTTGACGGTCCAGGCGTTTAGTGTGGAATTTACCAACTGTTACTACTCGAGTCTGGCTAATTTCAATTTTATTTTTTATTTTTGTTCACATACACCATTTATTACCTATGTTGTTTTGGATTGCGCTACAGATTGATATCGCAACCTTGACTAGAAATTATGAAAGGTTTGTAATTTTAATTAGGTTTTTGAATACCTAAGTATGTGTGTTTAAAACATATTTCTGATTTTTGTTTATGTTTTTCCTTTTTGTAGTATTAAGTTAGTTTTTGAGAATTTAGATGCAGTTTTGAGAACATATAATCTTCTACCTACTAGTGCATAGGTGAGTAATGGGTCACTGAAAAACATACAACTATATCCATTATATCACCAAACGGAAACATACAATTACAAATTTTTGTAGTCTATCGTTTATATATTTACTAATGTAGGTTTTATCCACGTAAAGATATACAGTACAGTTGCTGCTTGTGATATCTTCTAGTGAATTAATAGTAATTTATGAATAATTTAAGAGTACAGCTCGAGCACAATATCCTTAACACAACATCATTTACGAGAGAAGTAATATAACAGATTATTTTTTTAATTCCGCTTAAAAAAGAAACAATATAAGCACACTTCAAGTTATTGTACAAATTTTGTATTGTAACGTATCCTTTGGTAATCATTGTAAAATTTAACCAGTTACATAATGAAGAAATTTATTTTCATTGTTGTGCGGTACCAGGTTGGTACTATCGATTTTCCTCAAGACCTGTCTACTCTGGAAATTCTGCCGGTTGATATTTGGGCAAGAAGACGCTTGCGCGATGAAAACATTTGCACTTACCACATTCCGGCATCCATATGGTTTGGAGTTATTTGATACAACGTGACGGTTGAGCAGTGATTAACTGCATAAATATATTAAAATGAAGAAAAAGTTATTCTTTTCTTCCAAGAGCAGAACGAAGAAATACTAGACACACTTTTTTTCTTGTCATTAAACAATTAAGTAATCATGGTAAGGGGTAATCATTTGGAAGTTACGAACTATCCCTATGCCGAGAGCTAGAATGTACCAACGCTCGATCATCCCAACAGCAAACAATTTTGTCCCCAATCGTCAAAAAATAGAATGTTCCTGCGCCAAGACAGATACTGCTAAAACGTCGACTTTAACACGCTCCATTATGATCGTGCTGCATTACGCTGTTATCAAGGCTTTCAAAGAGTTGTTCTTTGTTACCGTTCATACACATTTAACTTAAATGCGAAACTTATTATCGCTGCAACCTTGTTCTTTCAGTTGAGAAAGAGAGTTTACACCTACGGCGAGTAGCTCTATACTTTAAGCTTGAAGGTTGTTTCAACGGTCCAATCGGGAATTGAACATAGAAACTGGTTGGTGTTCTCTTCTGAATCAAGTGTATCATTTGCTATTATCATCCATTATATGTACAGTACAGTGTTACTTTTTAGAATTACTGTTTTATATAATACACTGAGGCTAAAAATATAGAATCCGTAAACAATTTTATAACTATAAACTAATCATTTAAACTTATTACATATATATATATATATATATATATATATATATATATATATATATATATATATATATATATATATATATATATATATATATATATATATATATATATATATATATATATATATATATATATGTATGTATATCGTTACCTTTATTTCCAGAATAAAATTTTTCATCTCGTAGTTTAAATGTCACCAATGACTTACCTGAAAGAAAACAAAATGTTATTACTTATTAATGTTATTCATCTAACAGTTGTTTTTTATTATGGTAAAATTATTTTTCTACTTTATAGAACCAGACATAGTACGATATTATCATTTATAATCGCAGTTTATACCATCCACAACAGAATGGTTTGCTCTTCATCCCATTAATACCTACGGGGTCGAAAATGACCCCCTAAACGTTTTGTTATTTTATTTACCAGAAGCGGTGATATCAATGTACGCATATAGCCCTGCAACTGGCCCATGGTTGTTAATATTCTATTAACAACATGCTTTTGCCAGTTTTAAAGTGTAGTTCTTTGCGTAATTGTTATGACTCGACATGGCGTCAAATTGTAAATGGTCGGTATTTCAATTTGTTATTGCTGTAGTATATATTGTAGTATTATTTGGAGTAAAATTCAATAAATTAAGTTATAGTATAGCCTGAACGTTCGACGTGTGATTTTCGACACCTTGAGCGTTACAACTTCTTTATCTAATAAAGCATTATTTTGTGCTCTTTTTACAGAGTACGACTTTTGAACATTGCTGAATTACTGGATGATACAGGCAAATTTGGTCATTGGCAGTATGCCGTATAGCATAATTATACCCCCTCATAACTTCAATGACTATGTAAAGAGCCGAAACTCTTTTAATTTCTTTAGTTAATTCTATAATAAACGAAAATAAAGCTAAATTCTGTAACTCATAAAATTGTCAATCAACCTGTACATATTAAGAAAATATATGAATTGAATTAATTCAAAGCTTTATTTACGTAGAAACATCAACCCTAACAACTATTTGTAGTCTGGTTCAGTATCTCTGTAACCTAAACTGTTTATATATACAGTATGTCAAAATAAGTCGACTGGACCCAACTTATCAATATACCAGGTTTTCTTAAAAGGGCACATTTTTCACATTTAGAAACGTGCGAAGCAATTTTGGGAAACTTCACTTCCCACGACTTGATAATTTTGTTTAGAATTCTTATAAGGGTGATGGTACGATTCAAATATTTTTTAATGGAGAAACATCTAACTCCAATGGTTTCGTAGGATAAACATTTTTTTTTCACACACTGATGATCGATGTTTTTGGTCCAGGTTTTATTGAAATTTAGTTAACAGTAGATACAAACATAAATCATAATTTTGACTATAAAAGAAATTTATAATCGTCCCAGTCCATTTCTGCTAACAAGGTTTTCAATGCTTTTTTTGCTGTTTTTTGCTCTTGTATTATATTATGTTATGTAACCATAGTCTCTGTGTTAGTGGTAATTGTTGGTGCTGCTGTCATTATTCTTGCCGCTATCAGATATGGATTTTCCATTTAATGACCATCTGCCGCGAGAGTGTCCGAGTGTGTCAGGAGATATATCTAAATCTTAGAGTTCCAAATCTGAAAACTTAAAACACTTGCACGAAATGTCGTCTTCGGAAACCAGAAAGTTTGGAGCCAGTTAAGATTATCAGATTGATAATAACGTTAAGACCAGTGCCAAACAGTTGGAATGTAAATAAGATTGCAAAACATACCGTAAGACAGATTCTTGACGATCGATTAGGTCTTTCTTTTTACATACAGGCAGATCGAGCATTATTGCCACTTGATCACGGTTACGATTAAATTTTGGATATATTGTTCGGGGTCACAGACTAATCAACGACTGATTCCACACTAAAATATTGTTTAAACGTTTTTTAGAGTCAGATATTCGCAACGAGAATTTAAAATTGACCATGTTTTAGTTAGATCGTTCCGATTGTCTGATGGCCTTAATGGTTCTAGTCACCTTCGTTCTCTTTGCTGAAGTAGTTAAAAGACTTCTGCCTTAACTCGTGTCACAAAATATTTCATGCACAAAGTTGCTCGTTACTTTCCACGTGCCGTAAAAGAATATCTAGTTGAACAATTCATATAGATGAGTTGGTAAGGTGGAGAAGTATCCATTAAATGGTCACAACGGCCTCTCTATAGGCATCCTTGCACATTCTTTACCTTAAGAACAGAATAGAAGATTCTGTCAACGCATTACGATGAAATGAAGACACTTTAAGATGGGTGTACTAATAATATCGATATTATCATCGGAAAAACATTTTTTTTAAGCAATACGAAGTACGAGGTTTTTATAAGCGACACAAGTGTCTTCTCCTCAAAGAAATTTTAGAATCACATGATCTTAACGAAGATACTGAACAAATTTATAATGGAGAGGAGATAGTTCTAAACTTTCTTCACTTTTCGTTGGACATCTTTAGTTACTGAAAGTATTGGCATCCTTTGAAGTTCCCAGGTGCTACATTTTATTAAGGTTGATTTACGTGTTTCCAAGCAGCGCACATGAAATTTCATATCAAACCTTACATCGAAAAACCAAGATCATTACATTACATCCTTCTTTATATAACTTGACCCCTTTCAGATATCATTTTAGTACAAAATTACTCATAAACTTTTGATAATTTACAAATTGTCTGCTAAAACGCAATCGAATATTCAATGTTTATACGAATTAAAACAAATTTATTTTAAACGTTAGATTTGTCATTAATCTAACACATTCTACTTTACAAATAAATATGTTTTATTGGGTAGATATAGTTGTCTAACCAACTTAAAGCTTAACGCTAACTTCATTTAACGAAATGTAGAAATTTAAATACAGGTGGCTCTCCTTGATTCTAATTTTATTGTTCATTGACATTCAGAAACAACATGTCGGCAACTGTTTAGTAAAGGTTGAGCTAGCAGGTGCTAAATGAATTTTATGTGCCGCATCCCTTCTTCTATAATAAATGTTCACTAGATAAACACCATTCCACATTAGAAACTGTGACCCTTGTGGAGGTTTTTTCAATACTTTTTTATACAGGATTCCATACGGATAATTCATCATTTACGTAGGTCAGTGCATGAGCCAGAAGTGGGCTAATCTTAAAAAAGTAAACCCTGAGGGAGTGAGTTTCTTTTATTATATCTAGTACTGCAACATTCTGAACATTTTCAGATATAGAGGAGTCTTTTGGGTAGCGATAATGTCTAGTCCAATTTGTGTAGTGTTTAATCGGCTGACTATCACGCAAAAGGATTAGGAGGTCAATGTGAGAATGAATTTGGAGTGGAGCACGTATTGCTAATATGTGGATTTAACAACAGACTGAGATATAGTAACAAGCGAATGTTTAAATAAAGCATTCATTTTGGGCATATTAAAAATAAATTTATTTCTTCACAAAATAATATGTCATATGTCAAACGATTTTCGTAAGTGTAGCACGAAGTCTTAAGTGAAATAATTTCTAGGGAAAATCTTGTCATTACGATAATTCAATCTGGGTATTGCATAATGGCAGTAGGTAGTGAAAATTAGAGCTATTTTGGTAAACTCAATTGTCTCTTATTGAAAAGCTTGTGAATTTTAACTCATTTATGGTGTTATTGGAAATAAAAACTCATTAAAGTGAAGTAAGGTTCCTTGATGAAGCATGATCATTTACATAAATAAACTATAAAACAGTTTTCTTTTCAATATAATGGCACAATAAATTTTGACCAAAATATAAAAAATTGAAATCTTTCTCTGGTTAAATACGCTCTATCTGACATTCCGGAAATTAAATAAATATAGAATCAAAATAAAAAGTGTACAGATATAAATTTCACATAGAACCGAGAAAGAAAAACTCACTATAAGTAAGTATAGCATATCGTTTGTTAGAAATAAGAAAATTGAAAGAAATCTTATCGTATCAAAGCAATGAAAAATGAATTGTATATTTGTATAATGTTGGTAAATAGCAACAACAACTGGTTGCGATAATAGCAAATTTACCTCAAGATTACATACAGCTGATGTAGGTTTAATCCACTTCTATGAGGTATACTAAAGGAAAGTTACAACAAGAAAGTCCTTTAAAACTTAAAGAGCGATGCTGATTACACGTAAGGGTAAATGTAGTTAGCTGGATGTGAAGAACAGAATGTCAATTTTGTACCAGTTAACGAGAAAATGGAATCAGAAGTTGAAGTTATTGTGGGGTTAAGGTTGAGCTAGCCGAGGGTTGGGTGAAATTAGAGAGAAAGTGCTACTAAAGTAGGTAATTGCAATCAAATTATTGCCAAGTGAGATTCTGTAAACCAGCAGGGGTTGAAATCCAGCTTTGTAAAAACAATTCGTATAAATATAATAAACGTGAGTTTAATAATTACGTAGAATAGCGAAAATGTGAATTTTGTAGAGTGTGTTATTACTATCTAGACTGGTCGAAACAATAAAGGAGTGAGAAATGTCCGAAACACCTGCAGCAAGAGAGGAGGGTGGAAAAGTTCCTTACACTGACGTTCGTATGGCACGCGGGGTCACGTTTTGTAGCATGTGCTTTTTATAAAATGCGAATTTACAATACAGACATGGAAAGAAGTTTACTAAAGTTTTCGGTAAATTGCTGAATACGTTGAATATAAGGCTTATGCTTATGGAGCGATTTAATATGAAAGTATAACCATTTCGGTTCTCTTGCAATTTCTCGACTGCGACTGGGAGAATTACTATTTAAAATTTAGCTTTTACATTTTTAAACGTGACTTTTCCAGATAAGCAGGTCGTGGAAACATTAATGCACGTATGCTTGAGTTGTTTCCGCAACACCGAGTTTCGCTTGAACAAAGCATAAGACACAAAAGGGCAACAAGTCGTTCAAGACGATGTATTTTCCTGTGGTTAGTTCCCATGAGATATATCTACGATTTTTGCACAGCGGGAACCAAACGAGGCAATCTCAGAGTCGACGCGTAACAAAACATGGGGACACGACAAATTAAACTTTATATTTTCTTATATATCTACTGTTTTTGTTTGTATCGTAAGAGAACTAATCGATTTTGTTGCATTTAGATCAAGATGGTAAAAAGCATTGTGGCAGTATGTATTACAGAGAATAAATTATCTTGCATGAGTAAACTGTGTTATGTTGCGGCTGCAATGCTCAGGGGAGCGAAGTGACTTAGAGAAAATGAGATCTCGACAACCCTCCCTGCCGTTAGTTGCTGTTCTACCTCCGTACTTCCTTTATTTCCGCATCTTCCTTCAATAACGTCCGTTCCCCTACTCCACTTTGTTATTCAGTGGAATTTATACGACGTTCTGATTTATTGCAATAACAGGGTGCGATTTGCATCAAATCGATGTGTCAACAGTACTTGGAAACTGCAACTCTCTATTAATAATTCATTGGTAGGTAAAACACCAATGAAAATGAAACTGTACGTATCCGATTAACGTTTGAACTGGTTAACCTGCAAGATATTGTCGAATAACATGAGTTGGGGTGAACGAAATAGCCATCTGTATTCTCGAGGGGTTTTTGACTGCAAAATGAGAGCCATAGGGCAGGAATCAATACAAATCTGCCCTTCTAATGCGCCAATATATCTGCTCAACGTGCTGCTGATTACTTTTCCTTTCCCAACTCACTTTTATAATGCGAGTAGTTTTCTTCGTCGAAACTGAACTTGCTACTTTGCCCGTGTTTTATTATATTGCTTTCATTTCTATAATCTGTTTATATGGTCGACTGTCTACCGTCTGTCATTCGTTGTTATTATTTGTATCATTTCTGTGGAGAAAATGTACACAAAGGGAGATTATTTGGTGTCTCGAACATTTTGAATTCTTTCTTTACTCATGCCACAAGCATAAAATGAAGGAGCCTATGCTTATGCCAATTTTCTTACAGCACAATGCTCTTTTATTTCTTTTTTCCCTTTAGTTAATGATACATTTTACATTTTATTGCACAAATTTTAATTAACATAAAATCTGCAATTCTAAACCTAATATCATTTTGAGCATGCTTTATTGTAGTATTTGTAATAACACCTGTTGTAGCTCCATAAATATTCGAACAAACGGACTATCGAGCAATTAGCTCCTTGTTCTTTACGTTTAAATAATCTAATTAGCACTAATAGCTTGTATATAAACATTAAATTACCGGTATTTTAGTTTAATTAACGTTCCGTTAATATAGCCCAGTTTATGGTTTCCAACGTGAATATAATATTTTTAATAACATTTTCATATTTGACATTAAATTTTATATAAGTTAAAAGAAATTAAAAAACTTTTAATCTTATTAATAAAATAAATACTTTGCGATGTTAAAATTAAATCGATACGCGATTATACAGTACATCCTTCCAACACAAAAGAAGTGTAGGTACATCAATCACGCCGATCGACAGATTAAATAAACCCTTTCAAGATGAAACATTTCTTCATTACAAAAATGTTAATATGCAGGTCCATAAACTAATGGCTTATAATTAGTATGTAATAATCAATGTAAGTATTAGTGATACTATTATGCTGTGTTAATCTGCACTCAATCTTTCTGCTTAAGGTATTTGCTTAGTAGATGTTATGATGTGAAATGTAAAGAGGTGTTTCCTTGTTCATTTCTTTGTACCTATGTAATGCATTCAATTAAAATAGTAGTATTGATGTTACAGCACTGCCGCTATGTTTTGTGAGAATATACTGAAAATACCGTAAGCTGACGTGAAGTGTATTCGAAACGTTTTATTATTTAAGATATTTTCCGTATTGGCAGCACCTTAAAGGACGTACATACATTTTCTGTACGTTACCAGGAATTTTCTTACTCACTTGAATGGCTATACAGCGACATTGTTTGGTATTTTGTATGATTTCTATACGCTCCGTATATAAATGGCACTACCATGATTTCTCATTATTTGCTCCGTTGCTTCAGTTTTATACCTTTTGAGTATCACATTTTTATTTAGGAATTGTCTCATTATTTGCTTTAAACCAGCCTTTAAAGAAACTTTTGCTTAACCGATTAACACTTGGATTAACTTTTCATTCATTTTTTTTTAATATTTTGAGTTCACAGTGCTCTCCTGAGCAAGATTTAATTATAATTTTTTGTACCACGTCCCTAAGCCAAGATACGAACTGATACCATGTTAAAACAAACGGTAAATCTTAATGCAGAACTAACCTAGGTACATTTTAGAGGGCACAGGATACTTTGGTACTGGTTTATAAAATTATGCATGTAGTGGTAGTGAACACAGGATAGATCTGCTGTACATAATAACGTGGTTAATTCTTATCTTCATTTTAGTACTGTTGTTTTGTTGGTGTAATGATTTTGTTATCTATCTTTGTGTTGAAAACTATGCAAACAAGAGGAAGAAAGATATTAAATCTGCTTTCTATCAATGAGGCAAAACATGGTAGGTTGGCATTTTTTTTTAAATTTTCAACAACTAATGCACGTAAGGTTATGTACTTTAAACGCAATCAAATATCTTAACCATTCTTGTATAGTTAACACTGGATCTATAAGTGGGAATGAATCGAATTTGCTACAAAAGTGCTACAACGAACATGGTTTAGCAGTTCTACAGGGTGTTACACAAGAAACTAGCAGTAACAAGTTGAATTTACTAGAAGAAGTCAATAGCGATTATGATTTATCTATGCCACAATTTGTTCCCAATGAAACGGTTACAGTGATAAACGATTTTCGATTTGAAACTTCAAACAATGTCATAATGCAGTTGAAGACGTATTTTCACCCTGAGCAACAAAAGGATGTTGACAACTATAGCGACGCCCATCATAACAGACATAATATTGTGCAAGAGCTTATTGAATCTGATATATTTGACATTGATCCATTATAATATAAGCCAGGTATAATAAGATAATAGTGTAACTAATGGGTATTTGTTCTCATAACAAATCGTTAAACTAACTCGAGATACAACCCGTACACCAAAAATAATGCCTTTGTATCAGTCGGTAGTTTAAAATAGGCCGGTTCATGCTTTTGTTTTGCTTAATTACCACAATTTATGCTGTGTTATGTCCACTTAACATCAATAGAGAAACTGCAATGTAACACTAATAAAAATGATCTCGGACGCCAAGTTATTTTTTAATTATGCTCGGAATAATTAAACCGAGGTTTACAATAAAAATTTTACCAAAATGTAAAAAATAAAAAATATACAAACTATGTTTATTAACAGTTAAATTTAGCGTTATATAAAATATATCTTAAAAATACCCTTATACTAAGAAATCATTAAACTTATAAATACCTGTTGCAAAATATAATATAATACCCCTGGTATTGTAAAAAATAAATGCGGAAATGCAAACCAAGGTGATTTAATCCTTGTATCAATGTTGCGCAATATATCGCAATAACAATGCTTTACGTTGTAAACCTCACCAAAATGGAATTTTATTTCTTATAAATTGCTCTTCAAGAAATTTGGGTAATCCAATGTTTATTGAATTCTCTCGAAAGTTCGAAATAAATAATGAGATCTACATTTAGATCTGCATTAAAAGCAAAACGCAATCATAAAATCAAAAAGCGTACGTAAAAGTAGAATTAAAGGTGCAATTAAAAGCGGTAAAATTAAAGTGTCAAAGTAAAAAAAAATGCCTGCAAAAAGCAAATGTTTTAGATTTTAGTATTACGAGTTATATATTTCTTATCATTAAATCAATGGCACTTTTCACAAAATTTAGGTGGAAACCCAAAAATGGCTCACAGCATCAAACAGCGTACCTCAAGAAATGAAAAAATGGACGCTTAGGAAGTCAGATGATGATGCGTTCGCGAAAATATGAGCACAAAAAAAATAATTTAAAGAAGTGGGAGTATAAACCCTTAAGAAGATATGCACTTAAGTTACACCAAAATTCAAATTAAGTTGCCTACCACATACCTATAATTCATTAATAATTAAATTTTTTTCTTATATTTACAACAAAATGAACGAAGAACGTAAATTACGGTATATTTTAATACAACTCAAAATGGGTTGTTACACCATATCATACATCGGATAACGAAAATGACCAAGACTATTACCCTAACAGCTAAATTCATAGTAGTGGCGAGTCTGACATGAGCGTAGCAGAGCTGGTTACAGAAATAAGTAATCAACACGAAAATAAAACCGATAACAATAATACAGTAACAGGAAACGATGAAAAGGTTTGTCGAAAAAAGAAACGGAACGTAGGAATAAAATAAAGAAACTGAGAAATACAGGAAAACCTTATATCAACTGGAATAAGAAATCAGTTGCCGCCAGACTGTTAGGCCCTCCTTGTGATAAGAAGTGTCGCCTAAAGTGTAGAACTAAAATTGCTAAAGAACAGAGAAACAAACTTTTTAATGAATACTGGGGTTTAGACGACATAAATCGGCAACGCCGTTTGATTGCGCGGTTGATAGATATTCAAACAAAAACTGTCTGCGTCATTGCACTCTTGATAAACAAATTAGTTCTTCCCCCACTGAAAAGACTTTACAATAAGCTGATACTCATGCAGCAAATCACAGCAACACAAATGAAGAAGAGTTTGAGGACAAAGGAAGCCGTAGTACGTTCACTTACTATTATCACTTGCCAAGGGAAGGACAGGATAGAATAAAGGTATGTCAAACACCTTTTGGAATAATCCACCAGATTGTGAAGACAGTCGCCACAAAATTAGCATTAGAACTGCAGTAGAATCCGATAGAAGAGGAAGAGCCCAATGCAACTCAAAGTTACCAGATTCTATTAAAGATTCTGTAAGGAAACATATTAGTATGTTTGAAACTATAGAGAGTCACTACTGTAGGAAGGACTCTCAGAAAAAGTATTTGCCTTCAACATTAAGTATTAATAAGATGTTCTCTATGTATACAAAGTATTGTACGGCAAACAATATCAAAGCGATCGCTTCACAGTCAATGTATAGAAATATATTTATAAGCGAATATAATTTTGAATTTTTTATTCCAAAGAAGGACCAGTGCGATATCTGTGCACGTTACGCAAACTCAACTGAACATGAAAAACTTGAGACGAAAATTTCTGTAGATGCACACTTAAGAAATAAACGTTTGAGCCGAGACCTAAAGCAGAAAGCTAAGGAAAGGAGTCAGTAAGATGAAACTTTCTGAGTGCTGCTGTCTATGAGATGCAACAAGTACTGCCGTCCCCTAAAATTGAGGTTTCGAAAGCTTATTACTCAATAAAATTAAGTACCTACAATTTAACAGTATTTGGCATTGGAAAGAAGGGTAGATTTTGTTATATGTGGTAAGACAGCATAGCTGCTAGGGTTGCTTGCGAAATAGCTAGAACAGTTTGTATGAAAGCACATGTAGTGAGGAAAATGCAGTTAGAAGACATATACGATCTTAAAGGTCTACTAAATGACACTATAAAAAACACAGAAAAAGATGATAATGTGGACAAAGTTAACTGGGCGTCAGTAGATGCAGGTGCTGCTGACATGATACTGGTAAAATACGATTTCTTCAAATTAATGTACAGGAACGGAGAAGAAAAAAAAATAGTACCTCTTCATGCTTACCAAGTTAAACCTTTACGAACAAAACAAATTCCTATTAAGGCGGATATATATAGCGCTCTAGTTTCATTATGTCGCGAAAATGCGATTTCAAAAAATACAATAGTTTTACTATTACTTAGAGCATGAATAATCTTTTGGGATTGAATTTATAGTAGGTACTCACCTTAGTTCAGTTTATAGAATTATTATTATTTTTAGTAGTTTTTGTACAAAATGTTTTTAAGTTCAATGTGGTTGAATACTTTATGTTAGATTTTGATATTAAAAATAAAACCTAGCAAAACACTGTACAATTTATTTATCCAACTATCCTAGGTACTCGTATATCAACTAATACACAAGAATTATATCCTATGTCCAAGTTTGCCACATAGTATTCATCTGCTCCAATTTTCGTTAAACCAGAAGTCCCATAATAGGGTGTTTTATAAATTTGCATTTTTCTATAATGGTAAAAAAACATACTAACAGAGCCCAGTGAAATACGATCATTGTTGCTTAAATGGTTAATGAAAACAAACTTAAAACCGCTCTCCTGTAAAAGTAACGATATTAACTACTGCATAAAGTTCTGCACCAAACTGACGAAATATGCTTAGAAAACATTTTAACCCTTCCAGAGAAATCCATAGTTTTTAAATGTTGGGTACCGTTTAGATTCATTCACTAAAGAATTGGTTATTTCTGGATTTAAAACAAGATTTCGACGCATGATAAATTTTCATAATTTTATTACCTCTAAATCAGCTCATTTTATCCATATCATCTTTCTCTTGCCTTCCGAGAACGAAAAGATATTATCAGAAACATAATCACAAGTGCAACTTTGACTAAGAGCTGCTAAAATTGTTGGACATACAACTGGGTCAATTATTTGATGTATTTATTGAATATATAACGCGGTGGTTGATGTTCCTTGCATTTTCACTTATTCTCTCGTTATTCGCCAATTTTGTCTCATCTCGAGCTCTCAGCTGTCTATCAGTCAGGTTTTCAACAACGCCACATCCATTTTCATCACCTGACTCTTCGGTGGGTGTCCAGATGTGCATCTGGAAGTGCAATATAAATTTTCCTCAAGCAAATAACCAGGTCTGAGTATATCTTTTGTATTATGTATATAAATCAATTAGTTTTGACACTTCAAACGCTTACTATACCATATGGTATGTTTAACCTAAGAGCATGAGATATAGGTACTTTATCGTATTAATAGAAGCGCAAAAGTAATCTCTAAACAACCATACCATACAATTATGCGGAAACCAAGATACTAAAATATTAATGTACTTACACCAAACGAATATCCATTTTACAAGTAAACTTTAGCACAGCAAACTATAAACTTACACCACTTCAAATGTCTCATTCTGCAACATGTTACCTGATCTTTGCTTAGTAATAGTAAAAGACTGACACCCATTTTCGATACGAATTTGGATAATGGGAATATTTTAAACAGAACCATTCCTTTGATACCGTACGGTATCGCTAGGCGCGAATGGGTTAAATATACGTGCGAATATCAATAACCTAGTCTTAGCTGAAATGTCGGAAACGGGGCAGTTCAGATCTCGACATGGGTATCTCTATTAATTCGCTACCTGTACTACACTGTCGGACAACCAATAATCAGAATTGTTCTATAAACACTCCACTTCTGAATTAAAAAAAAATAGTAGAGAACGGATCTCTCTGGATGGCAAAGGAGCGAATATTCGACTTCCCACGTGGTGTTTAACTGGTTGCCGAGATAAAATTTATAAGTAACACCACAATATAATAAACAATTACTCGGGAAAGGGCCCAGCCAAAATACGTTAATTTATATACTTTTAAAACTTCCTCCATCAGTCTTTGCTATCCACAGGATAGAATGATAATTATCGATGATGGTCCTAACGTGGTCAAGTTAGTGATAACAAAATTATTTACGCTTGGTTGAAGACGAATTGTTAAATGCAAATGCTAACATTGTCGTTGCCATTATAAACGGTGTTATTTACAATATGAAGGAGAATGAATGGGTTACGCACAGCGATATATCTGGTGTCACTAAATTTTAGTGCCTTCGACTAATTATGTTTTGATTAAGAGAAAAGTTTTATATTTCGAATGCAAGTTACTTGGGGGCTTTCCTTTTCAAATTTGATTTTTAAAGATTTAAATATTGGCTTCTGATGAACACTCTAAGTGTTAAACAACGGTTCTTAATTAAAACAATAAGACTCATTAAAGTAAGCCTAACAAGACAAGTGGTTTATACTACGCGGTTTTTAACTCTTATCAGGAAAATGATTTACCTTCACACGGTAAATATACTGGAGTTTTTCCTTAATAAATATTTATTAGCATTAACTACAAAATTCTATGTAGCTCTACACAGATGAACAGCCGAATTTAAACAGATTCTATAAGGTCTGGGATTTAATTAATTCAGGTTCAATTATGAAACAGTGATATACCTTAAGTGGATACTCTCAGTTTTGTTTCTGGATTACCGTTATTTTGAGAAACTGGACAGGCAAATTTCCGTGTAGTAGGTAGGCGAGGGTGATTATAATCGAGGTCACTAGTGACAAGGGCAAACATCCCAGTCCTAGTGAAGCTTTATGTGTGGGTGTATCGGTAGACCAGGCATGCTGCTTTCTTTCCTACGAAGTAAGACATGGTGTCGGGCTCATTTCCATGCGACAATACTTCCATCTGCATAGTTTTAAGTGTGTGACGTAAAACTTTAAGAAATGTAGACGACCTCGGATATTAAACGTCTACTGGTTGGGAGTTGACCAGAAAAGGTCTGGCGGTACAGGAGGAGAATGATCAATCTGTTTGTGATGCGCGGTTTTATGAAATCAAGAAGTAGGCGGACAATGATACTGGCGTGACGTAAGCGTCGCTTATTGCTCTATCTAGAGCAGAGGTTACCAAGGAAATTCTGCAGTAAGATGGTTTCCGTCTTTCGTAGTAGTTGTAGAAGTTAATCTCTCCATTGTGTAAATTCAAACAGTACATTTACCTTTACTTAATTGAAGAATACTGGTACTGTTATACCTTTCTGTTACGTTTCATCTTATAGTATGGTAAAGAAATAATACTTTTTACCTGTGCATCTTATTTATGTTACATTTTTGGAACGAAAATTGAAACTACAGATCTTTTTTGTACATTGGTCAATAAAGTTGAACACAATGTTAACCAAAAAAAAAACACATACGTTCAGTTCTTTTAGTATTGGTAATATAAAAACAAACATACTTAAATGTGTGTTATCCTGCATAATGATATGTTCGTAGATTCAGATTATTACATTGAACTATTCATTAATCTCAAATCGGAATTTTCATTTTGACGTACGTTCTACGTAAAGATAAGTCATATTTTGTGTGACATTAAGATTCAGATTGAATTAGTTTTATTTTATTTAAGCTTTACGAATAATCACATTTATATTCGAACCATTACCAATTGCGTCGGTATTGTTTCCGAATTATTTCAAGAAAATCATCCCGATTTACCGCGGCTTTCTCAAAGCGCAATTAGCTATTCAAGAAAACCCCATAATTTCGGCACGCCAATTAGCGCGCGATAATGAGGTCCGTCATAGAACTGTTTTAAGGCTTTTAAAAAATGCAAATATGCACCCTTACAAGACGTAAATGCTACAAGAATTGACTGATTAAGATGCAGACCGACGAATTGAGTTTTGTGAACGAATGATGGACTTCATTGACTATGGTCAAATACAGTTGGAATGGATTCTCTTTTCGGATGAATGTACCTTCTCTTTGCATGGTGAAGTGAATCATCACAATTGTTGTTATTGGTCTGACCCCCATTGGATGCGGGAAACTCCACAAAAATTAAACGTATGGGCCGGCATTATTAGAGATCCAGTGGTAGGGCCATTTTTTGTGAATGGTAATCTTGGTGGGCAGTTGTATCTTTCTATGCTCACGGATGACCTGCTCCCAAATTTAAGGGGTCTTCCAAATGACTTGGATGAGAGAATTTGGTTTCAGCAAGATGGCGCTCCACCACACTATGTATTGCCAATACGGAACTATTTAAATCAAGTTTTTCCAAATAGATGGATTGGTCGAAGAGGTACATTTGAATGGCTACCACGATCCCAGGATCTTAATCCCCTTGACTTTTTAATGATGACATTTGAAGAGTAAGGTTTATACTGCATTACCAACCGACCTTCAGGATCTGAAGGGCAGAATTACTGCAGAAATCAGAAATATTCCACAAAACGTGAGAAATGGTTATTATCACCGATTGTCTAGAAACAAATGGACACCATTTTGAACCTCTTTAAAGTTATGAGTGTATCCCATAAGAAAAGATTTTTTTGCAAAGAAGGCGTTAATTCGTAGTTTAGTTTAAGAAAGTTCTCAAATGAAACTTCCTTTGCGAAGAGAGTGCGTTTATTTGTTTATTATTTTTCATTTTGATTTTTTTGTTCAACAAAATAATGTTTAAAATTTTGAGAAGATAAATACTGCGTTGTATTCCTCTTAATACAAGCTTTCACACATTGTATCACTTGACCTACCCTTACATTTGAAAAAAAAAAGTTAGGGGCGGCTTCACCCCCGGCGGTGGATATATGGAGAATCTGTAACCCCCAGATTGAGGGCTGGAAACTATTATAAAGAATGCTTATCATGATTTCTCTCCCGGACTTCACCTCTTTGAGTTACAGAATTTATTCCACTTAGAGTATACACCCTGTATATATGTGCTGTGCGTGTGTGTGCGTGTGTGTATTAGTTGCGTGGGTGTGTGCGTGCGTGTGTATGCGTGTGAATGTGTGTATGCGTGTGAATGTGTGTATGTGTGTGTACATGTGCTCGTGCTTATGTGTATGTGTGTGTATGCGTGCGTGCTTGCGTTCGTGAGTGCGTGTGGGTGTGTGTGCGTCAGTGCGTGTGTGTGTGTGTGCGTTTGCAGGTAGTGTTCATATTACATACAGACGATGTTGTATTTAAGCGGAAGCACGTCAATAACTGGACGGGTAAGTCTTTCAGTCTCAAATGTCTCAAGACCCTCGGAGCTGGTCAAGAACGATCAGGCTATGCAGGGGAGAATTTCAAAGCTGATAATGTTTTGTAACGTATTTCGACCGGTCAAAGTGAGGACCGAAGTAGAAAAGGCCCTGTAAACAAACTCCCGTTGTCAAGAAATAGAGTATAGCGGCAAAGGCCTTGAAACAAGCTCTACTTTCGGTTTTATACATTCACGCCGTGTGTGGTCAAGGTTTGTGCTTGTGACGTAAGTATTCATTATTAGTTTACCGTAGGCGGATGTTAATGGTCGGGCTCTGATATATAAAATCTTCCAACGGTTTTAATATTTCCGGAAGTGCGGATGAAAGTTGGTTATTTGGCAATATGGATCAATAACGATTAAGTTACGTTATTCATTAGTAAATAGTTAATTCCGGTTAGCGGAATAAAAAGTTAACATGCGTTAAGCGTTAATATAAAACAGGTACATTACTAAAGTGTGGAATACCAATTAATAATCTTCTATCTTTACGATGAATAGAAATTTCAGAGTAATGCTACCTCAATTTAGCCATAAATATTTTTTTTTTCTTTCTGAGTGAGCAATACATTGGTGTGTGTTGATCATTCATATGTTATGAATGGCTAACTAATTGGTGTGTTCATCAAAAAATCTATAAACTTTTAGCGAAAATTTGTATAATTACAGACGTTACATACCTTCTTGCTGCGTTAATCTCTAGTAACGTCCAAACTTCCGGAAAATCTATATACACTAAATAAGTTTCAATTGCTTGGAAATAGAGGAAATGAAGTTCAGCTTTACGATATTGATTTATGGACAAATTTCTCTTTTTTAGCAAAATTCTGAATATTAAATAAGTGCTACCGTTTGGCAAATGCGAAAAATGTTGTAGAATTATAAATGATTAAAAAAAATTAAAACTTGCAGATAAAACACAATGTAGTATTTAGATAAAAATTGTGATCTTAGTAACAAAGTTATTTCATTAGGATATTCGAAAGATTAAATGAAGTTTGCATAAAATAGGATTAAATTTGCATAATGTAACCCCGACGTTAAAATCCTGTAGCTATTTACACCTGTTATTTGGGGACATTGTATAAAACTAATTGCTCCATAAATACTTACTTTAAAGAAACGGAAAATGAGTTACAAGATATTAACTACACAAAATTACTTTTAGGGATTTTAAGAAGAAAAAGCCAGTACGTAAATGTCTTTCCAAGTTGAGTGTGCTTGTTTCAATTAAACTAATCTAACTTCCGAGAGAAACCAAAGTAACTTGATAACATAACACCAACGTAAAGTAAGTAGCTGGGTAAATAGTTATTATCCTTGAAGTTAATTTGCACTGTACTTGGCGCCTCTATAATTCTTAATGGGTAGAAGAACTGCAGAAACGTAAATATATAGTCACTGTTGCTTGGTGCATAATAACCAGCATCTGGTTTAGTTTTGTATATATTTTGGCACTTTAAACCAAACGGTACCTATTTTAATACATTTTCCTATACGTGACCTACATTTACTACACCTTAAGTAGAAATTTATCTCTATTTTTCCAAAAACACACGCATTTTAGAGATATAAAAACAGAACTGTGTGAACGGAACAATTTTCAGTCTCTACAACAGTATAACCTCATAAATCAGATTTGTTTGAAATATGGATTCTTCGCGTACACTTTTATTCTACTATACTTTGAACATAATGACCATTTAGAAGACATTATGCAGCATTCCTAATAATATATTCTAATTACAAGTATTGCGTCATATAACTAAACTGTTGAAAAATAATAATGATCATATTAACACGCGAAATGGTAATTGTTTCGTTATGTATGCAAAAATCTTAAAGGATTTTGTTTCTTTTCCTAGTATTTAGCTGCGATATGATCATGTTAAGTATGTCGGCAGAATCTACGGTATTCAGGATACAAAAAGAACCTAAATTTATTTCGGCTAAACTTTTTACAATAAGTTGATCGTATTCATACGTTAGAATGTGCTTTTGAATATATCAAAACTTAACACTAGGAATACGGCATAATTTATTTACCTATAAATACGATACCGGTCAAATTGACCGGAAATTACATTGTAAAGGCAAAATATTGAATCCAAACTTTTTTATTTTGAAGATACTAATGCACAATGAGTAATTAATTACACCCTGAACGTATAATTTCTTTAAAACACTTATCTTTTTTAAGTTTTTTAATGGTTTATTTTAAATTATACAATCTAAACGTTTCGATAACACTTACAATTATCTTCATCAGTAATAATATCTGTTAAAATTGTTAAAGATTTTGTAAACAATTTTGTCAAAGTTGAAAAATTAAAACATAAACATCAGCCTGTTATAAACATTGCAGTTTGAGAAACGTATAAAGCCAACTATAGAATTAAATTTTAGTAAAGAATAACAAGGTAATTAAAAATTAAACATTGTTAAACTGTCTTAAAGATGACAAATCAGGATACTCCCTAACGGCGAAAGCTAACAATAAAAAATGTCACCAAAAAACGCATTTAACAAAATTTAATTAAGTTATGATGTAAGTGTAAAGTTGTGAAAAACTTCCATTTCAAAATGCACAAATATAAAAGCATTATGTAGAACGTTTTTTGTAATTTTTTTTTAAATTTTAATCTTAATTTCAACTACTTATGTTAAATTATAGTACTGTGGTAATTTAACATATAATTAAAGCATTTGCTTCAGCGTCTAGGAAAAATACCATGATCAAAACATACCAAAAATCAAAATTAAAATCAAAATTAAGACGTATCATTATGATTTTTTCAATTATAAGATGCCATTAGGTGTATTTTGTAACGCTAATGTTTCAAATTTTTCCATGTAAAAATTAGCTATAACAGGACTAAGGGGACTACCCATATAAAATTTACTATTCCACTGAAAATAAGCTGTAGTAAAACAGTGCTGAAACAGAATGGTTATGTCCTTTGGGAAAAGATGATCAATGTATTCAATAGTTTCTTTTAGAAGCACTTTTGTAAAAGGTAAAACAACATCAAAACTGACCATTATATCACCCTCTTCAATTTTGAAACTATGCATTTTTTCAACAAAGTCTGCAGAATCTTTAATGTAATGGGGTGTTTTTCCTATACGAGATTGTAATAAAAATGTAAGATGTTTTGCAAGACTATATGCACTAACAATATGCCTTAAAGGAATATTAGGTTTATGAATTTTTGGTAAACCATATAATTTTGGTGAAAAAACTTCAGAGTTAGTTTCTTTTTTATTTCTTCAGGAATAGATGATAATTTAATCAGTTCTTTAGATGTTTTTTTGTTGGATCTTTTGGTATTTCACAATAAGTCTCTGGTTCCAACAATTGTTCTATTTTAACGTTATAATCGTTCATATTTAATATAATAGTTGCATTACCTTTATCTGGTTTTAATATTATTATACTTTCATTGTGTTTAAGATCAAGTAAAGCAAGTCGTTGACGAAAGGATAAGTTCCTCTTTGGAGGTTTTGTTTTACGTAGTATGTTAACGGTGTTATATCTAACTTCATTAGCATCATCAAAAGATAATGATTTAATGGAGTTTTCGATATTGGAAATTATATCTTCAAAAGGTTGTGTTATCGAAAAATTTTCTCCTTTAGAAAGCGCTTCAATAGTATAATCTGAAACAACATTATCAGAAAGGTTTATAACTGTTTTTTTTATAATCAATAGATAGTCTATTATTTTGTTGTTTGTATAATTTATTAAATTTTTGTTTTTGACGTTGACATGAGATGTCAAAATTTAATTCCATGGATTTAAACGTTATAGAATCAATTTTATCGCAATCTTCTCTATTCGATATAAATGAAATTTCAAAATGTAAATATAAAAGATTTCTATCGGTGTTATCCAATAACTTCCTAGTAATATGTATTTGATTACGCAGAAGAAGAGCATTTTCAGTTCTTCTGTCAATATTATTAACTTGTTTGTTTTTACAATTTCTTTTAATGTAGATAAACTTCAGCATCGTAATAAAAAAGTGAGTGACGATAATAATTGTGCTTTACGTTTCCTTAATTTTTCCAATTGTCTAATAAGCTTCCTCCCCATAAAGGACTAAAATATGAAAATGTAAACTTTCACCATTATCACAGATAATAAAATACTTATCTACTAGCTATGTAAATGTTGTGTTGTGCGTATAAATCATTTCTGAGAAGGAATGAACGTGTGTTTGTACGGGACAACTTTTCATGGAGTATAAATTGTAATAAAATACTTATCTTTTTTGGGTTTTTTAATGGTGTATTTTCAATTATACAATCTACACGTTTCGCTAACACTTACAGCTTTCTTCATCAGTAGTAATATCTACTAAAATTGTTAAAGATGTTGTAAACAATTTGTCTAGGTTTTTTGCTCTTTTTCCTAGACCTTGAAGCAAATGGTTTACCAATTATATGCTAAATTACCACAGCACTATAATTTAACATAAGTAGTTGAAATTATGTTTAAAATTTAAAAAAATTACAAAAAACCGTTCTGCATTATGCTTTTCATTGTTAATAATACTTGCACTTTTTGACAAAGATATTTCTTTGTTAGATTTAACTGGATTATTTTATCTGATGTCATTTTTATATTTGTGAATACTTCAATTATTTTGAAATTTAAGTTTCTCACAACTGTACACTTACATCATAACATGTCTATCTATCCCTTTCTTCTACCACCACTCCTACAACACCTTAAATGTGCTGCAGTAACAGTCCACCTTCTTTTTTTGTATGCTTGCTAACTTCTTTAAATCTGTGTACCTGCGAACTCCTACCGTTTATTTAGGCACAGATATAGTTTACCGCACGCAAAAAGACACGGCTATAAATTACGAAGTGGGGTACAAACCCAAAACCCAAACATATTATCTAGGTTTCATCAACTCCTGAGCCACGCAACGCGCGTAGTGGCGCTTAGTATTTATCTTGCTACTCGATCGTCTTAACGCACTTCCGGTTCAACTATAAGTGACCATAAGTCCCGATTTTCAAAAATCTCTCAACTTGCTGATATCGGACGTGCCTCAAGACGGCCGAAAATGTTTCATTTCTGATATCCATCTGCCAAATGTCCTTTCTCTAGTCTCAATATTAAAAAATTTATAGGGGAGAGCTACTTTTGATAATCACCCTTTGTGTCTTTGTGCTAATTATTGAATTTTTTACTATTTTAGAGTTTGTTGCCATGGATTCTACGAGTAGTGGCAATGTGCCAAAACGCCCCCAAAGCAAACAGTTCAGTTGGGGAGCCAACATTTTGATCAAAGAATTATGAAGTGGTATTTGGAGCGCGACGATGAATCATATGAATACAAGGAGGTTGACGAATCGGATATGGAACCCGACTATGCCGTAAGTAATAAAGAGCAACAAGGGATACAAGACGAATTGGAAATAATCGAACAAAGTGAAAGCAATGACGAAGACGATTACCTTTTAAGAGCTGAGCAGCAACTTACTCTTGAAGACAACGACAATCAACATGATAAAGAAGGTAACGAAGATATGCAGTATAAATGGTTAAAAAATGTACCGTCCACCGTCAGAAAAATACCTAAACATAATATAATTCGACAATTTCCCCGACTGAATCGAAAGCTTCACAACTAGTCAATCCCGGCAAAATCGAAATTTGTAAATATTTATTTGACAAACAAATCATTGATAGAATTTACTTTATACAAATGCTTAGTTACTTTCCATTAGGAACAAACTAAAATCTGAGATCAATAAGTTAAGTTACTATTTCACTATTTTCAACCGGCAGACTAGAGCAACCATGTCCGTTAAGCACTTTGAAACAGTAGGAACGACTCTTTAGCTTGATGATTCCATAACTTGCGAGAAGAAAAAGAAATGGACAGTGTCGCAGCTATCTCAGACATGTTCAATGCTTTTGTTCAAAACTCTCCAGAAATGCACAGTTTCAGTGATTATGTACCAGTGGATTAAACACCTTGTGCCTTTTAGACAAAAATGTTGTTTCTGTATATACATCATGATCAAACAGTTCCAGGAATTGGTAACTAAAGGTCTTTTTGTTAGTTTTCGGTTACATTTATTTAATTCTCTTTAAAATAACATATATGTGACGCGAGGCACATATACCAACATTTAACATATTCATATTTTTCGTAATCCGATGAAAGAATGGCTTTCAGTTCCTTTGTCGCATTTTCTTTATTTCATCTATTTGTCATATCCGAAGAATGTTTGGTCAAATAGTTGGCGACAATGCGTGCTTTGTTAGAGTGAAAGATATCATGGTTGTTGTGTTTTCATAATTCCGGTCGTTTTATATACACCCGACGTCAATGAAGAAGCCCATCCCCCGAGGAGTCAGATAAATGTTCCATTATATTACGGGCACGTAGATATTCTCTTAAACAGCCAGTTTGTTAATGAAAGAATCATTATGAAAATACGTAATGCCTGATTCGAAACCGACTTGAAAATCTGTTATATAAAAAGAAGAATGATATTGTTTATATGCACTGCAGCATGCTGTGGAGAAAGTATAATCTTCCTAGCCGGTTTTCTTGAATGAATTCTATTTTCATGTAAGCGTCTCGATATTGTCTTTTATGGATTTGCAATCTCTCCTTAACTTTAACGCAGTTAGTGAAAGGCGCATCATTTATTAAGTTTACTATTTCTTGATCCTGTTGTATGGTGGTTACACGTACCCTTCCAAGACGATGAGTAAACACTGATCCTTCGCCGCCGCCTTCATATCGATCTCGCCATCTTCTTCTTGCTTGTCTTCTCTAAAATTACAAATAAAACTAGTATTACACAAATCCAGTTAAAAAATGTCCAAGCAAAAATAATATAATCAAACTATGTAGTATACATACGTAACAAAATTACTTACCGATAGGTTACATCGACGGGACACTTCGCTTATTGAAAGTCCACAATTCAATAAACCAAGAATAATTCCCCTTTGCTGCAACGAACCATCCGCTTGACTTAAGCGACGGGGCATTTTTTCTTATTAAAATAAAGCTTAACAATATAGTTACGACAAAGTCAATACAGGTTATAACTGAGTATCTAATAAGCATATGTTTTCCTATATATACCCTATTTTCACAAAGCAATTTTAAATTCTATTGTTACTTGTAGCAATTACATGTAATTACTTGAATCATATTGCAAATTAATTGATTTCCGGCTTTGTGCAATAATCGTAATTACACGTTTAATTGCTAAAATAAAAACTGGTTATTTGGCATAAAATTTCCCATAGGTAGGGTGGCATTATTTAATTTACACACACCCCAAATGCTTTTCTATGAAACGGGAAACGGTAAAAATGTTAATTTAGGTTTTTTTAGGTAATCTCAAAATGAAATATAATGCCCACTTATGGGAAATTGATTCCTAAAACTTTTATAAAAAAATAATTTTTTTCGTATTGTAATTTAACGAATCCTTTTTAATTTATTGGCTCTTTATCGCGCTCTGAGGGGGTTTGGACCTGCTTTGTGCAACAAAACAATAGAAAATCTATCTGACCAGTTTTGCATTTAAAGGGATGTACAAAATTTATGTGCATTTTCAAAACTACTTCGAGGATGGGCTTTTTCATTGACGCCGGGTGTACGTATTCATAATGAATAGCGCCTCGATAATAGAAGAAAGCTGTGAGCATAACCTTGGGCTGCTACTTTTTTTGGACGAAATTCAGATAGGTTGACGCAAATCGTGCTGCAAAGTATTTGCCCAAAATATCAACCACAATACGCTGTACCGACCCATACGCGATGTTGAGCTCCCTGTGACTTGAGTGACTATTTCAGAGTACGATTTCCTTAACTTTTTCGACATTATCATTAGTTGTGGATGTTAAAGGGCGTCCTCTACGAGGTGCTTCTTTGAGACCTTTGTATACCGAATACCACTCGTATGTTCGTGTTTTCGAGAAAGCAGAGTATCCGTCGGTTATATGTAGCATTTTAAATGTATCGACACAAGTAATTTCGTTGGAAACACAAAACTTCAACCAAACTCTTTGTTCACCATTTTCCCATTTTGAGATATGACGAAGTGGACAAATTGAATTGTTATAAACACACGCCAAAGTACTACTAATGATGCAGATGGTGCTTACGTTTGACAAGTGTCAAAGGGTTATCAACCTGAGAGACAAATATTTTTCAAATTGATAAGGCGCGCAAAATTTAAGGTACAAATTTTATCATAATAACATATGTCAAAATAACCGGCAAGATATGGCATAACAATTTCCTACTTGGCTGACTCCTATAGTTCTTACCTCTTTAATGCTTATATTTACACGGGACAGGACAGTGACGGAATTGGATCTTTGGAAGAAGAACGTATACCTTTAAAAGCCACGAGTCAACTTTACGCCTTTGCATACCGATTCAAGGATCGAACCGGAACATCACAGCCTACCATTGGTTTACTTCATCGGAGTTAGTAGAAGAACTTATAAAATAGATCTCTAACATATGTAGAAACTAAGAAGTTCAACAAATCTATTATACCACCACAGTGCAAGGAAAATTAAAAATGTCTCACGCCATTATAGATTGCTTGTTTCGCAATTAGGCTCATGCTTTCGCTTCTCATTATCGTCCACATACTTCCAATCACTTTCCTTCGAGCACTGATCCCATCTCTCCATCCATTGTATCACCTGCAGTAAACATTCTACCCAGATATACAAACTTGTCCACTTGTTCCACAATTTCATCTTGCAGAGTAATTACTCTACTCGCCCACCTACCCGATTGAACACCACAATCTTAGTTTTGTTCACGTTTACCTTTAGATCAATGCTCTCACACACTGTGTCAAACTTTCTAAGAGCAGATTGTAGCTCATCCGCACGGTCACTTAATAAGACGGTGTCATCTGCATACACCAGAACTCGTTCATTTACGGCACCAACCATTACACCATTTCTATTCATGCATACATTGAACAACCACGGTGACATCCCACAGCCTTGTCGCACTCCTTGCTCAACATTAAAGTATTCACTCACACCTCCTCTCACCCTAACACATGCCCGGCTACCGTTGTATACTGCCTTTACTCCGTTTATTAGACCTCTATTTACGCCATATTGATTTAATGTTTCCCACAGCTTCTCCGTAGTTACTCTGACGATTGGTTTCTCCAGATCTACAAACGCACAGTACAGCTTCCTTTTTACACTTAAGCACTTTTCGATCATCTGCTGGAGAGCAATCAGTATTCTTTCAAATACTTTACCAGGTACACTGAGAAAACTTATTCCTCTGTAGTTCTTGCAATCACTCTTGTTCCCCTTACCCTTATACAGTGGTAGAATGATCACGCTCTTCCAACCCCTCGGCAATTTTCCACACTTAAAGCATTGAATAATTCACATAATCTTCGTGTAAGTTTTGCATCTGCATACTTCAGCGTTTCACCAGTGATTTCATCTACGCCTGTTCCTTCAACCTTCCTACCGTTTTCTCAACTCATTTACCCCAATGTCCTTCTCAGTTTCATTCACCATTCTTCTACATCCCCTTTATTTAACCCTTATTTTTCTCACTACTGTGCAGCATTCCGAAATATCTTTCCAGCATTTCCTCACTTCACAATCGTCCTGTATTATTTCGTTGCTCGTATTCATCACTTTCGCAGCTTTCTGCTTTGGGCCACGTATAGTATTTTTGACCCACTTCCAGAAGAGCTTATTGTTTCCCTCAAAATCATTCTGCATTTTCTCTCCTTCCACAGCCATCACTTCCTCTTTGCTTATTCTCAATGCCTCCTACGCTTCTTTGTTCCTTAATCTGTACACTTACAACCGATTTTTCTGTCTTATTTTTTGCAATAATCATTGCCTTGTATGCATCTCTTTTCTTACACAATGCCTTTGTTACCGATTCATTCCACCAAGCACATTTTTTTTTCTTACCTACAGTCGCTCTTCCACATATTCGCACGGTACAATTGACAATACAGTTTTCAAGCTTATCCATGAACCATGAACGTGTATTATTCACATTCAACTCCTTACTCACAGCATCTGCGTATTTCATTCTCGCACCATTATCCACTATTTTGACCACCCTAATTCTGGACGTCCGCACTACGTTTGCTTTCCTTCCCCAGACCCACTTTGCCCTAAACACACTCTCGAGTGGTCCCATCCACACTAAAATCCGCGCATTACTTTTGTATCTTTCACCAGGTTTACCATACACTATAAAGTCAATTACACTTTCAGATTCACCTCTTTACTATGTATACATATGGACATTTTTATGTTTAAACCACGTATTAGATACAAATAGGTTTCTCTCCACACAGATATTCACCAGGCGTTCACCATTCTCATTGACTCTTTAGTTTTCGAACTTCCCTAGAACGCGTTCAGTACGTTCTCTCTGTACACCCACCCATCCGTTCCCAACATCAACACTCTTTCGCTTGGATTACATACGCTCAACATGTTCTCTACATCATTCCAGCAGTTCTCACACGCTTGGTCTCTTTCTCCATTTACAGGTTCATAACATGTAATAACAAAAATTCTGTGAATCTCCACTTTCATCCTAACCGACATTACCCGGGGATATGCCAATTCGTACTATTTGACACTTCTTTTCGCTCTTTCACCCACGATCACCCCAACCTCTTTTGCGCCATGCACTTCAGTCTCATCTCCTGACCATAGTGCTAGGCTGCTATACTCCATCTCCACAGCATCCTTTCCTTTGCGCTTTGTCTCCGATACACACAAAATATCAAGCTGCCTATCGTACATTATAATCGCAATTTTAAATGGTTTATCATGCGTACCTGTAACATTCCACGTATCGACTCGCCATACATTTCTTGCACAGTGGTCAGCAACGGGGCCTTTCTGTTTCGACCGTGACCACCCCTTGACAGGGACCGCCGCCATAAAGTTGGACACATATTGCAAAAATAAATTTTTATTATTGAAATTTCTGAAAAACTGTATTGGCGGTTCGTTTTGCATATCTGACAACCAAAAAATCCATTGTGACATTTGTCACGTGACCATAGCTTTGTCGGTAATTTTGAAAAATGTTAACTGTGATACCGATAAATGAGTCAAATTGACATGATATCGAAAAATTGTATTAATAAAATGTATTTAGAATGCAACAAAGACCCCATATACCAATTTTCAACCAAATCAGAAAAAAAATAAGAAATACCATTTATTCCCCTCTGCTTTTATTACGAAAGATCATAAAATCCTGTTTTACCTGGAAATAGTTTTAATAACACAAATTACATAATTTTAGGTATCTTAAACTATGAGGTGCACTTTAAAGAGCAATAATTTACATCCTTATAAGCCGAAATATTTGATTTTTCAAAGCCAATTTATTAAATTAAAAAAATCGCTAATTTCAAATGTACTAAGCAATATTAAATTTAATAAGCATAAATAATGTATTGTTAAGTTTTAATTACAAATATTAGTTCGTTTACATTTTATTTACCGGTTAAAAATATTAGATCAGCTGATGAGCTTCAATATACAGGGCATGAAATTATGTAATTTATATTATTAAAACTATTTCCAGGTAAAACAAGATTTTATGATGTTTCGTAATAAAAGCAGAGGGGAATAACAGTTATTTTTTTTTCTGATTTGGTCCAAAATTGGTAAATGCAGTCGATGTTGCATTCTAAATACATTTTCTTAATACAATTTTTCGATATCTTGTCAATTTGGCCCATTTTTCGGCATCACGGTTAACATTTTTAAATTCGCCAAATCTATGGTCACGTGACAAATGTCACAATGGATTTTTTGGTTGTCAGATATGCAAAAACGAATCGCCAATAGAGTTTTTCAGAAAATTCAATATTAAAAATTTTTCTCACATGTGTCCAACTTTATGGTCCCTTATATATATATATATATATATATATATATATACGTTTTTACTTACATAATATTATGCCTCAATTAGATTGTTCCCTACGCGATTCTTGGTTCCGTACTACTTACCGGACTTGCTGTTATCTATTTGCGATCAAATGATTTAATTATTTTTGTAACCAAACGATAGGAATAATAATGAAAACCAGACAACAGTGCTGTATATATTCAAAGAAGTTAATTAATTATTCGACTTGTTAAACAATCGTAATTAGGACTCAATTAAGTATAAGCAAACAGATAACAATAATATTAAAAAAGCAAGTAGTTATTAATTTATGATAAGTTATGTAGGTCCGTGGTCCTTGTCCAAGACAGAGATTAAACTAAAGGTCGATATTAGCATATACGTACCACAAAATGGTCATAACTTAGCAATATACTTTAATCCGGCATTTAACCCTTTCTAACCCTTTCATAACATTGTCAATTTATATCATAATAAGAAATATGTACCACAGACAATGCACTTAATACGTTGAATTAAAATGGCTGAAAATCAATTATCAGACATTCTGTGTTTGCAGTAAAATTAATTGGTGCACCCATCATCACGTGTTACTTATATAAAATAGAGATAATAAACTTCGACTATTATTTCTAATTCTTTACCACGTTGAAGCATTAATTAAGAAATTGAACAAAAAGCACTTTCTCGTCAAGTTGAAAAGAAAAGTTTAGATGTACTTGTCGCAAAAGCTATTGTAGTGTGGGTTGTTTTCAAGTTATTCACTTTTATATTAATAAATTACATTTTGTTTTCAAGTTATTCACTTTTTCTTTTGTATAATAAATTTCAATTTTTAAGTGTTATATCAGGTTTATTTCTCTTAAGAATTTCACGAATTATGTACCCCGAAATGTTATATAATACTAAAATCCTTAATATTAAGATTTCTGATTTCTGTATTTACACAAAATTATAACTTATTTAATATCGATTACAGACAATCCTTACTCTATTAAAAATTCCTGTTATATTGTTTTACAAAATTTGGGAAGAATTTTGAAAATTTACACAAGGACATAATAGATACATCGATTATAGTATTAGTTGCGATTGTTCTAACTTTATCTTACTTTATTTTTATCACGAATAAATGAATTCACAAAATACCTCTGTATGCAGGCACATAGAATTATGCAACTCTTAAATGTCGCTAGTAAAACTTATGTTAAGTTTATACTAAGTTTCTAACCTGTAAAATCCGAACAGAGAGGTTTCAGCAAGAGTGGCGTTTATTATAAACGGTGTGGCGTAAGGATACACAAATAGGTTTTTCGTGAGGTACAACAGAGATTCTGTTTGAAGCTATCAGTTGTTACATGCCGGAATGGCAGCAGTATCATCGGTAAAATATAAGAAACATCGGTGCTCAGTCAAAAAGTTGCAAGAGAACACAACCAACTGATCAACATATCGTACGCAAACAGAACGATAAAACAGTAGTTGAATAGATAAAAGAGCAATCAAACTTAATATTTTCTTTTAACACATTTCTATTCATTCAGGAATCTTAATTGTAACAACCACAGCTACATATTTCACGTTTCATTTAAATTACTATAGACATTTAATTAAACTAATGTAGTTATTTATAATTCTTAAACGATTAAATTAAAAAAATAACTCTAGATGATATGACGTACATTTATAAAAAAAAAAACAGACTGGTCTAGGAGTAATCGATGAAACAAAACCCCTAGTAACTTACCTTAGTCGTTTAAATCCTCATTAGATACATGTAACTCCAATCATAGCGTACAGTAAGTTGTAGTCAGCAAAGTGTCCTGAAAAATAGCCTCCATCCCAGAACATATGTAAGCAGTAAGCTATTAAAGCAGTAATAACCAGTGTGAGAGCTCCCTTAAATGTTTTTTTTCAATATGCACTAGGTCCCCCTGTAAGGTTACGAAAGACAAAAAAATAGAAACGTTACAACGGTGTAGTTTCAGTTATAGTAAATCACCAGTATTCACACAAGAGGCCCGTAAGCATAATTATTACTGACTATAAGGATGTATTGATAATAACTAATAGTAAACCCCCTTTAAATCAACCATACAGAATCATTCAGGTAAATCTAACATGGTACTCACCATATATGTACATACCCAATAGTTTACATTGCAACTAAATCGTTAAAATACAACAGCGTGTAAATACAAGAATAAGATAATGAAAAATGTTACCGAAGTTAACACAATTAGCCGAATCGCCACTGACTGATTAATGCAAATTTATATTAAATAATGTAGTAACTTGTAATGAACATTTGCAATAAACCACAACCATATTCGCTGAATATAATGTACATTTTATTCCAAGAAAACAAACGCGGTGCGAATCCACACAGTACTTTTTGTATTACTGGAACTGAAAGCTTTTGACTGCTTGCCTGACGGACGGTGAACAATCTTTGAAGCAACTTGAATAGGCAACAACCTGTGTTGCTAATAAACGGAAGAAAAACATAATATAGGTGTATCTTCATCCTTGTTGATTTCCTCTTCTACGCAGTGCTGTTTTGAAAATTTACCATCTTGCATTCCTGATACAGTCGATACAAATTGGTGCGACCTTGGTTGTAAGGATGCCTAGTTGATAATCCCAAACTACTAATAGCAATAATTACGCTACAAAAATACTAGGTATTTTCAACGACAAAGTGAAGCTGCTATGTACTCATAAACAAATTCATAACATAAAGTACGTACTACATTCTCAAACGAATACTATATCAAATCCAAATGATGAAATAATATCATTCTAACTTAAAGGTATATTCAGGACTGATATGGACGCACTCGTTCTATGTAAGTCTAAGGAGGAGGGTATAAATGATCTAGATAATATGCGTTTGCACTGTATATGGTTGTTTTAAGGAATGCCACCTTCTTTATTTATGCACGAAACAATGAATCGTGTGTAGTTTTTGTAATTTGAAACACTAGTACCAGCAATTGTGAGAAAGTTCTCAAATTGCTGCCGAAAGCTAGAATGGTTGCAATGAAGGAAGTAAGATTACATGCGAATTTATTACTGGAACATGTTGATACAAATATAAATGCCGACATTGTACAGGCTTTTATGATTCATTAAACTACCCATTGATCATTCCATCCAGCAGTAATTGGTTCAACTAGTCACAAATGCAGACAAATCGAACGAAATGGAACCTACTAGTGATGTAGTGTCTATAAGTAATCACTGTAAATAAATTAACATCGATTCATAGATTCTTTTGGCAACTGCCGTAACTAAAAGATAAGATAAAAACGGCCAGTTCACAACCCTCTTAGATCAAAGGGGTCGACCAATCGTTATTACGCAAAACGCGTGTGGTAGATCCCAAATAATACCAATACTCGTACATCAGAAGGCGGAAACAGTAATAAACAATAATATCAGTTGATATTAAATTTAAATCTTCAACTTAGCTAGCGTATAGAATCTTTGGTCGGATCCAAAGTATTTTGGCAGTTTTTATGCCTCGGTTAGATTAAGAACGACCGCGGAAGTCCAAAATTCGAGAAATACAATTACGGTAGATCGTCATATTCAAGCTTGCGATACCTGCAGTTTTGTTTGTGGTTCACATCAAACTGATCTTAGACTACAAAAAGAATGGTTGACGTGAAGTTTCTTCTATACAATAGACACGTCTATATGATGATAATTTATCAATTAAAATTCTACGTGCAACTCAATATTCCTAATACCGGGTGGGGTCCCAACGGACCCCGGCGATGTTTACAAGTTGACATTCTCCATTAGGATTTTTTTAATGTTTGGACCCTTTGGTACATCTATGGTTTTAGGTGTGGGGTAGAGAATAGATTAACTGAAAATGATAAAAATGTCAAAGGCTTTCAGTTTCAATCTCACAAAAAGTATTGTTTGGATTCGACCGCATTTGTTCTGTTTCAGAAGAATAAATGAATATGAATTAATACATTTAAGGGTAGATTATTTAACATAATTTTGCGTCAGTCACTTAGTGGCCATTCGGCTACAAAGAATTTTGTTAATTTCGGTAAAAAAAATTTATATCCTATCCAAATGAAACCTATGGTTCATGTTACAGACTTTACACGTAATTGTATTTTAATGATCTAGATGTAAGGGTAATTACTGTATGACTATTTAATTGACCTTAACGGGGTTTACTACTAGCTTTTACCAATACACCTCTGCAGTCAGTAGTAATTATGCTTACGTGCGTCTTGTATGAATACTTAAATATAATTTTCTTATCTTTAATAATTGTTGTTTAGGGATACTTGTGCAATGATTTAACTTTGATACTGGTTAATCAGTACAACTGAAATTACACCGTTGTAGTGTTTCTCTCTTCTTGGCTTTCATATTTAATAGACTGGTACTATACTAAATCGTCCGGAAACTTGTAGCGCTTTCGAGGCTTCTACTGACCTTTGAGGTATAGTATGTTGAGGAAAACCATGTATGAGAGCTCTCACACTGGTTGTTACTGCTTTAATAATCGCTTACTTCTTAGATATGTTTTGGGGAGATACTTTCAGGACGATTTTGTCGATTAGAAGTTATTGTTCGCTTTGGTTAAAGTTATATTTATATTGAGCTAATGATAATTTAGTTGAGGTTAGCTTTAGTGGTTTTGTTTCATCGACTACATACATATAAACACATACGCACATATAAATGTATTGTCATATCATCTGGAGAATAGAACATTATATGCGAGAGCCGATGAATACAAACCAGCAATTAAACAGCACAATCCATCATCGTCTTTAGCTGCTCATCATTTAGATACAGGACACCAAATTAACACTAACAATATCCGTTCAATTGCACCTCTATATACCTTACAAGAAAGAATTATTAGAGAAGCAGTTGAAATTGAAAGACCAAACGCCCTCAATAAACGAGATGACACTTCTAGAATGCCACAAATTTGGAAGACTATAATTAAACAAGTTGATGCGACATTTCAACCAAATCCAAATCTTCCAGAAATTTGAAACACTTATGCTGCAACTATTACTGACGTTCCCACTTCTACACCTTCTACATAGACCAACTACCCGAAGTCAAACACACTCGTTCAGATTAAATTTAATTAGTTACCTTGTTTCATATTCTGTACTTGTTAAAAATAGTTATCTTATTTCAATTTCTGTAATTGTCAAAATAAATTCTTGACAAAGGAAACAAAGGACGTTACCGAAACGTTGAATTAATTTGTACGTTTATTTACACAAGTTTCAAAGAAGAAATGTCTTATTTAGACATTAATACTTGTGGAAATCTAATTAGAAATATATATATATATATATATATATATATATATATATATATATATATATATATATATATATATATATATATATATATATATATATATATATATATATATATATATGATATATATATATATACACATACAATACTAATAAATTGATTCCTTTTATTACTGTAAATGATTTTAAGGAATTTTAGTAGAAATTGAAGCAAGGGTTTTATAATTTCTGTAACATCTAATCCAGGTGCGTTTCATGCTGGCCCCATTTACGGTATTGTACAGTGAACTTAATAAAATGAATACATGTTTTTATAATTTTCAATTCATTTTTCCCTACATCACATCTCATACTTCAGCAATTATATAAATTAAAAGATGGCATACGAGACTTTGCCCAAATGTCGTTTTTGTACAGACAGGGGACAGAAACAACACCAGGTGCAAGAAAACAACCGGACAATACACACTTTTTCTGCTAGTTATGTTTCTATTTTTTTCGCCTGGAGTATATGAACTCGTAAAAGCTTCTAATTATTATGACGTATTTCGTACAAAAAGTATGTTTGACTTGGTTCAAGCCTCGCAGGGTTCAGACAAGGAATTCGAGAACTTTGTAAATAATGACGAAGATATCTAAGATGTTAGAGTGTAACACCTCCCGTTTGCATTTCGGCTGGTTTTGAAAATTTACAATTTTGATTCTTTTGCCCTTAATTTCTATTCTCGGGTCGATATCAAGATTTTCTCCACCTTGGTGTCATGTGAGTGAGAGGTAGGCTGTGATCTTATAACACATTTATTAGGTCACAACATATAAAATTTATCGACAATTCTAAGTAGAAAGTAATAAAAATCCGTTGCAAGTTGAAACAATACTTCAACATCAAGAAATCGTGTTTTTGTAAATTCTCGAAAATCATTAACTTTACAAAAAATTATAAGAATGCTTTTCGATCGGAAATTTGATTTTCTAATACCAAAATTCCAAAAATATCGTGTGGACAGGTTCCATCATTGAGTTCTTTGGAAATATTTCGAAAATGACTTTTTGAATATGTTAAGAACTTCCGGAGATATTTAGGAAAAACCGTTTTTTTAAAGTGACGGTTTTTTGCTAATTTCTTATAAACCGTTTGTTATACCAGGAAAATTATAGGGGCAAAAAATACTCACAATTATATTACTAATCACATATTAAAAGGAAAAAAAAAATCTAAAAATAGAAATTTTCAAAAGGGGTACTACCCCCAAATTTTACCCCTTTTCCCATACCCCATTGACCCAAAAACAATCAGTTGCTTTGGGTAGTTGACATCCATATGTGTGCCAAATTTCATGTTTATATGTTACGTCCTTCGAAAGTTATGGAGTACACATATACACACGCAGACAGACACTCGGACACACAGACAAGATTTTTTTTGCTCAAATTTTGTTTTTGGACGTTTTCGAACATTTTAAAGCGATTGAGCAAATATAAATTTTTAACATTTTTTTAGCGATACAGTACCTCCCATCCGTTAGATGTGGAAGTAATTAAATACAGTCAACTCTACTAGCCTTAATGAATAAATACAAATGAAACTAAAGATTATTCTCGTGGTTACTGGAGGTAGTATTATGCGGGAGGCCTGGAAACATACAATCAAAACACAGGTAAGTACGTTAAATATTTCGTTAATGAATATTAATTACTGTGAGGATATACTATAAGTGTCGTGGATTCTATTTTATGTGTGTTCAGGATTGTACAGGATTAATTACAGGTTGCAACACTCTTACGTTCGGCGGACGGTTAGTTCTTAACAGAATTATCTGATATGGGGGACTGGTACATTTGGGAGGGGAAAATCTCGCGGTATAATCGGATTTCTCGGGCGCCAATCTAGGTAAACGGTTATGTAGCGGCCTGGATTCCTCTTCGCGGGGAATTTAAGGTAAAAGTGGTCCGAATAGCCTCAGCGAAGGCGTCGGTTTACCAGTGACTCCGAAGACTTAAACTGGTGCCGAAATAAATATTTCTGCAAATGCTAGTAATCAAGCTTAAAATTAATTTATTTCTATAGACGCTCATAATCAAACTTAAATATTTATTTGTAAGCGGTTACCCCGAGTAAAAATTCTAATTATAACATTAAACTAAACAATTAATTGGGCGCCTGTAAATGCTTAGAACAAAATTAATATGGAATTGATTTGTAATTTAAAAACAATTTTAAAATTCTTATCTTTTTTAGGTTTTTTAATGGTGTATTTTAAATTATACAATCTAAACGTTTCGATAACTCTTACAGTTAGCCTCGTCAGCAGTAATATCTATTAAAACTGTTAAACATGTTGAAACAATTTTGTCAAACTTGAAAAATTAAAACAATTTTATTTGCGAGCAATTCCCCAAGAATAAAATGTTCAACTATGAAGGTAAAAAAATAATTAATGTACCTTAGTGCTAATAGAATACTGAGTTAAAGAAAACCGCAACGGTGGTATTACTAAACTGCAAAAGGAAGAACATAGAAGCTCGTGGGTAAAACTCTTACCTAATAATTGCACACGTGCAAAGACAAATTTAGTTAAATAAATTTGCAATGCATGAAATATCTACAAATATAAGTCAAACCGAGGTGTTCCACAGATAAGCTGCGGGTGTAAACTAAATTAATCTTCGTATTGATTGAAATTCTAAATGGTTCTATCACTCAAAAAACTAAAGGCTATATAATGTACTTCTGTCCAAATGAAAATGTCGCTTATTGAAATTAGGATTCAAAATACTCAAACAATAATAAATCATTAATAAAATACTTACTCTTATCGTACGAAAACTATCGAAACGCTAACTGGCTAACGGAACTGATCGTCAACAACGCTCTCACTATATATTAATGAATTCGATTCAATTCCTCTCGAGGCACGAGTTGTGCGTTTGATAAGGAAACCTGTCTTATTGACGCGGGACTATATCTGTACCCGGAGAATGTTTATACTTAATGTTTGCGAAATTTGAATTTATATAATTATAATGAAAATCATTTAAAATAAAATTATTGCATCTTGCCTTTCAATGAATAATAAATACTTCATGTATGTTCGTACAAGAATTCATTCACTCACTTTATTTCTGAAGATTAAAAATACCGGGCATTCAAATAAATCTCAATTTAGCCCGTTTGCGGAAAATATTTACGGATTGAGTTTTTTTTTTTGGGTTAGGTGACGGCTGACTATGAAAGTATTTGTTTTGGTAACGGAAATTATTTACTAAGTTTGTACTAGTAATAACGTGTAATACATAATGTGTTGCTACGAACAGCTGATTCTCTAAAGTTTCTTACTTTAATGGAATACTATTGACAGGTCAGGAAATTACTAATATGTAATAATTATTATCGAGTGATTAATGAATTAAGTCATAACAGGGGACTGAAATTTACATACAAAGGGCAGGTATTTATGAATACAGGTAATGATGTATGCGGGGGCATATTAGTAATATTTAATAATTTGTGTCGAATTATTTAAGAATAAAATCATAAAATGGGATTGGAATTTATGTACAGGGGACAGGTGTTTATATATACAGGTGAATAATGTAGGCGGGTGGGATATTACTAATATGTGATAATTGATGTGGAATTATTTACGAATTAAATCATAACTACGGTACGGGAATTTATACATAGAGTGCAGGTACTTACAGTTAAATTATATCTGGTACCTAAGAAAGGTAACGCTGTAAATATGTAATTATAGACTGGAGGTTCTGGTTTGGGATCTGGTATAACGGTAATACCTTGTTCGGAGTCGAAACTGCCGGCTAAGGTTTGGTGTCACTAAGGGAGGCATAGTGGTAACAAATGTAGCTAAGTATTCGTCAACTTAACCACGCCCTTTCACAACCCTTAAGTACTGTTCTCGGGGCGAATCATCTCCAAAAAGATCGTGCCTTACTATTTTGTGAAGTGGATTCTTATACCGATCAGAGATGCGTTTAGAAATATTTAGCTTTTCGGGGCGTAATCACTGCCAAACTAGCGACTTCTTTCTCTAGTCACCTTTATGCGCCCTTTTCAGAGCGTTACACTACCAAGAAGATAGTACACAAAAGCGTGTGGGGATAAATAAATGATGTTGTTCAGGTTAGCTTAATAATACGAGCTACAGGATAATTGTTATGGGATACTGGTCAGGGATACTGGTCAGGCTACTGCTTGCTTGTCAGGATAATAATACAGGTGCAGGATAAATTAATACCAGATGCTAGTCAAGATACTGGTCAGGATAGTCTGGCTGCTGGTCAGGATAGTAATACAGGTGCAGGGTAAAATGAATAAAGGTAGACGTATATTATGGGAAGTGGATTAAGGAAGGAAGAAGTGTAAGAGCAGAGATGAAAATAAAGTAAAGTGAAGTCGAAGTCGAAGTGAATATGTAATGCCTGGCGGTCCGTTATTAATAGGGAAAGTTTGTGTGGAGTCGGAAGGGGTCTACAACTGATATCATTTATAAATAATGATAGAATTGTGGAAGGAAATAGGAAATAAGTTTTGATAGGCATTATTTACTAGGATAGGAAAATTTATAATAAGGATTTTCAGGATCATTACAAATATGGTTTCTGAAACAGAAGATAATGTAAAGGAAACTGTTCAGACGCTGATGTCGACGATAAAATCGTGTAGACGGATTTCAGAAATATTTGGGTTGGTATAGATGACACCTTTCGACTAAAAAACTCGGTCAGAAAATGTAATTGGACGCCATGCTGGCATTTCTTCAGTAGCATCGCATTGAAAATAGTTTTAAGTTGTTCATTTCTCTAAGTATAGCCAAAAAGGTGCAATGGAAATGCAGAAAACCAGAAAAAATTCAGTTCCGAAGGATGTCGATGATACAAAAATATATCCATTTATTGGTATGTTAACTGATTTCAAAACACTTGTTACGGTCGAAAAGAGGAAGAGGGTCCTACGGCAAACCAGCTGCTCACGGTGGAATGGGAGTGAGTTCACAATGGGTAGACCATTTAATAAGGTAAGGTCAGGAGGCGCCACTAACTTATTGCACTTATCTGCCGTAATTCCAAGTCAGAAAAATTCCCAGATGGTAAAGGAGGACCGTGAAAGGAAGGAAGTATATGAATAGAAAATTGCTATTTATTTAAAAAAATAATAGATAAAAGAAAGGTGAAAGTTATATCAATAATTAAATAATCGGAAGGTTGATTGGCGTAACAAAAACAATATGTATTAACAAAAAAAATTAAAGGTACCTTCCCGAGATCTCGAGTTTACACAAATAAACCAACTAATTAATATTTTAACTTAAAGTAAACGCCTGATTTGGGTTACTTTTGGCCCCAATTAAATAAGGGGTGAGTTACTTTATATTACACATTACTAACAAAAATGATCAGAGGGTGATAGATGATACTGCTTGATGAAATGATGAATGTGAAGGGATGATTGTGTTTTTTTTTTATTAGGCGATGATGAGCGGCGATCGCAACGTAGAGTACGACGAGGAAGGAGAAAAAAAGGCCCTAGAGGAAGAATAGGCATAATTTCAAATTATCGATAGTTGGCTACTTACAAGATGTTGGATGGCCTTGCAAGAAACAATTGTAGAATTAAATAAATATATATTTTTATCAACACATAGGCTTGTTTCTGGTTTTCTTTTTTTTGTTAAAATCTAGGTGTGCAAAATCTGAAAGGTAATTCACATGGGAATGTGGAAAACACTGTGTTAAACCTACTTACAAAAAAGTCGTTTTGGAGGATCAACGTGATTAGGTCTAGCAACGCCGTTACCATAAAAATCCCAATTGCGGAAAGCTCTGGTCCTTATAGGATAACAGTAGCACTTATATAGGTAGCGGGTTGTGGGGTTAAATCCCAAATATTGGACGAAAAGGGTGCGATAAACCACTAATATCCCTCGAACTAGACTCGATATATCTTACCGCTTCATAGAAAAATTACGTGAATTCCGTAAATAAAAAAAATGATCATGTTTGATTTTTCAAACGAATTTGACTGGTTGTTGGCCGAACGACAAGGATAGAATTATAAGTAAGAAGAAGGGTTCCGATGAGCGGGAAAATTATCCAAGATTTTGAGAATATGGAAATACCGACAGAATTTACACAACAGTGGCGTGAATTTATTTAAGTTAGGTAAAACAAGAAAATATAGGTATAAATATTAATAAAAGGTAAAGGGTAAAATGTAAACATCAAACACCACAAAATAAATGAAATTAATTAAAAGGGAAACACCAAAAATACTAGATGGGATTACGTATTCACTGGGAAAGTAAAATGGGTACGCCTATGGCGAAATTTGATCAAAAACTGGCCAATGATAATTCGTGAATCGCAATTCAAGGTGCACGCATTTAAACTATTCAAAATTCAGACAAATATAACCTATAATTTTGATTGAAAATCATTAGATATTTTATTGATTAAAAGGGATATTTAGGAAAAGGATTTATAATTCCAAGGGTTATAAAGGTAGGGTACTAACAAAGGACAGATATTAAGAATATATTATAATTTTAGGATGAATGTCAGAAACTGAACACAAATAAGGGTGGCAAAAATTGAGAAAGAAATGGATCGTAACACACTGAAAAGCAATCTCAAACCTGTGAGGATGCCGTGGCTGGATGATTTTTGTTGAAAACGTCTAATATATTTAGCAACAATGCCGAGAAGTCGATTTTCTCAAATTTATAATTGTATGAGGTTTGCTGACGCAGACACAAAATCGAATGTGGCCAAATTGTTAAAATGGCACCGTTCGAGACGTTATGAATATTTTAATAAACGATTATCAGAAGCATTATAAACCAGGTTTGCATGTAAAAATGTCCGTTCAGCGTATAAATGAAGAGTAAACCAGCTATATACGGCACTAAAATTTGGATTCTTGTTAACGTACTGTAAAACCTTCCAGGTTTATTTAAGCAAGCAAGGCAATACATCACAGAACACCACCTAGGAAAAAGAGTGGCTCTAGATTTAGTATCGGTTTTAGACCCCCGCCATGGAATTAATACGGATAACTTTTTTACGTCTCTGGTATTAGGTGAAGAATTACTTGATAAAAAACTTGAGCGGTGCGGAACTCTTAGAAAACACGGAGCTTGCGTTCCACCTACATTTCTGCCTTCTAGTCATCCACCTGTTGGTTCCTCAGTTTTGGGTTACAGCCAGAAATAGCACTAGCGTCGTATGTTTCAAAAAAGGACAAAAGTGTTATACTCTTATCCTGTGAGCACAATGATGTAGTCGCTTCAAAGGAAGAACTTAAGAAACTGGATTATAATGCGACAAAAGGTTGATACCCTAGATAAGATGGTGGCAAAATACAGTTGCAGAACACAAAAGATGTGAATAAGTCTCATGACGTAGCTACAGCGAATGCATTCACATTATAGGTTAATCTACATCTCGAATGCAATGAACAATATTTAGATAAAATTGGGAAAAAACTAAAGATTCAAAAAAAGAAAAATAATAAACCGTATGCTTGCCAGAAATACGATAAAGAGCATCAATTCTGTATTAAGACATATTGATACTGAAGAAAACGTAGTAGACGACAAGCAAGTGCAACCAAATTTTTTTTTTACATATTATTAATAAACCGTTCAAGATGAGTTCAAAACAAAAAAAAACAATGGGGTGCTAATGGATCCATCTGGTACTAGTCGTTCCAAAATTTGCCTTGTATTAGGAAGGTTCAATAATAATAACGTTGAAGAAAGGCTAAGTCTGTTTGTAAAAGTAATTTTAAAATTCTACTAGGGCGTATCCTGATTGAATGCAAGGGATTAACTCTAGCTAAAATTGTCAGTAAAATAATTATTCTTGCGTTATGTGAAATTGGTAAAATTTTTGGTCAAGTAATTGTACTTAAAATCTAATCGTCACTAAAGGAGTTTCTCAATAGATGACTTTATCACCACACGGAAATATATATTGGAAAATCAGGTATATTTTTGAAAATATTTGAGCAGTCACACAATACAAATCCTTAATGTAGGTACATTGTTTAATGAATAGCAAACAGGAAATTAACTAGTAACATGCACGACACACAACTTTTAGAATACACGTTTCCCTTTGTTTTTACAATAATTACACTACAAAAATGTGAGTTCAGTGTTATAATAAAATGGACAGAGAATAGTCTGCGTATAACAATAATAAGTCGAGGGTGTAGTTAGTACAAGAAAGTAACAAACCCTTTTATGCAAATTAAAAAGAAGGACAGCGAAATGCATGGTTTGGTTTAAATTTAGATGGTGTGTTATTCGTAAGACTTTTATAACTGGCAAATTGTAAAAGTGAACACCTTTTTTAGACAAATAAGGCAAACGAAACTGTCTCATTTTTAAATTTACTAAAGTGCACCTAATACTCTCTGTAGGAACACTGTATACAACTTGGAACGAAATAGAGTATTTTTTTGTTTTATCTGACCTTATTTTTATCGTTTTACTGTACATAAAAATGTTACTGTTGTACAAAGCTTAGGATATAATTAAAATGCTTGAATATTTAGGGGTTGTGCTTTATTTCCATAGGAAATTTGAAATACTTTTGTTATTTAAATTATACCAAATAAACAGAATAAACTGGTTTAAATTGTTTTTCAATCACCTTAAAGAACGCTTTACGCCTAAAATTGATCCAGGAGAATATTTTTTAATCGATCCCAAAAAGAAAAATCAAGTTATTACTATTAACTGATTTTATAAAGTGCATTTCATCTAAATATCACCATTCGTAAAGCATTATAATCTTCTTGATGTATATCCCACTAAGCAGTTATTTCATTTTAGGTAAGGTATGTACCAATTAAGTCCGCCACAAGGGTTTGATATTTTATTTCCTCAGAGCTAATGTAATGTTTAAAGGCTTTATTAATTAGGACGTACGTTATAAGGCGTGTACAAATAGAGGGAAATAAACATTTATTTTTTACAAACAAATTAACATAAGATAAACGATGCTGGTACAATAAACAAAAGTAAATTCTGGTAATTGAAAATAAGTACAACAAAATAAATTCTGGTATTAAAAAAAAGTCACGTGAATTATGGTGACCACTTCTGATACAGAAGTGACTGCTTATCGGCTTTTTAAGACCGGCATATTCTTCATGGAAATAGATAGCACATGCCGTACATCTCCGCATATTTAAAACTGTGTCTGTCTTGCAGATAAAACAATACCAAGGTTCGGTCTCCGTCTTGCTCTTGCCATCTTCACTTTCTTTAGCTTTTCTTGGTTTGGTGCTCCTTCTTTTGGTACTGGTGATGAGTTACACTTAGTTCTTAGTCCAAACAGACCTTTAGTTGCACTTTGGGTAGATGTCTTGCGCCTTGGATTCGATGAAGCCTTGATTTCTGGTGTAGAGAGTAATTCTGTGAATCCAATGTCCTTCATTTCCTATTTTTGCCAAATTCAGGCGAATATTTTTAGGGTTCTTTCTTTCAGGCAGCTGAGTAGGTAAACAACGTCGGGGATCACATGTTGGTTATTGGATATATCGCCATGGCTCGAATTCCAGATATTGGTTACATGGCATTGGGCCGTATGATGCTCATAATGTGGCCAAATATGCCTGTGGTTATTTTCCTTTTGGGTTCCGGCATCCTCATTCCAATAGCACTCAAATATTTATCCAAAGTGGTTGAAGTTCATGCCTAGTGTTTGAGGGTAGCGTCTAGATGTGAACGCGCACTGTCGAATCAGTTCCAGGGGATCTGGGATTGGTAAAGTGATTTAATCACCTGACGAATGTCACAGAAGTTATGCTGCCTTTTGCAGTCATTTGTATTGATGTGCCAGACGGCATCGAATCGATTCATTCTAGTCTTCGGCTTTTGTCCGTAAACAAGATCATAGGCGGAATACACTAACCCAAAGCAATTCCACAGGCTAATACAGTGGCATTTTTAGTGTATTTTGGTGCTTATGTACTCTTTTTGCTCTTTCCCTACTGAAAACGTGCTGCTGGTGATGAAGGCTCTGCCGGCAATCTTCTGGTCTCTGCCATAGACCAGCGTGGGGCTGATTCATTACATTCAAATCTATTAAAACTTTTTTGAGCTCCGCGAATTATTCGTTTACAATATGCCTATTTAATTTTTGCACCCTTGCAGGATTTAACATCTGTGAATTCATTAAGTCCCTTATAAAATGCCACCCGTTTCCTTTCTGTCAGCCTGCTCTTCTTAAAACATTAGGAGTTAAACGAATTACAATTTTTGTTAATCGGAATATCTTTCTGCACAACTCGTTTTCATTAGTAACATTTATAAGAGAGTTAGTTCGTCATTTTTTTTGTGGGCTGCCAGTTTTAATACATGTCCTTAAGCTACGCTAAGCAATGTCCTACTTTTTCGATACTGCAAGGACGTGTTAACTTCTTCTAGACCTCTTCGCATGTCACCACTGAGCTGTAAAATTAATTTGGACTTTTTCTGCAAGAAATACGGAACCTATTAGAAAAAATTTACGGGCTTCAAGCAAGGCCTGATTCGAAGCAGAAGAAACAAATTAGAACTAAATTCACATACCTGGTCAATTCTTCGGCTTTTAAGGAGCAATTTAATAAATGGCGCAACTAATGATATTCACCTTTATAAAGCTATATTTATAACACCCATCGAACGAAACACTAAGAAGGAAGTGAGCCATCTAGCGGTTGAGATTAAAAGTTCAAATTGCTCTCAGAACTATTGGTGCAGGTGCTCACTGGCTGAGTTAGTTAAATTAAAGGTTGGATTTGTATATTGGCTAAAAAACGGTATTGGCCTTATTAGGGACGTGGCCTTACTTGTTACATGTATCTTACTTTAGTTTAAATGTACTGGTCAATATTTCTTTTTGTCGGTAGTTAAATTTGATAATGCATTTGGATAGTGTTGATTTAGCAAAAAATTGGGCTCAAAGAACAATTGGCGATGAGAACCAATGAGTCCAATAATTTAGTTTTGCGATTATGAATACATAAATGTTGAGCGTTGGCGAATAGTCCTGAAATACTAGATTATTTTAAAGTGTATGCTACTGTATATAGTTAACTTAAATGTATAGAAGGAACAATTTTGAATATTTCTGTTATTAAGCTTATTTTTACTTTATTGTATCCAATGTTGCAAACAAAACGTGTTTGTCGAAATATTGTACTGTCTTGACACCGTTGGTAGATAATTACGTAAATATCTATTTATAACGTAAATGTTGCGTGCATAAAAGTCACACTAGGTACTATAAGATGCTGATAGTTATTTTGATATTTCAGTTTAAAATTACACGAATTCCACCTAAAGATGGGCAAGTCAACTGATGAAGATAGCAGAGAAGACGAAACTGACATCAGCCATCTTCCTGACAGGGTTATTCGTTAGTAAGTAACAGTATGCACAGAATGGTTTTTTGTGAAAATACAAGTTTTTGCGTTTGAGTGGCAACATAAGTATTCCAAAAAATGACAAATTTGCGAAAATAAGAAATTATTTCGATATTCTCTTTAAAAACTTTGTAAGTAAGTTTGAAAGAACCGATGTCAGCCACATTGCCGTCCATGAAACAATGGTTCACTATTATCGCAGGAATGGAACCAAGCAACGTATTTATGGTACATATTTGGCTACAAATTTTGGTCTGCTGTCGCAAAAAATGGTTACTGCATCGCATTCGAACCATATCAAGAAGCCTGATTGCAAAACCAAGAGAATATAGGCTGGGAGGTCCCGTGTCATGGAATTCGAGTCTAGGCTACCAAAATGCTTGGCCCCTTACAGTTTTTCTTTCGACGATTTATTCAGCGGTTTTGAACGACTGCCTGATCTAACGGAACACAACAATGGTAGCACTGGAACCATATGACACAACCGTCTTCTACAATGCCCTTCCACAAATACGGATGCTTTGAAAAAATAAAATCGGGTGGTTTCTCGTTCAAATCTTCAGAGAATTTGCTAGTTCTGAAATGGTATGACAATAGCATTGTTACTCAAGCAACTAATTGTCATACAGTAGACCCAGTTCAAAAAGTGGATCACGGTGATTTTACTGGAGGTAGACCGTCTCGAGTTCATGTGGACTGCTGTGCTCTAGTGCAGAAATATAACGGATACATAAGAGGAGAGCGAACTGAACACGCTTAATTCATTTTCGTTTCTTCTACGTCCAGTCCAGTTTAGTACGTTATGTTTTTCAAGTTTTACTCCATTGTATAAGGTATGTAAGCCTTCTAATTATATTCTGGTATATATTATATTTAACAGGGAACAAAGATAAGCCCCTACATTAAGGAAAACCGCTTGCGCAAAGAAAAAGCTCTTATGTTAATGAAATTCGATCGTTGGTAAAGCGTGGTGAATGACGTCACAAAGTTAACATGCATAAAATGGTGTGTATGATAATGCAATTTCCTCTTCAGCAATTATGATTGGAGATACATTTGTTTTCCATCAATAACGCATGCTGTTTATACATCTGCTTTTGTTGTTTGATCTACATTTCCGTTATTTGTATGTGGAATACCAATAAATCTTAATATATGGCCTACATTTCGTTTATTTCTACGTTGAAGACAAATGAAGATTGCCTTATCTTACCGTATGCTGATCTTGCGAATTGTAAAGTTAATATATTTATTTTGAGTACAAGAACATGCAAGTACACATACTTTTAATGAAAAGTACGGAGATAAGAAATCAGTATAGTGTTGTTTTGATATGGTTATAATGAAAAGGAAACAGCTGACTAGCTAACGGTTTCTAAGATAAAAATGTTTGAATGCATAACCTATATTAACTTTAATGTTATTGACATAGGTCAAGTACACGTTTTATTATTAAATACAGTGTTGATCACATTACATTATGAATTTTAAGCAAAGATCGATTATATGCTAGTATAGCTTTATGTAAAGCTTTATGAGAAATACTGCTTTAGTTATTTTATGCTAAAATTAATCAGACACTTTGTTTTCCTAAATATACAAATAAATACAGTTGTTTAGTGTTATTCAGATTACTTGTGGTATTAATGTACAATTGAGTGAAGTCAAACAAGAAAAACAAACAAATGATTACATATATAGACATATCTCTGCATCCCTCACAACCTGTTCAAAAAGAGTTCTCAACCTCAGTAAGTTTCGTGAGTATCGTACCTTGCTGAGATAGACCGTGGTGCAACTTTCACAATTTTTGTTGTATTTTAATTATTAAACTTATAAAACTGAGTGGCGTCCAACAAGAAAAAACTAACAAATGCTTTACTGATTGTATCTATGGACATACCTCTGCATCCCTCACAACCTGTTTAAAAAGAGTTCTCAACTACAGTAAGTTTCGTAAGTATTGTACCTTGCTGAGCTAGACTGTGCTGCAACTTACCTTTTAATATACAAATCACAAACCCATGTTTTTTTATTTATTACAAGGTCCAAAAAAATCCCTAATTGAAGTAGAATATAATAAAGGATACAAAATCCTTTAGTGAAATACAATTTGCGTTGATGCTTTTCCTTGCCTAATAAAGAGGTACGTAGAGCTGCCCTTTTCACCGATCGTGATGAAATTTATCTGAGACTTATGTGCCTTTTATGTGCTAAAATTAAAAATTTGTTGTTAAAAATTTACGCTCTTTTTTAAAACTCTGAAAATGGGGAGTGTAATTCAGCGCAGAGCTACCCCCCCCCCCCCCAACATATAAGTAGTGGTGGAAATTAAAAAATATAAGTATTGAATTATATTTAATTTGAAACAATTAAATTCATTGCATAATTAATGCAAGGTCAAACAAATGTTATTTTACTATGAGCACATATTTTTTTCTAGTTCCTATAGTGCATGTGTATTTGTTTAAGTGAGTTCGTATAGTCCCAGATTTCTAATTGTCTTAAAATAAAGACGTAATTTATCTCTATTGGTCGCGGTGATTTGACATGGTAACTGTCGCAAGTTTTGTGGCGTTGTGCAATCACAATTACGAAGAAAAACGTAGGTATCATAAAAATGAAAATTGCATGTAATTATAGAAACAAAAGTGTGCAGAGTATTTTGTTATCGGGTTGCAGTTTTTCTTTGAAAATAATAATAACAATAATCTCTGTGGGGGTGCCTTGACATGGTATATCAGGGCTGCCGTAAGCTTTACGGCTGTCCGTGTGTGTGATAAAGATAAAAATCGCAAGAAATGATAGGGATAAAGGTGGCTTTTTTTTGTACAATGATAAAGCAGAAGAGTGGTAGGAGTACGTTTTACTCGGTGGCTGGATTTTACTATAGATGTTGTTATCGCCAATCGGTTTCCCCCGTTTATGTTTGCCACCTTTGTGCATTTTACAATTTGCTTTTCTGCTCATTGACTCCGACTTTTCAAGTCTTCAGCGTTTGCTTGTGTTGAAATTGAAATTGAAATAAATTTAAAATCTAAACACGGTGATCAGTCATGAATGTGTGAACAAATAGATAACTGAAAGGCTTTTGTGGCAAAGAAAAGGTAGAAATTGTCTATGATATAAGGTAGGAGAACTGAAAATTAGCAAAATTCTTTTTTAAACTTTTGCTTTCTCTCACTCCTCCTTGTGCCATCGCTGATACCGGTTTTCTTTCTGCTCCCATGAAGCTTTGCATAAAGCTTATTTGATTAACTTATGTAATAATAATATGTACTGTGATCGACCTAAAATTAAAACTTAAACAGTTTGCAGAATGTTTAGTTTTACAATTTTTTTTTTGTTACTTTTTCTTTTCTTTTTAGTCCACAGTAATTTCTTATTGTAGTTATTGAGCTAATAATTTTGTTAGAAATAATTAAAAAAAATTAAAACACGTAAGAAACAAAATAAACATCACAAGACGTCACTAAACGTCATAAGAGAAAGTGATTTGAAAGGAAAGGGTCTAATTTTATTTGCGTTCTAGTTTGGAGGTATCATGTCAAAAGTGAATATTTTCAATAAACTGAATATTAAGGGCTTAATTTTTGAGATTTAGTTTGTGCGACATAGGTGTTGTGATTGCAAGAATCTGCATGATTATTGTCATATAGCGAAAAGTAAATTATTTCTTTTTAGATAATCCTGATACATTTTGATATGTGTAGAGAAAAAAAAATTTTAAATTAGGGCTTAAAATTTACCTGAACAAGAATGATTGTGTTGTAAGACTTCTATTATAAAATTCGTAAAAATATCTGTATATTACAAACATGAAAACCTTTTCTTTCTATCACCCATAATCGTTTTGTGAGAACCTCATATTTAACTTCGCTATAATTCTGAGGAGTAGCAGATTCAAAAAACTTCTCATTGTCTTAACTAATTGTATAGACAATGATAAATTAATGTAAATAATTTGTAAAGTGTTTAACCCATATTTGCCCATTGTTCCAATATTGGAACACGCCTTTTTAACCCCTACCATGCAATAGCTTATTATCTTATCTCCGGTTTACAAGTTACAACGTGTTTAGTACACCTGTGTATATCTTAAAGTGCAGTTATTGTTCAGTTTATTGAATATTTATAAATTCTGTGAAACGTTAACTTTTATTTTTATGAATAAGAAAAATGGCTTTTCAAAAGTAAGTATTTATTTTCATTTTGTGTTCAAAAGGCGTGCGTTACGTATTTTTATTGTTACCTGCTTCGTATTGGAAATCACTAAATTAATAAAATGTATATTTTATGTTTTATCATTAGTCAAATACCGTGATTTATATGAATGTTCCATTATTGGAACAATGCGCATCTATGGGTGTATAAACCTTTTTATTATGCTTAGATATTACACCAGGCAGAGTTGATTCAGCTTGTACAAGGTGAAAATTTTTGGGAAGCCGATGTTTTCATTACACGACCTGAAGATGGAGAAGAAAGTGCTGAAGATAGCGGAGATGAAGATGACTGCAATGACATCACTGAACTTAGTGGTAGGCAGTTAAGAACCCAAGCTACCGCAAATGTCCGAACCCAAGGAGCAACTTTTACCATAGGAGATGAATACAGTGATCATGAAGCTGAATCTGAACAAAATTCATCTAACAGTGCAACTGTTAGTGATAATAATGAAGATTCATCATCAAGCATCAATAAAAAAAGATATTACAAGTGAGAGCAGCGATAGTGATGAAGAAATGAAGATGACTTTACATGAATTATAAAAATCCCTCTTTCCCACTAAAAGAGACCGGTCACTGTAAGTGGAACTTGATCATCACTTTCCACAGTTCATATCGCCTACAACTACTATTGACATTCCAAAGGACCCTGTTGCTTGCTTCGAACTTTCTTTTGATTTTTTGATTCAAGCTTATCACAAATATGACATAAATATGCACTGAAGGAAAAAAAGATCATAGCTTCAAAATTGACATAAACGAAATGCGACGTTTTACAGCGATTTTATTGTTATTGGGATATTTTATAGTACCTAGATGGATAATGTGGCGGGAAGTAAGATCTAAAACATGTAGCATGCAAGTGATGAATTCCATGCGACGAAATAGTTTTGTGCGGACAATTCGGATTTACCGAAAAATGAAAAGTTTGGAAAAATGAGACCACTATTCACAATTATTAATCAACACTTTCTTCAGTATTCAGAATTTTAGGAAAGTCTTAGTGTAGATGAAAGTATGGTACCGTATTTTGGCAGGCATGGGGCGAAACAGTTCCTAAAAGGGAAGCCTATAAAATGAGGTTATAAAATGTGGTGCTTGTGTGAACCGTTGGGATATCCAAGGAAATTAGAACCATATCAAGGGGCTAGTAAAAATTATGAGCAAACAAAAGCAATCCTAGGTGTTGGTGGTACTGTAGTAATGAATTCGATAAAAGATCTTCCACAAAATACGTCTTTTAAAATTTACGGCGATCGTTTCTTTAGTTCTCTGAAAATCGTCCATAGATTACAATAAAGAGGATTTGGTTACACAGGAACCATAAAGTACAATCGAATTGAGAAGTTACCATTAGAAGTCGGCATGACAGTCGAATAGTACTAACCATTAGTACTTGTGGCTCTACTGGACCAGAAAAACAAGTTAATAGGTGGGTATCGTCACAAATGAAAAAATTCCTGTAAGTCAACCACTTGTTATATCTCAGTACAATAAGTTTATGGGAGGTGTAGATCGTATGGATGAAAACATTGATAACTACAGAATATCTATTCGATCAAAAAAATGGTGGTGGGTAGTTTTTGCTTTCTGCCTTGATGCAAGCCTTCATAATGCATGGCAAATCTATAGAAAAGGCGAAGGAAAGAAATTAGATTATTTACATTTCCGACGTTCAGTGGTCCAAATTTACCTCCAAAAATACGGGTGCCCTCCCAATAGCTCTGGGCGTCCTGTAACGCATAAGGCCCTACCCCTTAGAATAGTTGATTCAATAAGGTTTGACATTGGATTATTACAGCTGAAAAACTGAACTTTGAAAAAAAAATTGGACCAAAACTTGTCGGAAATGTCGACTAAACTTACAACAAGCGTGCTTTGCTAATTCGATACAAATTAATATTAACATTTTGTATTTTCTTAAATAAATTTTCTATTATGACACCTAATGTTGTATACTTTTTATATTTGAAACCTATGAAGTCATTTATGCCCACTGTTCGACTATTGGAACACCCTTAAAATCAAAATTCTCTTATTAAATAATTTTTTTAATTTTTTTGAAGTTAATAATAACTAAAAAGAACATAAAAAGTTCATATACAACAACAAAAATTGAAATTAAATAATTCGGGCATAAATGGTTTAAACATGTTAATAAGTGCTAAAATCACTCCGATACAGAGCACAGAAGAAGAAGAAGAGTTTTTAGCCTAAAAAATAACGACAAAGAGTCAAAATTTCTTAAAAATTAGAATACGCTGAATTTTTGTGAAGACCCTATACTTACAGAATACTAGGCGTACCCTGAAAAGTATTTATCCTTAATTTGATTCGTAGGTTTTGACTTTAGGGGGGTAAAAGAGGATAAATTTTTGTTTTTTGTAAATATCTTGAAAATTATCAACTTTTCTAGGAAAATGGCTATGAGCAAAATTGTAGCCAATTAAATTCCGTAGAACAGAGTTTTCTTCGTAGAATTAATTCTTCTGAAGTTACAGACTCATTAACATCTTTTCAGTGTTGGTGTGGAAAAACCACATGTTTATAGTAATTAAAAAATCTTGTTGATTACTTAAAAACGAGTAATTCTACGGAAAAAGATCGAAGAATCTTGCTTGTATAGAATTTATGCTGCGTTTTTGCTCATAGCTATTTTTCACGAAAGATTGATAATTTTTGAGGTAAAGCAAAAAACGAAGAATTAGCCTCCTTCGCCCTCTAAAAAAACCTACAAACCAAATTAGGTCTCCACAATAATTCAGCTTGTTCGAAATGTTTTTATTTCCTGGGCTATTTTGATATGAAATTTAAGTATATGTATGTAATTCCAAAAATGCAAATGGTATGTTTTTATTACACTCGCTTTTTTTGCAAGACAACCATAAGCAAAAAGATTCTTCTTTCCAGATTGATGATGCCTAAAGAAATAAGGAGAAAGTGGAGTGAAGGAGATATGCAAAATGCAATTGCTGCAGTTCGAAATGGTGTGTCCAAAAATTCAGTGCCACGTGGAACGCTAGGAGATTATTTACGAAAAAATCTAACATCAAAGTATGTCGTAAATCTATACTTACGCCAGAACAAGTTCACCAATCATTCGATTGGTAGAACTGGAATATCCGCTAACTTCCAAGGTGTTACGTAAATGCGTTTTCAATGTTTGCGATGCAAACTCTATAAGCCACCCGTTCAAGCGAAACATCAAAATAGCGGGACGTTTCTGGATTAGAGGATTCTTAAACCGTAACCCCCAAATTAGAAAGCGTAAGACCCAAAGCTTGAATCCTGCCATGACCCAAAGACTAAACCGATCATTTTGCAAAACTGCAACTAAATGACCTTGGTATTGTAAATAAACCACAGTCCATCTACAATGTGGACGAGAAAGGTTCTCGTTTGGTTCTCCACCACCAACAACAGGTTCTTGCATAGAAGGGTGCCAAACGTGTTCATCTGGTAGCAAATGAACATAGGCAGAACGTCACGATAGTCTCATGTGGAAACGCTAAGGGTTTTGCAGTACCTTCGTTAATCTTGCTCAAGGGGAAACGGATGAAACGGGAATGGACCGATTCTTTACCAGCAGGAAGCATGGTATTAATGACAGCTAAATGCAGAATGATTATTAAAACCTCATTGCTTCAACATTTTGCAAAATACATAGCACCCGCACCATGTCTGTTAATTTTCAATGGTGCTAAAGCACTCAATTGTTATTGTCGCTGAAAAGTTAGGAATCACCTTATACTGCTTACCAAGGAATACGACCCACGAGCTCTAACCAATGGACAAGGCAGCTCTTTTGAATATCATTGGGAGGATAAAGTTCGTAAGTACTGGTCCAATCATAGAGACCGTTCTCTAACAAACTAACGTTTCGGCATCTTTTTGTTGTTGTTTGGGACAAGTGCATAACACCGTCCAATACAAAATCCTGATTTTCGGCGACTGGTATTTTCCCATTTAACACAGATACCTTACCAATTGAAACAATTGCACCAAGCAGCGTTAGTGTAAAATACGGCCAACCCAACAATTAAGGTTAAGCCCACTCTTTCCGGAAAGACTATCAAATGTGAATTACAAACTTCTAGTGACGGTGATGATTCCGAGAGTGACAAATTTGAGATAGCTGACAGTTCACCTGACGAAGAAACCAGTGATACCTCCGAGAGGGATGACGAGAACAATATTTCTTTTACCGATATACACGATACATCAGCAATGGCACAGAAGTTCAATAAAAGATACCAAAAACCAATAAATGGTAAAGCACAAGTTGTTACTAAATACCTTTTTAATAACGCTACAGACAAAGGTAAGACTTCTAGCTCAATAGCCTCCGCTTCTGGTAAGGATTCGCCCAAGAAAAAGATTCCAGAACAGAAAAAAAAACGGAAAGTTGATTTTGTACAGTATGTCAAGAGGACAGAATTTCCGATATGTGCAAATCTTATTTGCACGATGACTCCCTCGGCTTGACAAAGCAAGATAAAATGGATAAATTCATTTGCCCATATTGTTCCTGAATTTTTGTATTTGTTTTTATGACCTTAATAAACAGTTTTTACCAAAATCAAGCATTTTTCCAATATTGAAAATGTTTGTAAACAAAATAAAAATTAAAAAGGTGGCGATATTGCCAGCCCCTGTTGACAGTATCGCTAATTAGCAAAATTAAAGAAAAATTAAGGAATCCTCTCCGGGTACTTAAGGTGACGCGAAATCAGTTTACACTTTTTGTATATGACTTGGACAATACGATCCATATCTATTTTGTTTAAAGGTACTTCGCCTTCCGTAAAAAGTAATTAAAAGCTTAACATGGCGATATCGTATACACTTACCTTACTAAAAAAAAACGACTATAACCTACTAATTTACAATCAAACCTTTGTAACAAAATTATTGTTGACCAGTGTCATAAACAATAATAATAAAAAAATGTTTCTGATCTATCTTATTGCTGACTACGCAAAAAAATATTACGCTGTTTGTTGTTATCAATTAATATCTTTTTTTCGGTTAACATTTGTAACAACCTGTTTGCATACCTAAGCAAAACTACATATAAAAAATCGGAAACTTTTGAATTTACCTGTATAAAATTGAAAGTTTTAACGTTATAAATTATGCAATTTTTTCTAGGAGAATCGATCAAACGATACGCTCGACGATTCCAATGTGCTTCTGATGAGGTGAAAATTTAAAAAATCCATTTCAGCCGAGCGGAGTTCCAAAGTTTATTAGACGAAAAGTCTTATCGGCGAAATGAGAACAAACGGACAAAAAAGACGAGTTTATACTTGGGAAATGGCAACTTGAATTTACCAAAAACCTTTGGAACAAACATCGGGTAAAGTGCGGATCTCTGTACGAACGTGGAGCAGCGTATCACAATTCTCCTTCAATTAAAATTTATAATTTTAATGTGTGGGTAAAAATAAACAAAAACTCATTTCCACTCACTTCTCTAGTGGTATGGAGGAGCTATAAAGATACTAGACAATATAAAAAATTGGCATTCATTGCATTGGGAAATTTTTCCCTAAACTTTGTTATGCAATATGTAATCATAAATATACAAAACAACTGTCGTTCTTCCATTGGTTACGTTATATCGGATCTGAAATAGGAACTAATTCTCGTCATATGGTCATTGTGGTTACAGAAAAATCTGTACAAAAGGAATCTGCAAATAACATGAAATTCAGAGACTTCTCACCGCCACGCTTATACGATGCGAAAATATTAAGAGATGTAAAACACGAATACGCAAAATGTTCTCATATTCATCCAGATGTCCTAACTGCACGTTGTAGTCAAATACGCTAAAAAATGAGTTGTGCATGATTAGAGCTTATCGCTTTTACGTAATTTATTCATTTGTTAATCAAATGCAATTTTATGCAGAGTACTGCAGAGTTTAGAAAACTGACTTCAAAATTGCAATTGATGCTACTGGAAAAATCGTACCGAAAATAAAGCGCCCAGATGGCAATACATCAAGCATTTTTTTTTGGTTTGGTTTGGTTTCGTTTATGGCTGAAATTTAGAGCACCAGCACTTAAAGAAGTGGTCTATGATGAGAGTAAAGCATTACGTATGGCATCTATTAATGCTTTTAGAAGATATACAACCATTTCTGAGTACAAAAACATCGGTTTCTTGAATAAAAAAAGTCGTTTGCTACATACGAATTAAATAGGTGTACCTAATTACATGAAAAATTACGCAACTTTACTAAAAAATTGCCAATCACTTGAAAATTAAACATTTTTTTGGTGGCAGCTGTTGGACAATTAGTTGTAGCTGAATAACAAGAGCAAGCTGGACTTTTACGGCGGAAGATTTTGATCATATGACAATCAACATCAAATATGTAAACGAATGATGGCTTGCTTTCAGAGTGCTCCACGAACATCGACAGCTTAAAAACCCTTTGTGACCAAGCGTGAAGTGAACAATCACAAAGAGAACTTGAAAAATTTAACGATAACACTGGTGTCCTACGAACTAGCGACGAATAGTTTCCAGACTGTTTATTTGAGAGTTCATATTAAGAATATAAATACACGGAGAAAAAAGTGAACCGTTGTAGCTCATACTTTTTAATGTGCTATCAAAACCTGCTGCTATCATAAAATTCTTTGCAAACTGATCTGAGTTGCGCCACAATTAATTTCTTTTTTCTCTGTGTACCCAAGTATATCGTGAAAACCCATGTTATTTCTTTTATATTTTCAGACACCGATAATAAGGCTAGAGAGGATGATGTTTAAATATTGGAACCAAATAAGTACTACTTGTGGGTTCAAGACGTCAGCATCAAAGCTAATAGTATTATCTAAATGGAAAAAGGTGACGAACCCAATCCTTACTGGTTCCCGCTACTTATGAACAAAATCTTTAGGGGCCCCAAGGAAAGTCCAGTATGGTAAAGTTTAGTAAGGAATCATTTTGGGTGTGGAACCATACCCCCTACAAGTGCCAATGTCGAATCGGAATTTAACAATTTAAGAAGTCGGCTTTTAAACAAATTGCTTAAGAGAGGATGAATTCAAGTATTCCTTGTATATATTGCTCACCATGGGTGATAGGGGAACCCATCGCCATCCCAAACTCTTGTTAGTAGAATTTGATTTCTACTTGGAAATAGGTCGTTCTAATGCATATTGTCAGAAGTTCCATTATAGTGTTTACCGAGATTTGCGTGCGTCCGTCTAACGCTTCATTATTTTATATCCTGTCCCTTATGACAGTTAGTGCCTTACCTGTTGGCACATTTGTGAATAGGCTCACGATGTTGAAGCGTACCTGTATTTCTTCGTGGTTTTATTGGAAGTTTCTGATGGTTTACACGAAGTGCTGCGTATTCTTGACCATAAACTCGATTTTTCCCGATAAGGGTATGATAATGCCTACCACATAATGTGCTAATGGTGAATTTCTCGAGCAAGCAATTGGTCTCAGGGGCATTCTTTCCTTATGGATCTGTGGTGAGCAGTACAGATGTTGAGGTTTGCTGTAGTATGGGGTAATCCTAGTTCTCTGGTAATCAAAGAATACCCCCTTGTGTTTTGCAAGCGTCTGGTATACTTGTCTTTCGATTAATGGTGTGGGGTCTTTTGATATTTGTTCGTACTCGACCCCATCCAGTAGTTCTTGGATCTTAATGTTGTAAGTCCATATCCATTAACACAGTCGCTTTTCCTTTGTCTGCGGGAAGAATTTTGATCGATGGGTCATTTTTCAAGGAAATGCCGCTCTTCTTTCTAGGTTAGAGAGGCCAGGTTTAGTTCGCCTAGATGTGTCTACGACTGATCCAACCTTACTTCCGTAAACTTCGTCTTCTTCAGGATATAATTTCATAGCTGTTTCTTCAACTTCTGTTATTAATTCTACTTTAGGAATATATCTCGGTGTTATCGCATAGCTCAAGCCTTTGTCCAGAACTTTCATTTAGTTCGCGTTCAACTGCCGTTTAGTGATGTTTATGCCATTGTTTTTGCGGTTTATGTTGGTTGGTTTTCTCTTATCCCTCATTAACTTTTCTATTTCTTTCTGCTGAATTTCCTTGTGCCTTGCCTTGGTTTTTGAGTATTTGCTTCTGGTAATCGTGTTTATCCTATCAAAGTCTTGTTCGTTCAGTAGATTTCGAATGGTTTCTCTAATCTCGTTGGATTGGTGTTCGGGCTGGTATTTTCTGAAACGGTGATGTCTGATTAGGCCTTATTAGCTCTCTTTGCGATGTGTGATATTTTTCGGCTGTGTATCGAAGTTTTGATGTTGAGCCCGGTAGGTATTACGTTGTTATTACGGGCTTTGCAGAGGAAGTTTAGGTGGTTATTCTCTAGTGCTAGCTTGTTCACGGAAATTTCAAGCTTTCTGAACAGTTGTTTGACACACCGAGTTACTAATTCTGTATTATAAGTGTTTTGTAACTGTGGTTTCATATTAGTTGAGTTGATCGGCCTATTTCCACAGTTTTTGCTTTTATTTCGGAAGTGGACTCTACTTTCGTCATCAGGCTTAGTCCTGAGAAGGACTATTTTCGCACTTGAGTCGAATTCATATATTATAATTTTTTCCCAAGCACTTGACTACTGTCAAATTCGAACTTGATACCTTCCACTTTTAAGTCTGACACCTCTACCGTTGAGCCACTGAGTAATCCAACATAACTTGTGCGGTGGTCTTCGTTCCAGACGTGTTCGGCGATTCCTGATCTTTCGGTTTCGCCTTTTCGGATGTTGTTCTTATCTTCCTGAGTTCTCGCTTTGAGTGGTCTACTGCTCTCTCCTATGCAATCTCTGCCGCATTCGCATAGTAGGTCGTATACACAATTCTTGGAATTCTGGTCTTCATTGTCTGGTTTGGTTTTGATTAGTATTCCCTGAGCGTTCTTGTCCATTTGAAGGCAGTGCGGTTCTTGGATTTGATGCCTTCGTATTTTGTCTGAGGTACCTTGTATGTACGTTATTATCACTGTGTATTTAGGTTCTACTTTTTCGGTGACACTTTCCCTGTTTAGGTTAGGTATTACATCGGTGTAGCCATTTTCTTTAAGTCTTCTAGCGATATTTTCCTTTCCTTTTTCCAAGTCGTCTTGTTTTGAGCATATTGTTTTCGCTCTATCGGAAAAATAGCATTTGTTTAACTGTACCTACATTAAGCGAAGACTATTTTCACTTTTTATAAAGTTTCCTGTCTTAAGAGAATGTTTCTAAAAGCTTACTATCTATGAAATCTTGGAGCACATAAAAAGCACATAATTCCTAAATACCTTTTTTTTTAATTTTCGTCTTGTTTTATATGAGGAGGTTTAAATAGCTCAAAATTTTGGCACATAATTAGCACATAAGAAGCATATAATTCTCAAACCAATTTTATCCCGTTTGATGAAAAGGGGGGTGTAGATCGACGCGCCTAGGATAAAGTGAGTTTTAACTATTCTATGTTATTTATATTTAGAGCACCTTTGCGTGCGTATTTTGATCTTTCTTTGTGGCGTATAAATCCGGTTTTAGCAAATACACTTTAATGGAATATTCCTCTAAGTTTCGCTGATTGTAAAATATTTCGGAATATTTATATTTGACTGTTATTTTTCAAAATGTATGAAAATGATTTAAATTATTTTTAACTGATAAATTGAGTTTGTATTGTTTTTGAGAGCTCAAGGATTAGCGGTAGTCAAACTTGGTATTCACCAAATCAGAGATGATTAATATATTAAACCATGTGAGAGACAAGGGATGAAGGTTTTGTTAAAATCACAATACTTGTTTAAAAACATAAAGATAAATTAAAAAATGTAATCCTTTATTTAGATGTTTAATTTGAAAATTGATATTCCTGTCGTTATTAATATATTGGCAAGTCAAGTACGTGAGATTAAACTACGACCTTCCTCTGTTGCAAATGATTGATGGACACAGTTTCTGTTGTGAAAAATGTGGTGTTTTATAATTTGGGTATAAATAAAAGAAAATGTTAAAAAAAACCTTTTTTTATACTGGCACATGCCATTAAACATTGTGTCATAATTGGAATTCGATACATCAATTAATATTCTTGCGTTTGACTTTTTTATTTTATCCATTATTGTATCATGTTTGTATCTAATTTGTTCACTGAATTCACGCAAAATTAATATTATCTTTAAATCTTTTCTGAAAGCGTCATAAAAGTTTAAATGGGTTGCAATAAAATGTGGTTCCTTCAACAATAGTAACAAAGTTTGAACAACTGAATAGGTATACCAAAATTTTATCGGGCGTCTAACATAATAAACCCATTAGAATTAAATGTAGCAGAGTATAGGTATAATTATACAAGGATTAGCTAAACTTGCTCCAAGCCTATATTTAAGCTTGTCTGGCAGATCATTACTGCTTATTTCATGATTGGGGCTGAAACTCTGTGATACTGCAAAATGGCAAATTAAGTAGCAGTTGATTATTTTGCTTTATTACCATGTTTTTGCTTAAATGCTGATCCTTGTTCTAAATACTCATTGAGTACTTTGTTTAATATTATGTTAACAACTAGGATTAATTTTAGAAATTCAAATACAAACTGCAAATAGACAACTACTTGTAATTAATAACTTTTCCGTTCCACTAATTTTCTGCTTACTCAGATAATCACAAATAAACGTGCTTACATTGACAAGCGTATAATTCCAATGTACTAAATAACATTTAATCTTCAGCTTTTATAGGATAATCATTTCAAAAATTTTACACTAACTATTCGTATTCAGTAGAAGAGTATTTGCAAACGAATGCAGGAATATCTTACCAAATGGTTATGAAGCAAAAATCGGTGACTAAAAAATATCTAGTAAGAATTGTTATTAGACACTTAATCAATGTAAAAGTTAAATGGAACGATGAATTCCCTATTATCCATAATGTAGTAAAGCTTATGCTAATCGAACTCCTTACATAAACAAAGTTATATAAATCCCTTTAGCAATTATATAGGCAGTCAAGTTAATCGGTGTTAGATATCGTTTAATTATACGTAGTGTCATTACTATGGAGGTAAATGCACAAATTTAACGAACTGCACGAACAACTAACTTGTAACGTGCACGTACGCAAAATAAAAAAGTAAATAGGGCTAGGAAGGGGAGGGAGAAGCGCATCTCGACTAGCATCTAGAGGGCACTTGGATGCATGGGGAACACTGAGGTCAGAAAGAGAGAAAGGAAAGAAAGATATATATATATATATATATATATATATATATATATATATATATATATATATATATATATATATATATATACAGAACGGAGGACAGAAGTTTGAACGCCTCGAGTTTTTAAGTAAATACAAAAACAGAGCCCTTTCCTGAAAACTCGAAACAGTAGAGGTAACACACAACATGGAGAAGTAATTATGCAATGAGATAGGTAGTTGGATAGGTTTCTTGTAAAAGAAAGCACATACACAAATTTTATGTAGATAGAAATAATCGACAAAGCAGTATCAAAAATTTTGATTCGCTGACTTGTGTCTTGACATCAACTACACGAATTTGATTGTCGCGGCCTGGATAAGTTTTTGTTATGATTCCTCGTGGCCAAGTATTTCTTGGACAGTTATCATCTGCTAAGATTACAAGGTCTCCTTCAGCAAGGTTCGTTTTCTGATGTTGCCACTTGCTTCGCTTGATAAGGGTAGCGACATATTCTCTAAGCCACTGTTTCCAAAATGCGTCGGCATAAGATTGCGCAATCCGCCACTGTTTTCGAAGATGTTGATCACTGCTCGTGAAGTTATCTGGTCGTACAACTTCGCAATCTCTCCCTATTAGGAAATGATTTGAAGTCAGGCTTTCAAAATCATTTGAACCAGATGATACTTATGTTAACCGATGGCTGTTAACTGTATGTTCAATTTCAATCAATAGCGTTTGTAGTGTTTCTTCTTTTGGACACTGATTTCTCATTACAACCTTTAATGTACTTTTGACCGACTTGATCATTCTTTCCTACACCCCACCACAATATGGTGCAGCTGGTGGATTTGGATGAAATTCAATTTTTCTTAAGCAACAAAATTCTTTAACCCATTTAAACCTACCGTCCTTTTAAAAGGACCAGGTGAACATATTCATTTTTCGTGAAGTGTACGTTTCGCAGCAAGGTGGCGCCACTAATATGCGTCGGTTTATTGTGTTTACGAACGACCTGCACGTCGTCGTTTGCATTGTCTGCACTTGTTTTGAGTTATTTTCTTGAGTTTTTTGGATTGTGTGACATTCGATTTGCCAATGGGAGATCGAGGGTAAGTTTTCTCATAGTAGTAGATATGATTTATTGGTTTTTGTGCATTACTTCTTTTCCAGTGACCTTATTCTTGCAGTTTTGTATATAACCTTACTTTCTTTGCAATTCTTAGTTGAGCTAGGGTGTCCAAAGTACTCCCGTACTTTTAAAAGGACGGTAGGTCGATGTACTACTTTTGGTTTCTTTTTCAGTTATTGGACACAACCACTAACTTTGGCACAATTACTTGAAGAAATTGAAAAGGGCGAGGAAAATGATATACCTGACACTATAGTAATTTTTCCGCTAGAAAATGCGAACGAAGGTTGCGACACTGACGAAGACTCGGGGATGAAAATATAGTTGAGATGAATAATTTTCCAGGATTTCAACTAAGAGCTGAAGCAGAAGTACAAGATACGGAAGGAGAAGTACAAGATGCGTCGGCAGACGGCTGGGATAGTGACGACGAAAGACCTCTTTCAACATTCTTAGAAAGAAAACCGAAGCTAGTGAAAACTTTCGACTACAAAGCCGGCGATTTGGAAGAACCAAACTTTTCAAAATGGCAACCAGTGGCAACCGCTCGTAACAATATTTCACTGGCCGCCACGTTTAGATTGTTTTTCGACACCAAAGTAATAAGCCAAATTCTAAATTTTACATATATTATTATACATATGCTTTGCAGCATAATCGTACAGGGGACATCACTGAGAGTGAGATGTTATGTATTATTGGTGTTGTACTAGTTAGTGGTAATGTACCATTACCTCGCAAAAAATTATACTGGCAAAATCGAGATGACACGAACAATAAAATGGCATGTGGTGCAATATCACGTGATATATTCCAATTTATTATGAGCAATATTCATTTCAACGATAACACGCATTTGGACAAAGCCGATAAATTTTCGGAATTGAGATACTTATTTGACATTTTGAATAAGAAGTTTTTTAAAAACGCACCTGTAGAAGAGTGTCATAGTATTGACGAGTCAATGATACCCTACTACGGTCGGCATAGCGGAAAACAGTTTATAAGGGGAAAACCTATTCGTTGGGGCTACAAATTTTGGGTTGGTTCATTGCGGCTGGGTTACATAGTTCATTTTGATCCTTATCAAGGTTCCTTTTGCACACTACCAGAAAAATATAAGCATATGGGGCTTGGACCTTGTGTTGTATTGCAATATGCGGATGTACTACAGAAAATGTCATATACGTCTTTTCATTTATATTTTGATAATTATTTTACGTCTCTCTCACTCCTAAAAGAGCTCAAGCTTAGGGGCATAAAAGCTACTGGAACGATCACAGAGAATCGAATTCCGCGGTCACCTTTATCTCAGGCAGCTACAATTAAAAAAAAAAGAACGAGGATTTTTTGAACATATCGTTGCAGATAATGAAATTGTCATTTGTAAATGGCATGACAAAAGTGTTGTAAACGTAGTTTCTAATGTCACATTAGTTTTTCCACTAAATAGGGTAAAAATATTCTCACAATCAGAAAAAAATTATGTTTACGTAAATCAGCCAAAACTTATTCTGTTTTACAACGAAAATATGGGAGGGGTGGATAGGGGAAACCAAAATCTGAGTGAATACAGGGTAGCAATAAGAGGGAAGAAATAGTATTTCCCTTTATTTTCCCATCGCATTGGCATGTCTATGCAAAATGCGTGGCGCCTTTATAAAGGCAATCATGGTAAGCTTGATCAACTGGAGTTTCGAAGATCAGTTGCGATAGAGTTGCTTGAATCGTACAGGCGAACAACAACTAAAAGAGGTCCTTCGAAACCTCCAGCAAACCTTCATGAATATTTCCGTTATCATCAAGCTGATCATTTGGTAAAATACAACCGAAATCAGCGGCGTTGCTTTGTATGCCATAAAAAGGCAAATTTTGTATGCAATAAATGTGACGTTGGTCTTCATCCAAAAGACTGTTTTATTAAGTATCATACTGTTTACATAGTTTCAATTTGTCTAGAAATGTTATACAACTAATTTTATGTTCTTTTGTATAAAAATAAAGTTTTAAATTTTGAAGTTGCATCTTATGTTAGAAGTAGCGTATAACCCTGCCGTCCTTTTAAAAGAACACCTCATTTCGATATGTTCGAATAGTCTAAAAAATTGAAAATCACTTGCAATTTATTTATTTACATATATTTACTAATAGTTTGAGAAAAAAAAATTTTTCTTAAAGAAAAAGTTTCAGGTTTGAATGGGTTAATTGTGCTGCTGTGTAGTCTTTTAGCTCTTTTTCTGTCTCTTTTATATTGGTACCATTATCAGAATGCAACGTTAAAGGAGCTCCCCGTCTGCAAACAAATCATCATATTTCCATTATTGCTGAATCGGTTGACAATGAAGTAACAATTTCTAAATGAATGGCTTTAGTTGATAAACAAGTAAACAATACCCCTTATCTCTTTTCCCTTCGTCTTCCAATAGATACAACTATAGGACCGAAATAATCCATTCCTGTAAGTTTAAATGCTTTTACTTGTACGGTTAGTCTGAAATCAGGTGTAGGTCCCATTTGTTGAGTTTTTTATTCTGTATATGATGCACTTCTTCTGACAATCTTTTACTGCTGCTCTTGCTTTTAGTAACCAAAATTTTTGTCTTACATCGTTCAAGGGGTGATTTGGTCCTTGACTGTTATTTAGTTTGTGTTAATGAGATACAAGAATTTTTGTTAAATAATGTTTGGAATTCATTATTATTGGCTGTTTTGCGTCACTATGGAGATTAGTTGCGAAGTCTAGTCTTCCATTTATTCGTAAAATTTTTGACTATCTAATATCGGATTTACATGCCACAATCGACTTTCCTTTGGCAAAGGTTTTTTTTTTTAAGTATTTCTACTTCTTTGCCGAAACTGCTTGCTGTGTTAATTTGATGACTTGTAACTCTGCTGCAGCGTACTCCCGAACTGTTAGGTTCTTGTCAAATACCATTGTCGGTATTGATCTAATTTCACTTTACACTTTTTAATAAATCTCTCCATCCATGCTACTGTCCTAATAATTCGGCAATAGTTAGAAAATCTTGAGAACTCTATCACTTTAGCTTCCTTATTTACGACACATACTATATTGTTTTGTTTCTCATCATCATAATGTTCTATTAAGCCGTTATTTCCTTCAGGCCAAAACTGAGGTCCCTGAAACCATCTTTCAATATCTTTCCATAATCCTCTTGTTGCCCGATCAGCTATATTGTATTCTGTGGGTGCCCAGTACCACTGTTCACAGTTTGTTAATTCACAGATTTCTCTTATTTCGTTGGAAACAAAATCCTTATAATTTTGTGGATCAGACTTAATCCAACTTACTATTCGAGAGACTGTCCAGAAATATTTTTTGCTAATGCGTACACTAAGACCTTGTTCGATTGTTTTAGCCAACCGTGCAGCTACAAGTACTGCTTGTAACTCTACTTTTGGAATTGTAAGTTCCTCGAGTTTAAACTAGATTTTGCCATTAGAATAGCAGTAAAAACTTTATAAATTGTTTTTCTCCTAAAATATGAGAAATAAGCATAACCTTTTAGACTTCCTCGCTAACAACGAGGGATTTTCAAATATTTAATCTGTAGTAATTCATTTACGCCCATTTTCCATTTTTTGTAAAGTATCGGATTAATTTTGTCATCCCATAGGATCTTCTCACGCCAGATTTCTTGTAGTACAATGCTACCCTGGATAGTAAATGCCGCTAAAAACCCTAAAGGGTCGTATACTGACATGACAATTTTGAACACCTCGCTTTTTGTTGGAATGACTCCTTCCTGAAAAACGGATTCATGTTTTTTTAATAAAATTGCAAGAAAATTGCAAATTGTCATCTTTTGGATTCCATATCAAACCTAATGTCCTCTCGTAAGTTGTCCATCTTTCTAATTCTTTCTCGGATATGCTTTTAGCTCTTAATACTTTAGGTATATTTTCTACTACTTTGGTGGAGTTACTTATCCAGCTTCGCATTCTAAATTTTCCCTGATTATGAATATCTGAAATTTGTTTAACAGTTTTTATGGCCTGTTCTTCAGACTCAAAGCTGTCTAGATAATCATCCATGCAATGATTTTTGGATATGGCTTTTACTGCAATTACCTCGTATTGGCGAAATTTGCAAAGTATCGCAATTAGAGAATTAAGCAGGTCTGAACCTCTTATTATTATCATTATAACTTGTATTATTAAACTTTGCTTTTGCATCGAATACAAAGCGAAATTTATCTGGTTTACTTGGACGTTTTGCTGAAAAATGAGGTTAATGCCCACTGTTTTCCGCATTTTCATTAATTTCTTCTGGATTTCAAGCTCCGACATATCCCTTTTTGACAAAACTTTCTATTTGCTCACGATACTGTTCTGAAAAACTACTGTTCTGTGCCATCTTTCTTTCAGTGTGGGTGGTACAGTCTACTTAGTACGATAGTTCTGGTTTCTGGAAGGGCACCTACGTCCTATCTCCATAGTAGTCCTATTTCCCAATGTCCATTTTTTAATTGACCACGCGTATTTTCCATAATTTGTAATTCCTTTTTGTCCTCTTGAGACAAAATTTTTTCGTTATTTAAAACTCCTAAATTATCGTATTTAACAACTTGTTTAACTAAATCAAGAAGCTCTTCGTCTTTATCTTTGGTGTGACAATGAAAACAAAAATCGTTGTCAATTCTATTTTGAAGATGTTGTGCCCTTCCGTAAATAATCCAACCTAACTTTGCTTTAGTTGCTAAATGAGTATTTGGAGGACCCTCTACTATTTCTCTGGCAACCGTTAAACCTATATTGTCCTGACCAATGAGTAATAGAGGTTTAGCGTTTATCAAATTTGCAAGTGGGATTTTTGATAAATGACTACTCTTATTAGCCAACTGTTTGACTTGGCAATTTTAAATTTGAAACAGTTCGCACATTAGTAAGTTCAAAAATAATTTCATCTGTTAAATTTCCTTGAATTTTTATTTTGACTCGTCTAGAATTAGGTTCTGAATAAATTGATTTATCATTTGTCCAATACATTTTTAAAGGATCTATATATCCTTCAGCCGCAACTTCTGCAGCAAGTGAAGCATCAATAAGTGATAGTTTACTCCCTTCATCGCATAATGCGAAAGTTTCGACCGTTTTGTCCATTCCAATAACCAGAATTGGAACTACTATAAGAAAAACTTTAGTATTATCTGTTTTCACCTAAAGAGAGTGATATCCTACTGTCAGCTCTTCAACGTTCTGTTGATTATGTTCTGCTGAGACTTTAGAAACTTGATTTCCCTCTGTATATTTGGTTCATCTTACAGTCCTATTATAACCGAGTTCTTTTCATTTCTACCTAAAGAATGTAATAATTGATTATGAAATTTTTTGCATCGACCTATGCTACACTCTCTTTTGTATCTACATTTAAATGTTCTATGTGAAGGTTGTAAGCATGGAAAACAAAGCTTTTTCGCTTTCAACCATTCCCATTTTTATTTATATCCAAAGCTTAAAACTTTCTACATTTAAGAATAGAATGATTTACCCGATGGCAATAATTACATACATATTTCTTACTTTTTCCCCTATTGTAAATAGTACTACGCTACGGTGGTTATTTTCTCTTGAAATTGATGGTCGACCATAATAAGCTTGCTGCGGATGATTCCTCACTTAAGCAATTTGAAAATTGTGATAGTGTAGGTATTGGTGTGGTTTCTCTCTTAAACTTTATTACTTGTCTTGCAATTGTAAATATTCTGGTAATTTTGTAACTAAATAACTTAAACAGTGAGAATTGACAACATATGCGTACATTTTTAAAGACTTTATAGTGGCTACCATATTCTGAATAGCATTTGAAAACTGGATAAGTGATAGTGGATCTTCATAATGCACATTTGGCATGGACTTTGTGTTGCTTATCATAGATTCAATAATAAATTCTGGTCTGCCAAACCTTGTTTTCAAAATTTGAATAATTGTGTTTACATTGCTTGCCGAAACAAATAAAGATTTTACTTCATTAGAGCTTCACTTTTTAATGATTTCTGCAAATAGAGATTTTCTTCCCCAGTATAGTTAAGCACTTCATTTGACCGTCTAAAATATGAAATAAACATTGGCCAATCTTCGACACTACCATAAAAAATTGGCAATTCGTTAGATAATGCATTCTGTGTACCCTTTTTCTAATATAAATTGTTCAATTGTGATATTATGTATTTTCGTCACATTTGCTAGTGCACTTGTTAGACATCGACTTTTATTCTGATAAGCACAACCATCTGAAATAATGATGATTTTCTTATAATTGAGATGGTTTAAAATGAAATCTAGAACGCACGATGTAAATTCGTTGGATGAAACCGCTCCATCTCCTTCGTGTCAAACATACAGATGTACGTCCTTGTTTTTAGAAACATAAATACTGAAGTGTACTTGTAATTTTTGTTTATAGTATTGCTTGGAGACCAATAGTTTAGGACAAACCAACACGCTTTGAACATCCGTTGTAAAAACAAGGGTAGTGGGATCATCTAACAATGAAGCTATTGCTTTTTCTTTAGCTTTTCGTGCCTCCTCTTCCTTTAATCTGTGCAAATCATATTCAGTCTGACTTAAGGTACCTTCCTTGAAAGCTACACATAGATCACATTGATCTTTGCGAGGCTTATGAATCGAAATTTTATTTTTTTCCAGCACTTCGCAGAATTTTTTTCTCGCAACCGAGAGATTAGCTGTTTCCGCACACCAAGCCTGATAAACTTGATGCATATGAACAAGTGATCTAAAAGAAGAATCAACGTAAGTTCGGGTTGTTGAAGATCTGCAGTAGTGGCTAGGAACTTTTGGAATCATTTTTAGCCAGCTTTCTACAGAGCTTGACTTATTGGTCTTTCTTGTTTTTTGGGATTTTAGCTCACCACCTCTCATTTCACTTCCATCTTGCTTCTTTCCTTCGGCTTCTTTATTTTCTGGTTTACCTGCTCTTTCCGAGTTTGCGATCCAGGGATTGAAAGGATCTTTTTTGATATCTAAAGTAGACAAAAAAAATCTCGGCATACCCTTGATTTGATTACATCAGTGTTGGGCAGATAGCAGTCATAGCCGTAGTTTTTTTTTTTTTGGTTTAAGTGTCTCCGTGGTGGCTCTTCTTCTTTTTATGGATCTGAAGTCAACAAGTCCTCTCAAATAGACTTTTTTAGAATCCCAATTTTTTAATTCCCAAAACCTATCAAAAATCTGTTGTCGGTTGACTTCTGAAAACTTCTCACACATAAAACTACTTTTAGATGAATTAGTAGTTTTATTATGCTTGCACAATTTCGGTTTGACTAGTCGTTGTTTCCTTTCAGTCAAAATATAGGTATTTTTTTAACACGTTTTGTGCTATGATACTTTTGACCCATCAATCTAAGTTCCTGGTTTTTCTTTCTTGAATTTTTTTGGTTGTAGGCTGTTCTGCGTTTCCATCAGAATAATTTTGTTCTCCTACATCAGGGGTATTTTCCAAATTATTAGAAATATCACTCAAAATGTTTGCATCTTGTTTCAAGTTATCATCGTTCTTTCCATCTGATGCTATCTCATTTGTTTGTTGTTGTACTCCAATTGAGTTATGCTGTTCTTGTGAAGTAACCCTTTCTATTTCAATTTTAATATCATCATGTACAGGTAATAAATTTGTCTCATCGTTTATATTATATTGTATTATTTCTGTCATGCCTGATATTAGTTACATTAGTCAGTTCTTCTATAATAATCCCTTCTTCCACTTGATATCCAACATTAGGTAAGAAAATTGTGGAACAAATAGAGTCACTATTTTCGAGGTTATTTAAAGCCATTTCCATTAGTTTCCTACCTCTTGAGTAAGCCATGGTAATATCTGTCAAAAAAGGGTTAAGGTCCAAATTTAGAGAGGACAAAGTCATGCAATAGATAATAGTTAAAATATTAAAAATAATTTCAGTGAGTACTTTAGTTAAAATTAACAAAATTTGAGGTTAATTTCTTTTTTTTGCGTCAAGATATGCAATTCTCTTCCTTTTTTTTAATATAAAAAATCTAGTAACAAGATATAAACAACAAATTAATATACAATGTTCATCGTAAGTTCCCACAGTAATATTCAATTCAAGCATAACATAGAAATTAATAATGGATGTAATCCATGTGGTGTAACAAAAGGAATTTAAATCAAAGGTCTAATTAAATTAAATTAGGATGATCCCAAGCTAATGAACTTTGAATTTAAAATATCTTTTTAGCAAAACAAGAAATATCATATTTATATTGACATCAAAATTACCATTGCTAATTCAAATGCACAGCCCACCCAACAAAACATTAAATATTTTGTACAATAATAAAAACCAAATAATAAATTAGTTAAACAATAGCAGTCAATTATACATTAGTCTCCCAATGAGACGAATATTAAAAACATTATAGTTAATAACACAACAATAATACATAGAGCTCGACGATAAATGCATTTACCTGTGGATAACCTATATATATTTACACAAAGAAATAGTATCCATGAATAAATCGAAATGGTGTAATATTGACTTTGTTTTAAAAAAGTAATGCAGATAACTATATGAAATTTCAAAGTGAAATAATTGTTTTAAGTGAACCTATCACAAGGTAAGGCACACAAAGACATATAATTTTATTATAACTTAGCTTTCGAATTCCCCCTGTTGTCGGAGTTAGTTACAGATCTTCGTGATATTCAGCAGTATTAATTAAGGCACTTTCCAGGCAATGTGACATTTCACCAAAATTGGGAAGTAGTTAGCAATTTATCCAATTGTGTATGTAGTTATAGAACGAGTAAAAATATATTTATCGTTGACTGAGTTCTCCCCAGACTAAGGTAATAGTAAAAGTAAACGTAGAAATAGACGTAGGAGTAAAAATAGAACTAGAAGTGTAAGTCGAACCTCTTCGCGAGGTTCACAAAGTAGAAATTCCGAGATAAACTTATGTTCCCAAACCAAAGTTTAGATATCGAGATATTTAAAGTATTTTCCTTAAAGTATGTATTTTTAAATTACAAGATAACTGAGGTGATGGCTGACGTTCTAACCTTTAAGTCCGCAAGATGGGAAAGAAATAAATGATACTAATTAATCATCTCCCATAATGAGGAATAAATATAAATCCGACCTTAGTCGATGGATCAATCTTATCCAGAAAATTACTAGATTTCTCTAGAAATTAAAACGTGGTTTTCACCAACAGGAAGAAGAAATGTTCTTTTTGTGAACTTAATAAATCACTAAAACGCGTCCACCATATACTTCACTTCCATTTGGACATGAGAAAGATTTCCGCAAAATGAATCCCTAAATGTCTAAGTGTTGACCAGACAAGGGTAGAAGCATCGGGTTCGACCTGTGCTCGGTTTGAAGAAGATGCAAACTTCTTGAGCCATGTTGTTACCATAGATAAAACTTGGGTACGTTTCTACGACCCTGAAACAAAGCAGCAATCGGTGGAATGGAGATACTCTGGTTCTTGAAGTCCTAAGAAATTTCGTGTTCAAAAATCTGCTGGAAAAGTTCTTGCTTCAGTTTTTTGGGATTGCCAAAGCGTAATCATGGTTGATTTTCTGGGTAAGGGTAGAACACTAACTGGGAATTACTACTCGACGTAACTGACCACTATACGAGGAAAAATTATAGAGGGAAGACGCGGAAAGTCGTCGAAAGGTATTTTGTTTTTATAGGACAGTTCCCTTGCACTCAAATCGTATGTTTCCATGCAAACAATTCGTGATTTAGGGTTCGAATTACTCGAACATCCCCCTTATTTACCAGATCTAGCCCTCTCGACTATTATATCTTTGCACAAATAAAAAAGTCTAAAAGGTAGTAAACTTTCTTCCAACGAAGAGGTGATCGACACTGTAGAGACCTGGTTTGCAATGCAAGATAAACATTTCTTTTGAAAGGTCTAGAGGCGTTGCAGGTTCGTAGTAATGAATGTATCCAATTAAGAGGAGTGTGTTGAATACATCCTCGTATATTCAAATTCAATAAATTAAGTAACGTTTAGACTGCTAGATTATTTTCAAGGAAGCTTAAATAATTATTTACATAATTTATTCTGATTTATTTTTGTGAAAATCTGGTAAAAAGTTGAGACGGTTCTAAATTTTAGTGGAAAATTATATTAAATAAGTGAAAAATAGGAAATTCTGTGTGCTCAAAGAGCATTAAAGAAATACGTGATAACGACTGCAGCATTTCAAACCCTTGAGATAAATAAGTTTTACTTAATGAATAAGACGTAGTTAAATTTCAATGAAAATAATTGTGCGCATGTCCATATAAAATAGAAATCTTTTTGTATAGTAGATCAATTTTATTGAGAAATCCATATTGAGCCAATTAGCGTGAATTAAATTAATTAATCAAATTCTTGAACTTGGACTTTAAATTAAATATAATAGTGTGACAGTATTATCTGATTAAGGTGTTGGTGATCGTACTTTAATTAGTAACATGAGAGATTGATTATTGAAGAATGCGAGTGAGAGTAGCGCGTCTTTCGGTTTTATTGCAAACGTTGAAAGACGGGAACGGCTTCTGGCGATAATTTTAATTCAAAGGTTGGTTGTTAGACTGTAGGTGACTGACGTCGAAAAATTCGAAATGGTTTTGAAACAACGTCGGAGGGGATATATATTCATTATTTCATGATTTCTGCAATTTAATTAAAACAGGTTAATTAACAAGTAATTAATTCAAACAATTTTTTGCAAAGTATTCTGGCTTTTTACAGTCTTTGGGATTATATTGCTTTTATCAGTAATTTTTATTCAATGCTCAATAAAGATCAAATATGATTTTTAAATTAAGTTCGGAAATATACACAAAGATCGAACTTAATTTTCAAAAATATGATTTTCTTGTTTGACGTCCGATGCGCAAAACACAAATTTAATTAATTGCTGACTTTTGGCATAATTCCTTTAGGTGATAAATAAGTGTAAATTATTACAGAATTTGGTAGTATTCAGAAACAGTATTTAGCTCATCATTACGTGTCTTAATTAGTTATTACAACTTGACTTAATTAATTAATTAAAGAAGTTCAAGGATAGCTAGATATTTATAATTTGTGTCAGAGATCAATCTAATGAAATTAGTGAAACAAATATTAAATAGATTTTGATGTAGATTAAATAGATGTTAGGTACTATAAAAAATATTTATTCAACTAACAGGAAAATATACGGTATTGAGAAATGTTTATAAGAATTATAATTAATGCTGCTCCACATAATTATAAAGTACCACAATTTAAATTAAAACACAACATAGTGTGGTTAAAATTAAGTTCTATTAAATTTTCTATATAATTATGTCAATACTTCATACTGGAAATAAATGTCGAGCTTGTTAAAAATAATAATCATACATATTTAATTTTCCTCTTGTTTGACAAGTTAAGACAATTATTAGTGACAGTAAATAGTAATTATGCTTAAATTTAGACCTACCAAAGTGGTGGCTCGGAGTGTTAACTTCTTTTCATTACTGAAGTACATCACTGACCTGAGATGACTCCCATCCTGAAAACCCTAACACGTAGCACGGCTACTACTGAGAGAAAACGCATCTCATTTGGACGAGTTGTTTTGTATAAAGGAAGTAATAAACTCAGCTAGTCGAGTTGTAGCGTCAATTTTTTGAGTTGCAAAAAAAATCACGATGGTCGATTACCTTCCAAAAAATAAGTGAACGAATAATATTATGCTACTAATAAGTTGGATGCGACAATTATCGGAAAATAATCTATCCTCACCTACATAATATAAGTACGCGGAGAAAGGTATACAAAATTAACATTCTTCATAATTAATAGTTAAGTTAGCGTGATTTAATCGAATTAAAATAGTTTTTTTAAGTTTTCTCAAGCATTAAATACGGTGGTTTATTAATTTACGTGGTTTATTTGTATTTGGTGCAATAATAAACAATACCCAAATTATCTATATTTAATTTGACAATTTGCATACATAAGTAGGGTCGTAATTTTCCAAATGTATTACGTACTGCTCTAGTTTGACTATTTGGGTCGCTATTCTTGAGTTGTAAATATAGTGTATTGTGCAAATGTTCCGTTGTGTTAGTATTGTGTGGTCAAAATCTTTCGGTTGAGTAGCGTATCTTCCTGATAGAGCAAAAATTTGTGTACCTGGCGGATGGTTTAGAAACTTAAATCTGACAACTGAGTGAACCTTGCAGTGTGTGATCATGGCAGACAGGGGCGTCGTTTGTACTTATACGAACCTGTTTGAAATCTAACCAGTTGCAAGATACTCTACTTGTAAGAGTAAATCAGCGTAAAGAACATTTTTGACCCAATGTGACACCGATAAAACTCGAATCCAATACGTTTTATCCACACCAAACCAAAATCAACGAAAACTTTTGAGATTTTTTTAAAAGTCGTCAAATGGGGAAATGGGAAAAATTAGAAATTAAAAATATATAGTAATAAACACCGTGTCATAGAATTGTTGCTATGGCGCGTTTTTGCTCACTTTTCTTTTATTGTCTAACTAAAACGTCGATTTAATAAAAACTTCAAGAAAATGTAAGAAAGTTAGTTCATTTCAGAAAATTTAGAGATGCCCAAGAAGCTTGTTACGTGCAAAGCACAGATAGTTGAATTTGACCAGTGGAGACGAAAAAGGTGGTGTACCTTTCCATAAGTTACGATGTGTTGTTGGCGAATTAAGAAAAAAAACTTCGATGTGGACAAACTATTCTATGTTAAAGTCAACATTGAAAGTACACAAAACGTGGACATTGGAAAATATGGTGACCTGGTTGCTTATTTAGGAATCTAATGCAGCAATTTTTGAACAAGACGTTAAACAACTAATGTTTAATGATGACAGTATGTAATATTTTCTCCTTTTTCTGATTCAATATTTATTTTAAACTTATGTGGCTTGCCTCAATAATAGGAGTTGCTGAGGGTTTCCTGTGTAATAAAACAAATTCATATCTAAAGCTGGAGGATGTAGAAGATGAAGGATGTTTGTCAAAACAAGAAGTACGAAAACAAATGTGTCACGCAGACTTGTCATTGTAGCAGAAGGTTTTTCTGTTAAGGCGGTTATAGGAGGTACATGCCATTATGTCCTATATGTAATACTTCTCATAATATATTATTTCAGCGATACGTGAGTGGAAGTTGCACGGTGCAGCCCATCCGTATTACCACAAGGTCGAGAATTCTGGCAAAGATTGATTTCTTAATGTTACTAGGTGCAGAGTGTTGCACAATCCGCGGCATTTTAATTTACTGGTCAATACTGGTGGTAATATCTCATCAAACTTCACGCCGGCTGGCGATCGTCGTCTGTCGCAGAGGGGTATATTGATGGTCCATATTGAAAGAGATATTTCAAAGAAGCTTGCAATGGTATCACAAGTAAGATCCTAGTAGAAACGTCTGCAGCAAAGAAATATTGCGTGGATAATATTATTGCAAAAAAGATTGTCATTGTTGAAATTACAAATTATTTGTTAGTACCGCACTTCTTAAATGTAGTGTAAACTCTCGTGATTAGATTCAATAACTCATAAATTTGGAGTGAAGCGTTTTTTGTATTCCTTTTCGCATATTCGGAAAGTATTTAAAAGCATTACAAAAATTAATCGTATTTAGAAAACGAAATAAAGCTTTTGGTCTAATTGAAAAGTTGGAATTGGTGTAAAATTTAGATATGATTCACATGGTGTTATCGATCGATCGTGAAATCCTTTTACTAGTTTGTTGAGAATTTTTAGTTTCGTGTACATAATAAGTAGTCGTAATTTGTTAGTTTTGTTGATAACTATAATAAGCATGTATTTAAACTGACGTATCTTTACTATTAGGTTTTTGTTTCTGATAAAGTCCACATGTAATGTCGTTGAATCTAGTATACCATGTCACTTTTGCTATGTTTTGTCATTGCAGAATGGGAGGAATTTATTTGAGTTACAATAAGTACTAAAGAAAAATAATTTATCGATACCATTTTGATCGGTTACTGGAAAGCTAACTATGCCGTTGGAGCATCCTTCTCTCGACTATTTTCGTATTGGGTATCGTTTTTACCGCGCTTAAAATTAAAGCGATCCTTTTTTTATGATAGGCTAGTTAATATTTAATTAATGGGAGGTATATAAAAAACCAATGTGGCGGATAATGCATATTTATAGGTAGTCACTGGTAGTTCAGATGCTTAGACGTACACACGTTAGCGGGCGACAGTTAGGGCAATCCCGCGAGAGAACGTTTTGTTAACTCCTGGTGATCGAACTTTCGTTGAGAAGGGGCCCGTTTTCTCCCCGACTAATACTCGCAGGGATCTTCTGATTTGTTCACCCATCGCGAGTTTAAATTATCGTAACGACATGGTGCAGTTGATCCAAAGAAGTGTAATGTGTTATAACTAGTGCATTCATCTTCCTCTGGCGGAGTCATCGCTTCTATGCGGAATAAATCAACGTTCTTTCATAGTGCCAGACATTAGTTCACAGCTCGCCGATAACCATTAACTTGCTATAACTAACTAAATTTTCGTATAACGTTATCGACTAATATTAAGAATTAAGCAGATCTGTTGCACAAAGTAAAGTTTGTAAATAAAGTATAAATACATAGACTGTAATATATCGTACAACCAAGATGGATGATAATCGATCGCAATTTGGCATTCTCAATCGACGCACCAATATCCTTCACGAGGGAGTTTCGAGAATAGCTACGACGTTCATTACCTTGATATCACCACCACAGAAGTCAACCTTCAGGTCCTAGGTGTATCGTATAACATAAGGGGAACTGAACCAGAATTAAGGTAAACTTTATTGTGCATTTACAGTTCTTTTTGCTTTTCTTGAACTAGACGAATATTAATAAAATTTCTGTGTGTTTTTTTTAATGCATTATTTGTTTTGTATGTACATAAACTTGAATACGATTCCTTGATGATCAGATTATTTTAGCGTTGAATTTTATGGCAAACGTATTCAATCTTCCGAAATTATAAGTTTGTTTTAAGTGTTTTTTCTGGTGTATAAAGGTTTCAGTGACAAATATTATGTCAGAATTTTTGTATGAACAAAATTTTATAATAATTTTTTAGAAAAAGCCGCAACTTGATCTGATTAAGTGTGATTTCACTGTATTTTTTATGGTAATTTGATGACGGTTTTTTCTCTAGACAATTTAAAGCCTTTCTTTTCTGCTATGCCAACTACGTCATTTATGGCGTTTTGTAATTGCTCTTTTATTTTTTTTTAAATGTTTACTTTGATGCAGTATTATCAGATTATCTCCATGCCTGCACTTTTGAATTGGTTGCGGTACAGCATTTATTATTTGATTGATGCCTATGAGAAATAGTGTTACACGTAACACCGAGCCTTGTGGGATCACGGTTTCAAGTGGATGTGAACTAGATTCCTCATTTCCTAACCTAACCGCAAACGTTCTGTTAGACATAATTTTTTTTAGAAATTCGGGTATGTTTCCCCGAATGTTACAATCTTCTGGTTGTTTTGTGACGTTGCACCTCCACATGGTGTCATATGCCTTTTCTATGTCAAATGACACAACTACCGTATGTTCATGGTTGCGGAAACCTTCAATGACATCGTTTTCTAGGTAAACCAGTTCATATACAGTCGGATGAAATTTTCTAAAGCCAGTTTGATTCGCTGAGATTAGTTGGTTATCCTCTAGATGTTTTATGAGCCTATTTTTATAATAGTCTCCAGTATTTGGCTAACGTGGCTTGTTAGCGAAATAGGTCGATAGCTACATGGGTTTGTTGTGTCTTTATTAGGTTTTGCTACCGGAATAACAATAGCTTGACACCAATTTGATGGATATATGCCCTCTTTGTACATTTTATTGTACAATGAAAGAAGTTTTCCTATCTGGGCCAGAGGAAGATTTTTTATCATAGAATATGTTATCCGGTCCAGTTGCTTTGCCATTTTTGTATTTTAATGCTGCAAGTTCCTGCATAGAAAAAGGTTTGTTATATTCTAGCTCTTCATCTGTATGAAAATTAACATCTGTTTCGTTTTTGAAATTACGAATTTAATGTACGAAAGGCAGCTTGATATTCTATGTGTATCGGAGGCAAAGCGCAAAGGAAAGGATGCAGTGGAGATATAGGATGGCAGGGTAGCACTGGTCAGGAGTTCAGGCTGAAGTGCATGGCAGAAAAGGAGTGATCGTAAGTGAAAGAGCGAAAAAATGTGTTAAACAGTACGGGTAATATGGGTTAGAATGAAAGTGGAGTTTCGAAACATTTTCCTTATTGCATGCTATGCGCCGTCAATGGAGAAAGATACCAAGAGTGTGAAAACCTCTAGAACGATGTAGAGAACGTGTTGAGCGTATGAAAGCCAAATAAAAGACAGGTACCATTGGGAGATACGAATGGATAGGTGGGTGTACAAAGAATACATGCTGAACGCGTTCTAGGAAATTTTTGAGACCAAAGGGTCTATAAGAATGGAGAACGCCTGGTGAACATCTGTGCGGAGAGAAGCCTGTTTGTATCTAATACGTGGTTTAAACATAAAAATGTGCATATGTATACATGGGAAAGGGGCGAGTCTAAAAGTATGATTGACTTGATAGTTTATGATGAAGTTAGAAACCTGGCGAGAGACACAAAAATAATTCGCGGATCGGAGTGTGGATCAGACCACTTTTTGGTTGTATCGAGAGTGTGCTTAGGGCAAAAGTGGGTTTGGAGAAGGAAAGTAAGCATAGTGCCTAGTGTCCAGAATTAGAGTAGACAAACTAGTAGATAATGGTGCGAGAATGAAGTACGCAGATGCTCTGAGCAAAGAGTTGAATGTGAATGAAACGGGGTAGAACGAACAAATAAAAGACACTGACGTTGAAAGTGCATGGATATGCTTGGAAACCTGTGTAGGCAATTGTGCCGAGTAGATATGAGGTAGAGGGACTGTAGGTAGACAGGAAAAATGAGCTTGGAGGAATGAATTATTAAAAAGATGCGTACATGGGAGGGATTGCTGCAAAAAGCGAGACTGAGAAAAGAGGACTGTATGAGGTGTACAGATTAAGAAACAAAGAAGTGAAGGAGGCAGTAAGAATAACTAAAGAGGAAGTGATGGCTGTGGAAAGAGGGAAAATGCAGAATGATTTTGAGGAAAACAAAAAACTCTTCTGGAAATGGCTCAAAAATACAGAACCTGGCCCAAGAATACAGAACGTGGCCCAAAACAGAACGCTTCAGGAGTGATGAATAGGAGCAACGAAATATTATGGAACGATTGTGAAGTGAGGAAATTCTGGCATAAATATTTCGAATATCTGTACAGTAGTGAAGAAAATACTACTGAAGGTCTAAATAAAGAGAATGCAGAAATAATGGTGAAATAAACTGAGAAGGATATTGGAATAAATGAGGTATAGAATATGGTAGGTAGGTTGAACAACGGTAAAGGAGCAGGCGTAGATGAAATCACTGTTGAAATGCTAAAGTGTGGAGGTGTAAAGCTTATTCGAAGATTTTGTGAATTTTTCAGTGTATGCCTTACATGTGGAAAAGTACCGAGGTATTGAAAGAGCGCGATCATTGTACCAGTGTATAAGGGTAAGGGGAACAAAAGTGATTGCAAGAGCTACAGACGAATAAGTTTGTAAAGTAAAGTTGGTAAAGTATTTGTTAGAGCACTGATTGGTAGAGTACGAGAAACTACACAAACTAAGATTTGGAATGTGTAGGATGGCTTCACGCCAGGGAGAGGATGTATTCACCAAACGGTTGCCCTCCAGCAGGTGATCGAAAAGTGTTTAATTATAAAAAGGAAGCTGTACTGTACGTTTGTAGATCTGAAAAAAGCATCTGACAGAGTGAATTGGGAGAAGCTGTGGGAAATATTGAATGAATATGGCGTAAGTAAAGGTCTAATAAACGGAATAAGAGCAGTATACAACGATAGCCGGACATGTGAGGAGGTGTGAGTGGATACTTTAATATTGAGCAAGTGCGACAAGCCTGTGTGATGCGACCGTGGTTGTTCAATGTATCCATGGATGAATGTGTTAGAGAAGCAGGTACTGATACAATGGTACAATGGTTGGTGACGTAAATATACGCAGATGATGCAGTCTTATCAGGTAACCGTGCGGATGAGGTACAAACTGCTCCGAGGAAGGTGGACGTGAACGAAACTAAAATTGTGGTGCTCAATCGGGACGGTGAAAAGGAGAGTAGAGTATTTACCCTGCAGATTGATCGTTGTGGAACAAGTGGACGAGTTGGTGTATCTGGGTAGAATGTTCACTGCAGATGGTACAATGGATGGCGAGATTGGGCGGAGGGTCAATGCTGGAAGGAAAGTGATTGGAAGTATGTGGACGATAATGAGAAACGAAAGCATGAATCTAGCTGCGAAACGAGCAATCTATAGTAGCGTGTTTGTCCCGTCAGTGTGGGAGTGAGTCATGGATATGTCAAAAAGAAAGCACGAAAGAAAAATAAATCTGGTTGAGATTATCGGTAAGGTCGGGCCTAGTGGACTGCGTAAAACTTGGTTGAATGTAGTAGAATGTATCATAAAAGATAGAAAGACAAGGAGTTTTAAAAATAAAAGGTCATCTCAGAGACAATGCATGAAGCTTGCGGAAGCTAGGGAGGTATGCAGAGATAGGAAAGCATGAAGAAAGATTGTGATTGAAAAATCAATAAGAGACAGAGATTGTTTGGCCTACCCCGCAAGGGAATGGCGTTAGGGTTATGTTATGTTATGTTATTAACATCGTCAATTATAATTTCTAAATCCTAGAATGGCGTTTTACACCTTAATATTTGGAAAATTTTATAGATTACACCCTGAACTAATCCACATTTTACGTAATTAAAAAACCAGAACGAATGTCAATAAGTCTTAAGAAGTATCATTCTACTATTTCATATAAAAGGATTAATTACTTAATTTAACGTTGTAAGCAAAAAAAAACAATCATAAAGTTAACAAACGCCTTACTAATACAGTGTAAACTTTTTATTCCTTAACCCACTAGTAAAGTAAGAGATCCTTCCATTCAAACTGATCGAAATCAAAACACTTCATTTACCCTTACTTCCCTTCACTAGAATGTGCAAAAATAAAATATTATTTACAGGATGCGCTAAAACGATAATAATAGTAATACTGTTAAACACTAAACAATCCTTATTTATATCTAGTGTTTATAAATTAAATCTTTTAGTTTGTAGCTCGGTATGTAAATTACCGATTTATTAGCAAACATTTACCAATTATGTGAAACACTTCATATAGTGAACAATTCATATAGTAATAATAAATTTGTACACTCTGCTACTAATAAAACCAAATTTAGGTATTTTTATAGATTTTGAAATTTATAAACGTAAACGTGTATATAACACTGTCAATGAACGAACATTATATTGATCTCATGGGTTCGCCATTGTTGGAAGTTTCAAAAGTTGATTTGCAAAATTTCTTTATCTTATTAATTATTTAATCATTTTAGGGTTGAGTTTGAATATTTATAACATTGTAAACAACGTGTTAAAACTTCAGAAATAATGTAACGTAAATTAATCTTTCTTTACGCATTTTTGTACCAAAGCTTTTTGACACAATTTAAGGGACCTACTCAGTAGTTGCATGGTATTAAACAATTTCTTTGATATGCCTAGTTTAACACAAACGTAAATCTTACCACGTTTTCTTATTTGACAAATAACTATAATTAAATCCCGGCTAATTCAACATTATGTGTGGAACAAGCTACTATAGTATAAATCAGGAAATGTTTATTTACATAGCTTACAGATTATTACCCAGATAATTTATTACTAGCTTTGTCAAATGTTACAAACTCTGTATTAATCAATAATAATTTAGTGGTGAATTAGGGGACAAACAGAAATAAGGTGCTGATAATTGACTAAACATTTATTAATAAATTATCAAATGTAGTACAGAATTGGAGTAATTTGTCAACAAAGGGCGATCGAACATAAGTTAATTTAGGATTCTAGGCTCCCTAATGTCTATCAATAACTTATAAATTAAAGTTTGTATTTAACAACCAATTAATTATTTAAATCACCAACAAATTTACTTATTGTTTAAAAAGGTTGTTAATACTTCAGAAATTGATAAGTAGAATGCTAAATAATTCAGAACCTACGTACGTTAATTATCCTTCGGTAAGCGTATAATTTGTTGATTAGTTGTTATTTAACGTTTTAATGAAGTATATTACTAGATTAGTAATGTGAAATAACTTCTTAATTTGCATGTAATTCGTAATTTAGTTTGTACATGCATACAAATAATGTTCTTATTATTAAGTAAGTTTAGTAATATTAATAGTAATGTTTAGTGTTCAACCCAAAATCAATCAATGAATAAAACAGCTACATAATAAAAAATAATGTTTGCTAATAATCATGTAGTAGGTAAATGAGTTTATCTTTGATTTAAGATAGTAACAAGTACGAACTTGATTGCTATGAAAGTTTAAAGATTTTCAGAAACAAATTCTACTGAATAATGACGATCAAGGACCTTTAGGCTAGTTAGAACTTATTAAACTTTCACTTTCACCAGATAAGCGTAACTTGCTGATATGTTAGAATTTTTTTTTAGCGCTGATGATGTTAACTTAGCTATTGAAACTCGTTCGGTATTTTTAATTTTGTGTAGTACATGCGTATTTATGGAAACTCCACACACCAGAATGATACACATTATTAAGCGAGGCTATTTGGTTATTCCACTTAAGCTGGTCCTAAGATAGGAATCGCAGCAGTAAGCAACAGTATTTAACAACCCACACATAGTATGGATGGGTGAAGAAAGCATGATATTTGTTTTTAAAGAAGGAAGATCAAAAGTTTCAAACCACTTTGACGGAAAACTCGGAACATGAAAATTAATACCAGCCAAGAGGTCATAATAGTCAATTTTGATACAAAAAATATTAAATATACAGGGTGAATCTTATCTAATCCGCCAAAATTAAAGGAGTACTAGAACACGTCATTTTAAGTAAAAAAGTTCATATGTACATGGGTCCGGAAATGCTTCGTTTCTAAGATACGGGGTGTCAAAGTTGAAAAAAGAAATCGCGTTTTCTTCAATACCTTTCGACTGTTTTGAAATAATTTCATGAAATTTAGTATACGAGGGTTTTTTAGGATGACAAATTCAAATTTGTGGTCCATTTAGTTGTGGTCGACCCCTTTAAATCGTTTCAACTTTTTTGTGCTACACTGTATGCCACTTTGAACTAGAAAAACCGATTCTTCTATCTTTTCTGCTAAAAAAAGGTGTATTTTAGTGAAGTCGGTAGGAGCAACCCTTTCCGAGAAAAACGCATTTAAATCTCACAATGTTTATTTATTTAAAACTAACTTTTGTAAGGAGCACTAAAATATCCAACATAAAAAAGAAAAAGAAAAGAAATTAATATTAAAAAACCCCCCGTATACGAAATTTCATGAAATTATTTCGAAACAGTCGAAATATATTGAAGAAAACGCAATTTCTTTTTTCAACTTTGACACCCTGTATCTCGGAAACGAAGCATTTCCGGACCCATGTACATATGAACTTTTTTGCTTAGAATGGTGAGTTCTAGTACTCCTTTAATTTTGGCGGATTAGATAAGATTCACCCTGTATATTTAATAGCAGTTAAAAGAATATCACAACCAAGGTAAGATCAATAGGCCTTCAACAACAGGAATTTTAACCGTAAGGCTCAATGGTCGGATCCCTTAGTTTATTCTATGGTGGATATCACTACTAAACATAAATGACAGTAAACGCGCATTTAACTAATCACCAACCCATCAATAATGTATCGATATGTTAAAGAGAGTTAATGTCAAATTTGAACCGCTCACGCTTTAAGCATTATAAACGTAGTTATAGGAAGCAACCATAACAAACTTTTGACACAAATTAAAATGGAAAGAGTGGCTCCAACATTATGCAACGTATACAAGGCAATGCTAGTACATTTTTGTAGGAAGGTAGTCAACACAGCACACGCGAAACTATAACAAAAAATAAATATATAAAAATTGTATAAAATTCCTGACTCATAAAAAAAGAATACACTGTACACTGTGTCCCATTTTGGTTGAAATTATAGAGTACCTCGTTTGCGAGCAAAGATAGAAAGATGCGGTTTTCGCGGCCCTGTTCTACTTTTTCGTGAGACGAAAGATGCCACGAACAAAATTGTCATAGTCCTATTAGTATTTCAGATACAGGGCGAAATTCAAAATTTGCACATTTTAAGCACCCCTTGTAACTGCTTTGCCTTGCAATTTACCGAAATGGTGAAAAGTGGTTTTTATAGAGAATTTCCGTAGAATTAAGTGGCGTGCATAGTTTCCCCACAAAAAGTCAGTTTCTTCGCAATAAACCAAAGTTTTGCTTTTTAAATGGAACATCCTATATATTTTTTATTATATATAGAGCTTACTCTCAGCTTTCAAAAATATGTATTGTATGACACTTCTTTTACATTATTAACCTCAAAAATGAATGTTACGTTAATTTAACGTTTTGATGATGTAGTTGGCCATGAAACCTGTATTGTCTTGAACGTCCAAGATATATTTGAGTATTAAAAAAAGGCTACTAGATCCTTACTGCTTTATTATAATTATAAATATGTAAATACGCGATTATAATAAATTATATTAAAGCCAAGATATATTTGAGTATTCAAAAAGGGCTACTACAATTTCAACTAAATGGGTCACAGTGTACTTAATATTGAAACAAAATATAACGCTCCACGGCTTACTCATTAGGAACCTAAATTAAAACACTTTTCTTTATCAACCGCTCTAAGCGATATCCACAGCTATTTTGTGTTTGGTTGGGCTCCACTCATTTTTATTAGATAATTATAGTATATAAAAAAACCAGAGACTTGCACTTTACAATATAGTTTAACGATTTCTTTTATATAATTATTCACTACTCTACGCGTTTCAATACACCATGAACCACTATCAAGAGAAAACATATAAGTAGCAAACAAGTACTTATGGTAACAAACAGTAAACTTGATGTAAATTGTAATACTGTATTTAAAATATCTGTTAAAGATAAGTCTATAAGGTCAACCTGTTGTCTTTTTCATTACAAAAATGTAAAAATTTAATGTTGCTTTGTGAAGACGTGAGGTGTTTACTTAATATTAAATGTTTGACATAATTTGATTCGTTCGTGCAATATAAACAAAATTACAAAATATCACTAGTTGAATCTTTCGATAAATAGCAATTACCGCAACAGTTACTGTAACTACCTTTCGTACCACACTCAAGACTTTTACGATGGGAGTATCTCTTCCAACATGTACTGGATGTAATCACTAACTGCATTGCAAGCTAAAACAAGCTTCATTTGGCTTAATCTAAGAACACATTTTTTATATCTTTTACGAAACTTGAATTTCTGAACTCCTTTACTATTAATGGACGAAAATTTTTTAATATCAACGTGAGATGGATTTAAGTTTTTTTCAATTTGTAAAACGGTTTGTAACAGTCTGTTGCAGAGTTACGAGTAGGTAATTACTTAATTAGCACCTAAACTGAAATAATACACGTTATATCATTCACCTATACACCTTGAGTATGCTGATTAATTTCTGACAAACTAACATGAAGGGATTCACACATGTCAACGGCGTTTTTTAAAAATGGCATTTCACTTTCACAAGAAGAGTTTCCTCAAAATGTGATTCCTTACTTATACCATAAATTCTAACCAAACTATCTGAACATTTATCTGCATCTGTACGTTCTGATAATTTCTCTTTGCTTGACAGATCCTTAAGTGGACAGTAAGCTATTCGTCTGTTTAAATGTAATGAACGAGATTTAATCCTTAAACAATCGTTAACAGGAGGATAATTATTACTAAAACCTGTAAAAATTTCAATAAAGTATTTTGTTTCGATAACTTCTAAATTTAAATCTGAATGTATAGTAAATGCTTCACAAAATAAAATCGTTTTTTGTTGCTAAACGTAACTGAGATCTTGAGTTAAACAAATGGTAATTGAGGACGTAAATACCGAAACAACTTCCTATTTCTTTAAATATTAAGAATTGATATTGAAATACAAGTCCCACGTTGTACAAGCCAACTCATAAATAAACATGCGTAAAATTACTGACTAATAACAAAACAATAAATCGATTGTGACTTTGCATCACAGCTTACTCCTCGGAGACATACAATAAAAGACTTACGGTACATTGTAAATTGAGACCTCTTTTCTTTATTAATAGAGTGTAAGGGATATCAGAGATACATCTACAGCTATAAACTAAGCCTTTGCATTTGGTTGAACATTCCTTTTTGATTATTAAGTAAATGAAAAAATAATAGCATTAATAATAAATCGAATGATGAAAACGGGAATATTTTTCATTGACGATAACATTAAAGGTTAAGGTTAACATTACTAATTACAGAATCGACTTCCTGTTTATCATTTTAAGGCTATAATCACCTAGTGAGCAAGGAGTATAGCATTAAATTTATGTATCAAGTTTTAAATTTAATAAATAATAGATTGATGTGAAAGCTTTGAAAAAATTATTCAATTATTTAATTATTATTTACAACATTGCACTAAACTACCTTATCGTTTCTTGAACTCCATAAATTGTTTTGCCATGCATAGTAATATATATATATATATATATATATATATATATATATATATATATATATATATATATATATATATATATAAATATCAGTTTTCGTATTATTGTTGATTATTCTAATCCTTCAATGACTGTCAAATAAGTTGCATGTATAAGAAATGAGCTTTAAAATGAAAGATTTCAAAATTTATAAAATGGAAAATATAATTTAAATAATTTTGAAACATTTTCTTGAATTACAGTATTAATTTTACATAATAGCCTCTTAGGGGACAAAGATAATCGTACTTTTCACTGCTTCGTAGACTTTTTGGTGTAATTTTAGTACCATTAAAGGTATTGTGTGATATTAAATTTGATATACACTTACTATTATTCATTGCTAACGCAAAGGCTAAAGTAATTGTGATCCAATGCTACAACGTGTTGCTTAAATATTTAGAACTAATAAATTGATTCTGTCCTTAATTTGAGAGAAAGAAACACGAAAAGTTTAAATTTCTTTGTATAAATAACCAGGATTCATTATAATTAACATTTTAAAATGAAATCGTACCCTAACCTGAATATTTTGCTAAAAATGTAGCAACAGATGAGATATGTTATCTCAATTGTAATTTCCTTACTACACATGGTGCATTTATACAATTCCTAGAGAAGTTGTATAATAATGTTGTGTTGATTAAATTTGGGTTAGGTTTATCGTTAATGCGATGATATAATAATATTTCAGTTTTAACATACAACGCAATATTAAATCTAGCTTTATTGATACTATATGTTTGGACGATGTACAATATAAAATGTTATGGCGATCAGTTTATGTACGCAAGTAAAAGAAAATTGACTCGTAAAAATATATTTAGATTTTCAGTTCTAAACCTTTAAATTGCAAAAACGGAAAATACAGAAGTCTACGATAAACAAAATACTGCTAAATATTTTACACGTTGGATCGGAAGATATATTATTATCTAAAACAAAAACTTATATGACTTTGAACCAAAGTAGTTTTGTAGTACCTTTACTTCCAATGATGAAACATGAAATTGTTATATTATTCAATTTCATTTTAAAAGCATACAAAAAAAAAAGAACCCACTAAGTATTTAAATATGTAATAAATTTTGCGCAAACAAGCAGATTTAAACACCACTTTTTATGTGCAGAAGGATTAATGTACAAGGTGCCAATTTTTTGGAAATCGTTATTTATAAGATCGCTGTACATTGTTTGTAGTATATTTAAGTATTCTAGCATTTTCTCATTTAATATTTAAACTTAGTGTAAAATATTCCATTCATTAATTGCACTATAAACTATTCTTCTGCAGTTCTCTTAGTTATCGATAAAGGGTTCCTTTTATAAAATTTATGCGGTGTTCAAATGGATCAGTGGTAGTAGAAGAATATGGTTTCTTTTCGAAGGCCTTTTTCAACCCCTTGATGGAATTTTCATCCCTAATTAAGGCCTTTTTTCTTTTTACTCGCTACTTGAGGAGGCGTATTTTTCACCCTTATCTTATGGTTTCTTTTCGGTGGTCATTTTCAGCCCTTGATGGGAATTACAACCCTGATTAAGGCCTTTTTGATTTTTTCATGCCTACGTGTAGGAGTCGTTTTTGTTGATCATTTTTTATTAATTATTTTTTATTAATTAATTACTTATTTTTTAACCCGGGGAAATTCTCGATCCTAATGTGTTGCTCTATAAGATGATCTTAAATCTGTATTCTGGTAAGGGTGCGCAAATAATCATTAGATGTAAAAGATAGTTTATTTAATCTGTGTCTACTATTAACATTTATTAGAGCTTGTTTATCAGATATTTGAATGATATAAAACTCATTTAAAGGATCACACTCCTATCTACAGATTGTGACTTTTTTTACACATGCGGGAATTTATTTATATACTGGGTTTGTATTCTAATAAGAGGTCCTCGTTTGTAAGGTTGTTGGTAGGGTTCTCTTCGCGGATTAAAAATAATCACATATAATTACATTCATTTTCTCGTTTTAATGGTTTAAAAACGATATGTTTTACTAACTAACTAATTTTCTTAATTACGTTTTTTATTGTTTAAATGTAAAATAAGTGTAATTAGTATTATACTTAATACATCAAAATTTAAATTATTAGACCCCATTTTTTATCAGAAGAGATTGCATAATTGTAGGTCTTTCTGTGCTTGCTAACGTGAGGGGCGTATTTTAGATCTCGAGATTGAGTTTGGGTTTGGTCTTGCAGTTTGGAGCTGGTCTTGGACTTAGGCTGTCTTGAGGCTGGACCTGGACCTGGGATTGGTCTTGGGGTTGGTCTTGGACCTGTAGTTGGTCTTGGGCTAGGGTAGGGTGACAACTATTTTCGGTAATTATTTTGTAGATCATTTTGTTTCTGGGCCTAGGGCTCTGATTGAAAAGGATGTTATTTAGTCTATTTAAACGAGTGTGCTGGCAAAGTATCTGTTAGTATCGTTTAGCGATTCAAGATGGAAGGTCAGTTTAAGCACCCCTTTTAGGCGATAGTTGAGGGCCCGTCGTGTTGGGGGAAATCGTATTTTACCGTGGATTTTCTAAAAGATATCGAAACTGCCTGCGATACAGCTTTGAAAAATTATCTGGTTTTACAGTATGGCAGCCTTTATTCAAAGATCTCTCTGTGGAATTTCAAAAGGTTTACCTGATATGGAACAGTTTGACGGAAAAACCTGTCTTAATAATAATTGACGATCTAATGCGCGTAAACTAACGGTCTGTGGTTGATATTTTTACAAATGGTTGTCATCATCGAAATCCAAGTGTGTTTTTCTTAATGCAGAACATATTTCATGAAGGACATGGATAGCGGGATATTTCTCTCAACGCACATTACATAATTTTGTTTAAGAACCCACGTAACAGAGCTCAGATACAGCATTTAACAAGACAGATTTCGCCGTACAACCCGGAACTTTTAGAAGCTGCCTACCAAGATGCCACTTCAAACCCGCACGGATATTTTGTGTTCGATTTAAAACAGAATACACCGGATGTGTTACGTTATAGAACAAAGATATTCGGGCCTCAAGGTATCGGCCAGGTATACATAGCGAAAAAAGGGTGTAAGCCTCACAGTCATAAGGATTACATCATATATGATGGCTGACGTTTTAAGCGAGAACACTGATATCCTGCATGCATTAACCAGATTAAGTAAAAGTCAACGTGACGCTTTATTGAAATGTTTGGTTAGTAAGCAGTAGAGTGTATTGTGTGTGCACATAACATTTTAAAAGGCCGTGCACCTCTGTCAGCTGATCAGAAGCAGCGACTCTCTCAACATAAGCACACTTTAAGACGCTTGGCACAGAGAGGCGAGTCTATAAAAAAGAAGAAACAGTTTCTTGTATAGAAAGGTGGTGCATTTCTACCACTCCTGTTAGGACCATTACTCGGCGGAATCTGGGTAATCTGTTTCCACAATCTCAAGAAGATGATATTCTAACGATAGACTTTATACAACGCTTACAGGTGCCAGATGTAACACAAAACAACATTTTAACGCAGCTAGGCAGCGATATGGATAAAGTTTTAAAAACCAAAATGACTGACCATGACAAATGGCAGCAGTACAACCAAGTTCTTCAAAGGTATCTACACTTTTCCAATCAGTTACGTCAGCCCACCAGCATAACAATCAGCGGTGATGCTGTTGCTGATGATATTAGAGATTTACCGCAACGCAAAGATCTGGCGGACGATGAAATAGCATCAACAGTTCCGTCTTCATATAAGAGAAAACGCGAGGCTTTCTTACGTATACTGAATACTAGCAGTGATGTATTTTGGGATAAAAGGGGTACTGTCACAATAAAAGGCAAGATCATACCACATTCCAATATTATAGATCTGGTTCACGAGACGTTAAGAAAACGAAAAACTACAAACTCGTGCGGTTGGCGTTGGTTTGCGACGTACATTAAAGAGATAAGTATACCACGGTAGTTTATCGGAAATACGCAAAGACATGATGTTTCTGTATCACCCAGCGTTGAACGGACCCTCTCAACAACTATAGGTGAGAATCTGTCTTGCTAAATGCTGTATCTGAGCTCTGTCACGTGGGTTCTTAAACAAAATTATGTAATGTGCGTTGAGAGAAATATCCCTCTGTCCACGCCCTTGATGAAACATGTTCTGCGTTAAGAAAAACACACTTCGATTTCGATGATGACAACCCTTTGTAAAAATATCAACCACAGAGCCGTTAGTTTCGCCTATTAGATCGTCAATTATTATTAAGACAGGTTTTTCACGTAAACTCTTTTGAAATTCCACAGAGAGATCTTTGTATAAAGGCTGCCACTCACTGTAAAACCAGATAATTTTTTCAAAAGCTGTATCGCAGGCAGTTTCGATATTTTTTAGAAAATCTACGATAAAATACGATTTCCCACAACCCGACGGACCCGCAACTATCGCCGAAAAGGGGTGCTAAAACTGACCTTCCATCTTGAATCGCTAAACGATACTATCACATACTCTACCAGCACACTCGTTTAAATAGACTAAATAACATACTTTGCAATCAGAGCGCTAGGCCCAGAAACAAAATGATCTACAAGATAATTACCAAAAATAGTTGTCACCCTACCCTGGCCCAAAGACCAACTCCAGGTCCAAGACCAACCCCAAGGCCAATCCCAGGTCCAGTCCCAGCCCCAAGACATAGTCCAAGTCCAAGACCAGCTCCAAGACCAAACCCAAACTCAATCTCAAGATCTAAAATACGCCCCTTACGCGAGCAAGCACAAAAAGACCTACAATTATGCAATCTCTTCTGATTAAAAATGGGGTCTAATAAATTAAAAATTTTTGATGTATATAAATATAATACTAATTACACACTTATGTTACATTTATTTATTTATTTATTTATTGGTGTTTAGAATGCATTTACATAATTACAACTATGCTTAACATTTTACACAAGTCAGGTAATACTATATTACTCTATTATATTTGTCAGATCATAATTCTGCAAATTTCAAATTATTGCAAAATTCATCAATTGAGTACGGGGCCATTTTTATTAGGTATTTCCTCAAAGTATGTTTGAACGTGTTTAGTTCTAGATTTGCCACGCTAGTTGGAAGCATGTTGAAAAGAAACGGGCCATAATAATTTACCGACGATTTAGATATACTTAATCTATGATAAGCTAGCTTATAGTTAGTACTGTTTCGGGTATGATATTGAAGCGAGAAGGTTTCATATTTGCCACATTGTAAACAATAACAAAAACGGCAATTAAGAAAATTAGTTAGTTAGTAGAACATATCGTTTATAAACCATTAAAACGAGAAAATGAATGTAATTACATGTGATTATTTTTAATCCACGAACAGAACCCTAACAACAACCTTACAAACGAGGACTCATTAGAATACAAACCCAGTGTATAAATAAATTCCCGTATATGTAAAAAAGCTACAATCTGTAGATATGAGTGTGATAATTTTAATAATCATGGCAATAAAATTTTTAAAAATATGCTAATAGAGTAATATGGGAAAATACGGTCAATTTTGTCACGCACGTAATTATTACCTAATCAATCCTTTAAATGAATTTTATATCATTCAAATATCTGATAAACAAGCTCTAATAAATATTAGTTGTAGACACAGATTAAATAAACTATCTTTTACATCTAATGATTATTTGCGCATCCTCATCAGAATACAGATTTAAGATCATCTTATAGGGCAACAGATTAGGATCGAGAATTTCCTCGGGTTGAAAAATAATTAATTAATTAATAAAAAATAATTAATAAAAAATGATCAACAAGAAACAACTCCTACACGTAGGCATGAAAAAAATCAAAAAGGCCTAAATCAGGGTTGAAATTCCCATCAAGGGCTGAAAATGACTATCGAAAAGAAACCATAAAATAAGGATGAAAAATACGCCCCCTCAAGTAAGTGAGTAAAAACAAAAAAGGTTTTAATTAGGGATGAAATTTCCATCAAGGGGTTGAAAAAGGCCTCCGAAAAGAAACCATAGGGGTCAAATGAAGGGGTTGAAAAAAGGCCTCCGAAAAGAAATCATAAAAAATAAGGGTGGAAAGTACGGGCTCGCACGTGGGGCATCCTTGTGACGTCAAAATCCAAGATGGCGCATGGTGTCTCTCTTCTACTAGTAGTAGTATATTTTTAACATTGGCAAGAGGATGACTGAATACTACAAAATTTGGTAAAAACCTCAAATCTCTATGATGGTGTTTCAGGATATCTCTCTTAACAATGAAGATAGAAGTATCCGGTTCTTGGAATGCTATGCTTTGAAGCGAATAGTGCCGTTTTGATAATTGTCATGGCCTACCTAGTTCTTGAAATAAATGGGAAAATTAGATTTTCTCAATTCTCTTGTTCCCCTATTATTTTAAAGGCTACCCAAACATGAAAATTGGCATCGACAGGACTTTTTACGCAGACTTCAACAGTATACACCATATATATTTTTAGCGCTACTTTAAATCTTTTCGGAAAGAAACTGAGAATCCTCATTTCATTGAAAATACTGTCCTACATTGACAAAAAGGGTGATACAGTATTTTTTTTAGCTTAATACATAGCCGAAATATCCTGATAAATCGCAAAAAAATGGGACACACTGCACTACTATTCTGATGATCAACTTGGAGCATCCATTCACTGGCTTGTAATGGGAATTATAGAAATTCAAATTCCCGTAAACAGTTAATGTAAATGAGTACTTGTGTCAGATTATAACGATGTGTTTGAAAAACTGCATTTTGGATACATATCATTAATAACTATTTTTAAAACTTGTTGTTCTATGCGCCAAGTGGCCTTTGCAGAGATTGTTTTCCACTTAACTGTAATTTAAATTCTTGTTAAATAAATTGTAAACTGCTGCAAATGTTTGCCAGGTAAGATTTCCTTGAGGGTCTTTTGTAAACAATCTTAGTTAGAAAGATTGTGGTTTATTTGTGTTTTAATTATGATTATTTGATATTTAGTCACATTTCTGCGAATTTCACAGACACACTACTGTTTTATTTAAAAATTCTCAGAAAACCCGTAAAGACCATAGATTTTTAGAGACCGCCCTGTATTGACTCCTCAGAAAAAAGTACAGTACAATAATTTATAGTGTAAATAATGGAGGAGAGAGACGGCTATTTTGAACGAGTCAGGGAATGGTGGTTTTGGTTAAATTATTATTTAAAAAAATTTTTTTTTTCAAAAAAAAATTTACAAATTCCTACAATTCTATTTACAGATAAACCAGTAGATTTTAGACAAACATATTTTTAGAAATTTAATACAAATACCTTTGTTATAACTTACCTACACCTTTCATGGAAAAGCTCGATTTTCTAATTTGGTATACTTATTATGCCCCATTAACCCTATGCACTAAAAAAATCAGATACCGAAGCGACGTTCACAACGTAAATCTTAAAGGGTTAATTTCGCCTCCATCTACTCGAACACATATGTTTAATCGATCATTTACATATAACATCTATTCCTTATGAAATGAACTGTTCTTGTCTCTCAAAATTCAATCACTATCAAAATTTAGGTTTTTGTACAGATGCAATTCAGGTTTACATTATATGCCTATTTTCCTATCTATTTCTGTATTGCAAAATATAAACACTATTATTAAGGTTATTATTAGATATATTTATCAGAGGTCGAATGCTACCTTAGTCATTTCCTTTGTAATTGAAATTGTAAACACAAATTCCGACTTAGATTATTATACCTCATTTCTTTTCAAATGTGGTGTTTTTTTTTAAATTATAGCTGAGGAGAATCGTTGAGGATAATTTAGTTTCCATGGTTTTGCTTTTGGCATTTTCGAGGTGGTTCCAGACAGAGATGGAGCTGATTTCCACTCCGATTGGAATAAGTGAGTGTAACACGTTAATTGTAATTGTCGGTCAGTATATTGAAGGCTCGGTTGGATAGGTATAGTTTAATATTTCGGTTTATGCAGACTTCGCCTAACGCGGAATTTCCTCTTATTTTTAGGTATGTCGTAATAAGGGAGTAAAAAATATTCCCGTTCTTCATTTGGGAAGGTTTAGGTTCTAGAATTTCCCAAGCCAACTTTTTGAGGGTTTCTTGAAATTGAAGATCGTCGGGGGATTGTAAGATGGCTTGTAAGTTAAAACGAGCGGTCGGTCGTTCATTGGAAACGCTACGTTAAGCATGAATTGGCAATTGGTTCATGCGTAGGTGGTATGAAACAGCGGGGACTTTCACTGCAAAAATCATTAATGAACAATTAACGATCAATTCCGATTGTCTGTGTAAAAAAGTTCATCTCTTAACAATTTTGTTACGAAACCACAGAATGTAAAATAAACGCATTTTTATAGGTTTTGTATTTATTAACATTTCAAAGTGTAAAGAAATCCGATTCTTAAGTTATTAATAAAGCTGCCATAAGTTACGAAAGTGTAAACTTTCCCTATTATTACACATATTTAAAACACTTAGCTTTTTGGATTTTTTAATGATGTATATTTGACAAATTTAACAAAATTTAATCAAGTTATCATGTAAGTATAAAGTTGTGAAAAACCTTAATTCGAACCTTAAGTCGAATCTAGCAAAGAAATTTTTTGTTTTATTAACAAATTTAAGTGATATTTTACAGTGAAAACACAATGTAGTACGTTTTATATATTTTTTAATTTTAGCTTTAGTTTCAATTTCAACCACATATGTTAAATTATAGTTCTGTGACAATTTAACGTCCAATTGGAAAAGCATTTACTTCAAGGTCTAGGAGGAAGCACAACAAAAAACCTAGATATACCAAAAGCTAGATTTAGACATACCATTGTGCCTGTTTTTAATTATAAGATTCCAAAACCAGTTTAAACTGAGATCTTCTTTTTAGTTATTGAAGCTATCAGGATGTTTATATGTCTTAATAGCTTCACGTTGTAAAAGAACACAGTAATGGGTTTATCTTGACAATATTTCCATAATATCAAATTGAATGTATGATTTAAATTTTGTAAGGCATGCTCAACTACTGGATATTTCTCTGCCTGACCTAATATACAAAATATGGCATGTTCTTTATGCTTTGTATAAAAGCTACGTTGTGTGTTTCAAATTTGGACTTTTTCACATGAACAAGGTAACTTATACACTTCGGAAGATGATAATAGGTTTGAAACAACTTTAGGTAACCTTAAATGTTCTTGTAGGTTTAGAAACAGTCCTAGTGCCAAGATTAAATAAGATTTTTTCAATTCCATCTGTATGCATTGCTTTTTCCTTATAATTATGTCGAGCAGGTGTGATAACATGATTAATATTATTAAATGAATATCCCTTAGACTGTAAGGATTTTGTTAAATATTTATATTCATTTTTAAAAAATTTAGAATCACAAATTCGTTTTGCTGTATCCACTAAAAATTTAATTACACCAATTTTTTGACGTTTGATAATTTATACAGGTATCTATTAGTATGTGTGTGTGTCGACTTTCAACCTTAAAAGATAGTGAATTATAACTTTTAGTTGTTAGTTTTCTTTGCATGGTAAACTGGATGCTAAGATGTATTCAATGTATAAAAATTAAAAATTCATGTAGTGCTTCTTCTCCATTTCTCAAAATAACAAATGTGTGATGTACATATCTATACCAAACTAAAGGTTCTTTACGTGCTATTTGTAACGCTAATATTTGAAATTTTTATATCACCCTCTTCAAGTTTGAATGTATTTCTTCAATGAAGTCCGCAGAAGGTTGTAATAGAAATTTAAGGTGTTTGCAAGATTAAATGTAGTGAGGTACAACGTTTCGATTGGTCACTTTTTTTTTTTTTGTTAACTTGGATGCAGAATTCTTTTATTAGTATTGAGTTATAGTTTATACTATAAAATTAAACCAATTCAATATAAACCAGGTGACAAGATATTGGTGCGACATACCTTAAATCATCATATATGAATCAGTAAATAATGAAATTTTTCCTTACATTGTAACAACCCATTTTGAGTTGTATTAAAATATAGCGTAATTTATGTTCTTGGTTCATTTAGTAGTAAACATAAGAAAAAATTTTAATTATTGATTTATAGGTATGCGGTAGGCAACTTAATTTGCATTTTGGTGAAACTTAAGTTGAATATTTTCTTAAGGGTTTATACTCCCACTTCTTTAAATTATTTTTTTTCTGTTCAATATTTTCGCGCAACGCGTCATCGTTGACTTAATTAATTGCGCAAATTTTTTCGCGCACGGCTATACTACCAGATATTCGGAGCGTCCATTTTGTTCACTTCTTGTGGTACGCTGTTAGATGCAGGAAGCCATTTTGTGAAAAGTGCCATTGATTTAATGGTAAGATATATTTTAATACATTATACTAAAAATTAAAACATTTGCTCTTTGCTGGCACTTTGATTAACACTTTGATTTTGATTTACACTTTTCTACTTTAATTACATTTTAATTACACGTTGAATTCTATTTTTACGTACGCTTTCATTTTATGATTGCAATTTTTTTATTTGAAAATATCAAGAAAATCCAATAAACGGATTATTCAATTTCATGAACATAAATAATATATAAATTTATAAGTAGGAAAATTACATTTTGGGTGTGGTTTACAACGTAAAGTATTATTTCGAGATTTTGCACAACATTGATACAAGGATTACATCACTTTGGTTTGCATTTCCGCATTCATTTTTTATAATACAAGGGGTTCTCAAGAAGATTTATTGTATTTTGTACAGGTATTTATATTTATAACAATTAATTAGTAATTTAAGGCTATAACTAGTTTTAAGAAGTTTTATTTAACCCTATCATTTTAACTGTTAATAAACATAGTTTTTTATTTTTTACATTTTGGTAGAATTTTTATTGTAAAAAACCTCGGTTTAGTTATTCCGAGCATAATTAAAAAATAACTTAGCGTCCGAGATCATTTTTATTAGTGTTACATGGCAGTTATTATTGATGTTCAGTGGAAGTAATCGAGCAGAAATTGTGGTAATTAAGCAAATCAAAAAAATGAACCACCCTACGTTAATCAACCGACTGAGCCAACATCATTATTTTTGGTGAATGGGTTGTACCTCGAGTTAGTTTAACGATTTGTTTATGAGTACATGTTTACACTTATTTCTTTATTATATTATTAAAACACTTTTTATACGATTACCATTACCACATATTTATAACATACGGAGGTCCAGATGAAGTCAAAGAAAGAATAGAAGAAAATTCCTGTATTTTAAATATTCCAAATACAGGAGAATACAAAACTACTCAAAATGTGCAAACCTTAAAATCATATAATACATTAAATTTAGTCAAGGATTTAATCCTTTTATTTTGTATTTATTACTGATAATATGTTAGTTAACTTGGATAAGAATCGTTTCTTATTCATCGAAGCGGCAATGAAATGAGAAACAAAGGAGGGTAAATGAGGTGCTATGTTTTGATTGGTCACATTTTTTTTTGTTAATTTGGATGCAGAATTATTTTATTAGTATTGAGTTTATGTGAGACAAGTTTGTGTTTGTTGGCTGTCTCATATTCGTGGTGATGCGGCACAGTTGTGTGTGTAATTATCATTGTCTTTGTGGAGCTTATCCATTCTCCACTACGAACCGTTAATGGTAGCATCTGGAGCATGTGCTTGTGGGAGTGTATTTTAGTGTATGTTGGATGGTTGGAATGAAAGTTATGCAATATTGATTTAAATGGTTCAAATAAACTCAGTACTATTTCTGTCGACTCAAACAAATATAATATTTATTAAATTAGTAAACAATATTCATGTATAAACATGTATCTTTCAACAGAAATTTAAATATGTAGAAATTAAGATACGCCACTGGTAGAGGTTGTAAGTAAATTACAAATACATTAAAGTATTTAGTATAAATTTAACGTAAATCAAATAGTCAAGTTCAATATAAGTTGCAATCTAACTTTCAAAACTATTAAATGAATGTTAAAGCGAAGTATAAATTAAGGTGTCTGTTAAAATGAAAATTAACATTTAATTCAGAATCATCAGGGATAACGAGCCTTCACCTTTCAACTTGTAACTTATTTTAAATTGAAGGACAAAATATAGTGGCGCCACTTATCGATACAATTTGTTGTAAAATTAACGAAAATTGTTAGGTAATGAAGCAAATTAAGCAGCATGTAAAAAATCATATTTGGTCAATTAGAATTGCATGTTTATCTAGCACATAAGCGTTCGCCGATTTGAATTTAGCAAAATAACTTTGATGACGTTACTTTTTAAGGTGGAACCTACAAAATTTCATTTAAAGTCAAATGTAATTACATTACATTAGGATGTTAAGAACTTAGGAAAATGATAAGAATGAAATTTAATATTTACCCTAAAATTATTCGAAATTATTTCATTTTACGCAGTAAGCTAGGTTAACCAAGACCATCTTAAAAGTGGTTTTGCGAATTTTCACTGGTCAAATAAATCATTCCTCCTGCCAAAGGGGTGAAGGGTTATAAATAAAGGTACCAGGATAATAGGTCTATGTTGAGCCCTTGGTGTGCATAAAATTAATGTTAACAAGGAATTTTTGGTCGTTGAAAGCGAGCACGGCCATTTTAAAAGTTGTCAAATAAAATTTTATAGTAAAATACTTATCTTTTTTGGTTTTTTTTTAATGGTGTATTTTAAATTATACAATCTAAACGTTTCGACAACTCTTACAGTTATCTTCGTCAGTAGTAATGTTTGTTAAAAAAGATGTAAACAATTTTGTCAAAGTTGAAAATATAAGTATTTTATTATGTGTGATAATGGTGAAAGTTCACATTTTCATAAAATTTTATAGTGTCTAATAAATTCTAAATTAAAATATTTTCGTGTTAATTATTAAAAATAAACTCACTTAAATATATTAGTGATTGTAGAAAAAGTTAAAGGTGTGTAAGGTCTGAAAAGACATAAAAATGGCAAATATTGTGTTAAAGCAGTCATTTTGAAATTCATGATATTGAATTAAAAGTTCAATAAATAATATGTGTATTGCATAAGTGAATAGGTCTGTATTGATAAATGACATTGTTTTATGCTCACTTTCCTATAAGGGAACTAATAAATAAATGATTTGCTTTTATAATTCTATAATTGATCTGGGTCACAGATAGTTGGCTATAATCGAAAAGCCAAAGGATTATAAAACTTGGAATTTAACAGACAAGTAGGTGAGCGTTTTAAATAATTGCATTTTAAATTGGGACGGTATCCCAATTAATGTAGTTTAATATACTATAACCTAAGTTGTGTGTGAAGCAAATATCTAATAGTGGTTCAAGCAAGAGTTAGTCGAAGTACTGAATGGAAAATAAATTGGTTTGTTAAAAAACCAATTGTAGTTCGAGGAGATCGAAACATTGTATACGACAATTACCTTGGGATATATACTAGTATTCGAACATATCGTGAACCAAAAAAGAATCGACAGTGGATTGTTACTTCAAAGATGGAAGGTTAACCTTTAAATCTATAGAAGTAAATCTTGACATCTCATATAAACGTCAAAAAGTAAAATATTGATAGATTATTTAACCTTGCCGTGGCCAAGCGGGTTATGAGCGGTACCCCAGTTGTACATTTTCTCACGTAACTTCTTTTACAAAAGTAATTCAGTAAATTCATTTTAGGTAATCCTACCTTATACCTTTCTAAATCAAGTACTGTAGTTTGCAGTATTCAGATATTTTAATTTATTGCAATAACCGTATTTATTTGTATGGGGTACGGCATATACCCCTGTTGGTCGCTGACGGTTTATGTTAGGTTATATATGAGTGCTTTATTTTTTCCTTCATTTACTGCGAGCTTGTGATTACCTTGGGTTTATTCTGACTGATAAAAGGAAAAATTATTGCAAAATAATTCTATGTTCATGCGCAGTTGCATTTTATATACGTTTCTATGAGCTAACGAAAGCGCTGCAATTGATATTTACGTTTGGTTGCACGTGTCTCAAGATGGCCAGAAAGTGTTTTACGGATGAAGAATTGGCTAAAATATTGAATGAAAGTGATAGTGACGATGAATATGAATAAAATGAAGTTGATGAAGATGTCTCGGAGGGAGAAGACGCGGTTGAAATAGATCAAGAGGTGGATGATGAAATTACTGCAGAAGATGTACTATTTTCAAATAATGACTCAACAGACGCCGACTGCGAAGTATTTTCAACGAAAGCTGGTTTGAATTGGAAATCTAAACCGCCTATTTCGACGCGTCGTAAGGCAAAAATATGGTTACTTCACGATCTGGTATAAAGCGATTAGCTAATAATGTAATTTCAATAAAAGATTAATTTTTACTCTTTGTTACAAATGAAATGTTAAATGAAATATGCAAGGAAACGAATTCTCAAGGTCAAAGATATCAGGAGAAGCGGAATAATGCTAACACTACTAAAAATAAGGAATGGATTGACGTTACTGTGGAAGAATTAAGTGCCTTCATTGGAATATTGATTACAACTGGAAGAAATCGAGGACGAAAGATTCATTTAGATGAAATGTGGTCAACTGAACCATTATTCAGGCAACTCTTTTTCACTGCGGCTATGTCGAGAAATTGATACTAGTGCATATATGGACATACAAGATTTAATGATCCTACAACAAGAGCAACGAGGATTGAATACACAAAATACAAATTACAAGCGTTTAGGTCAATCTTTGACCAATTTTGATCCGCCTATAGATTGTTATTCACCTCGCACATGTCTAACAATTGATGAACGCCTTCCGAGTATACATGAAAAGCAAACCTAGGCGATATGGGATAAAAATCTGGATCTTCGCAGACACCGAAACTGCATATATCTTAAATGTGCAAGTGTATACTGGTATGATTGATTACGTCTATTTATCTGACACATGAACTACTAAACAAAAATTTAACAATAACCGGAACACTGCAGCCAAATAAACGAGAAATTCCAAATCAGTTACAACCCAATTCATCAAGAAAAGAACATACCAGCATTTTCGCTTTCACAGAAACCCTGACTTTGATCTCATACCTACCAAACAAGAAAAAGGAGGTTACGTTAATGTTCACGAAATTTTCGGGAATAAATTAACGGGTGCAGATGCAAAATTTAAACCAGAAATTATTTTGCATTATAACACCAGTAAAGGTGCCGTGGACAGTGCCGATAAAATGACAAGGGAGTATGCTTGTGATCGTGTAACCAGAAAATCGCCTTAGAGGCTGTTTATGGAGGTTATCGACATGGTTGCTTTAAATGCATACATCGTATGGATAAAGAGAATCCCGGATTGGGGGCCAAATAAGAGAAGTAGACGTAGAACATTTCTACGGGAACTGGCAATTTCGCTTACTCAACCAAATGTTTTACAAAGGAAGCAAAATAAAAACGGTCTTCATTCAGCTGTAAAAGCTGCCATGCATCTATTTCCCACCACAAGCGATGTCCTCCATTCAACTTCGAATACGGCCGCAAATCGAAGATGCAGCTTTTATCCTAGAAATCAAGAGTATCTTGCATTGAATGTCGTAAATCAATATGCATCACACACAGGAAAGAAGAAAAAAAGCTTATTGCCCGGACTGCCAGAAAAAAAAGGTTCGTGGTTTTGAATAAATTTCTAGAAGTGACATTTGTTAAATAGAATTTTGTTTTTCTTTTGAAATAGTTAAACTACGATTTTTAACATCATTAATTCTTTTCGTTGGGTTGAGATATTTAATTATACCACAGATTTAGTTTTTAATTGTAGTGAAATTTTCTTTAAGCCTGTCCATACTGTGAACAATAAAATGTTTGTCTGGTATTGTTTAGCTATTTATTGTAATAGGTACATACTGTAGCATAAAACTGATAATATCACACACACCGAAATTCACATGTAATATGCGTAGAGCACCGGAGATACCCCACTTGGCTGCTGGCGGACAACCTTTGATAATAAAAACAGTTATAAACCTTTCTGATCATATTTTTTTCAGATTATGATATTGAAGCGCTTTGTAAGAGCGAAAATTCTGCGATAACACAACAGTAATACCTTTTGAAGATATAATTTCCAATATTGGGAATTCTATTAATTGGTACCTTTTGATGCTGCGAATGAAGTTAGGTATAAAACATTTAACATATTACGTAAAGCAAAACCTCCTAGGAGCAACTCATCCTTTCGTCAACGCCGTGCTTCATTTGATCCTAAACGTAAGGAATATAAAGTAGTATTACAATCAAATAAAGGCAATGCTGTTATATTAAACATGAGCGACTGTAACACTAAACCAGAACAACTATTGGAACCACAGACTTATTGTGAACTAACAAAAGTTCCTGCACAAAGGTTTCTTTTAAAAACTAAATAAGTCATTAAATTATCATCTACTCCCAAAAAAATAAAAAAGAAACTAACTAACTCTGAAGCTTTTTCACTATAACAATATGGTTTACCAAAAATCAATAATTCCTTTAAGGCTTTTAGTTAGTGCAGTTGGTTTTTCTTGCAAAATATCTTTCATTTTTATTACAATCTCATATAGGTAAAATTCCCCCATTACATCAAACATTCTGCCTACTCCATGAAAAAATTCATAATTTCAAAACTGAAAAAAAAACTATTGAAAATATTGATCATGTTTTTCCAAATGATATAATCATTCTTTTTCAGTACTGTCTTACTTCGACTTATTTTCTGTGGAATAAATAACAAATTCTATGATCAGCTTGATGGTGTAGCAATGGGTAGTTCTCTTAATCTTGTTATAGCTAATTTTTACATAGAAAGATTTGAAACATTAGCGTTACAAAATGCACCTAAATAACTTTTGGTTTTGTATAGTTATGTAGATGACACATTTGTTATTTGGAATAATAGAGAAAAAGCACTACATAATTGTTTTATTTTTATAAATGTGCATCCTAGCATCCAGTTTACCATGGAAAAGGAAACTAATGGAAGTTTGCAATATCTTGCTATACTAATGTCCAAAACTAATCATTCACTACAGAAAGCTGGCTCACACTGATAGATATCTTCATAAATTATCAAACCACTATCCACGTCAAAAAATTGGTGTAATAAAATCTTTAGTGGATCTAGCAAAACGAATTTTTTTTTAATAATATTATTAACCCTTTTATGCCCAAAACTTTTTTTTTGGAAAAATAAATTTTAACTCCGTTTATGTACTAGAATTAGACCAAGAATAAGCTTTCCTTACGAATTTTGAAAAAAATTTTGGTGGTTTTCGAAAAAATGGCCGTCCTTTATAAAGGACCCTGATAAGTTGTGCTACTATAGGTGTAAAACATATTATTTACGGCCAAGTATCAAAGTATTTACTACAGAACATATAATATTGATTACAAACATTCAGAACACAATAACTTAATTTTACAGATCACTTAGTATGATAAAAGAAGAAACACTCTTTGGGATGTAAGCCTACATTGCACTTATGGCAACTGAAGTTGCATTTTTTGTGGCACACACAGCACTTTCGTTGATTGTCTTGATAGGTAATAAGATGATTCAGGTTGTCATACCTAGAATGTTCATGTAGATGTGAACTTACACGTACAGGGCCCCTTTTTGTTGTTTTTTGATATGTTTCCAGAAGACCTGTAGCTATCGATCTTCTGAATGCTAGGTGATCCTGTTTTCCGTCGTCCAGTTTATGAAGGAGCCACGCATTCTGAATAGCCATGTCTATACAATGACAAAATAATGGAAAGTACCACCTTTCCCTCGAATTGAGGAGCGGTATAAGGCTATATTTTCATCGGCACGGTCAACCCCTCCCATATTTCTATTATATATTTCAATGGCTTTCGATTGGTCGATCAAAATTTTCTTTTTATCTTTCCGTGAATACCTTTCCACTTTTACAGTTAGAAAGCCACTCGCATGATTTGAAACAACTCCTACGATGCTATTATCATGCCACTTGCATACTATAATGTTTTCACTTTCGATAAGAGCATATTCAAGATGTCCTCTGTTTTGTTTCTTTATAGCTTTATTGTATGGTATGGGACAATTGAGAAGTCTGTTTTCTCGGACAGTACCCGTTGCTTTCAGCCCTCTAGTGTTGAGTTCAACTATTAGAGGGATTGATGTAAAAAAGTTGTCAAACAGAATGTGAAAATTTAGATTACCTTGTTCTGATACCAACACGTCACAGAATTGTAAAACAACGCTAGCTCCTAGGCCAAAAGTTTTATATTTTTCATCGAGAGGAGTTGTTGAACCTTGATATGGTTCGAACCATTCAATGTAACCCTTTCTAGTAGCTCCTGATGGGTTTACCTCTGATAAATTGCTTGGACCCGTGATGTCCAAAATATGGAACCATGGACTCATCAACCGCATGATGTTCTTCAGTTGGTGCATATTCAATGAATTTTTTGTTTAGGTATTGAAAAAGGGGTCTCAGTTTGGTAAACTTGTCATTTACATCCAATTGTAAATTATCATTGCAATGTAGATTTTGCATTATACACGAAAACCTATTCCTTGATATTGCATTGTATACCAATTCATTTCCGCAGTCCGGACTATTTTCCCAGTACATTGTTCTTCTTGACATAACATTGTAACCACTCAGTATTATAACTCCTAAAAAGCACATTATTTCATTCGACGTTATATCGGCTTTACGTCCATGTTGACTCGCATATAAATTAGTGTATCTTAGGATAAGGTCTATTAGTTCATTACTAAAAAATAAGCTGAAATAATCTGTAGGGGACCTATTATTTTTTGGGTTGCAAATTTGTAGGAAATCGGCGTGTTGCGATTGAATATCGACTTTTTTCCAAGAATACCTTTTTATTCTTTTAGGTGGATTTGAATGTTCTTTTGCAAGTCTAGATAAGGGAAGGAGGTCTTCTGCGTCATATTCGTCATCTTCAAGATCCTGATGAATAACAATCTCAACTCTTTCGCGAAGTTGACTTCCTGGAAGGTTATGAAGCGTTACCTCCTCTTCATTACCCGAATCTTCGCCGGTCATGTCTTGAGTTGCATTTTCTGGTGGTACCATTATAATGTCATCAGGGGCATGGGACATGTCTTCTAGATTCTCAATTTCATACAATAGTTCATGGAGTTTCAAGGGGCGCTTATAATAACTAAAAAAGTGAAAAACTATAAAAATGTGTAGCCATAGCTAGTTATTTTGCCAGGGTCCTTTATAAAGGACGCTGGATTCGGTGGTTATTTACAAAACATCTAATTGAGTTTTTAAATGTAAGCATGTTGTTTACTCACAAACATTCTAATATTCAAAAGATAATAACTGGCATTGTCACTTTTTAACAGAAAAACTTTATTACTTACCTCCAATTATCCATGATGGATTTGTTAACAAATTCTCACTAACATCAACACTGCACAACCAGAAAAAGTTTTAAAACCGGCGTTCACAGCTGTCACACGTGGTGTAGATGAATCATGATTAACCTGCAATGCAGTGCCATCTCATTTAACAAACCGTAACAAAGATTTACAGGTTTCTATAACGGTCCTTTTAAAAAGACCCTGGCTTTAAATGGGTTAAACCTGCTAAATAGCCATAAATAAAAATCAGCGCTTAATGTAGATACAGCTTTTCCGCCTTTTACAACCAGTGTTACACTTGAAGAAATCTTAATTACTCATGGAATTAGGACTGTTTTCAAACCTACAAAGAAAATGAAAGGACATTTAAGGTCAACTAAAGAAGTTTCAAGCCGATTTGATCTTCTGGAGTGTATAAGTTTTCTTGTTCATGTAGAAGAGTATACGTTGGAACCAAAAAACTCAGCTCTGGTACAAGACGTAAGGAACATAAGAGACTTTGTAGATTAGGTTAACCAGAGAAATCTGCGGTAACTGACCATGCTTCAAATAATTTAAATCATATGGAGATTGGATCTGGTCTACAAATCAAATTTATGGTAGCCCTTGATTCTGAGACCATCTGGATTGGGGTTAAACGACATCACTATTTTGTGAATAATTAATTACTATGAACCAGACTGGCTATAAATGTTTTTATTATTCAAATTAGTATAAAATAAATAAAATCCTATGTAATAAATGAAATAAACTTAAAAATCCTGGATATATAACAAAATAATAAATAATGAAACAATAATTAATTGTGGTTGCCCTGACTCTACCGTGGCCAGGGACGACGCTGGCGATTAATTTGTTACGCTTGTCTCGCCCACTCTGAGTGGAACTGTAAATTTACTAATTAACTAAATGTTTTCACACCTGAAATAAATTCTTTAAAAAAATTGTTAATTAGAGCGATATGTGTCGTATGGGTTAATCAATACATCGGTGATGTGCTTTGAAGGTTACACAGGAGGTCACAACAGGTGAGTGAATTTGCTATTATTCTGTAGTAAATTGTGGTTATGATAAGGACCATATGGTTTTGAAATTCGGTGTTTCTGAACTTGTATATTTGATTAGTTTGGGATTAATCTGGTATGTCTGAATGAAGTATAATGAAGTTAGGTGTATTATGACGATAGTGGAATGAAATGGACTGGTAGCGCAGGATATATGCAGTGGGAATGGAATATCGCCATTACTTACAACGATACTCAGATAGGGGTGATAATTAAGTAATGGGTGGATACGAGAGGGTGCACTTAAGGATTAGGGTTAGTGCCAGACGTTATTGGAGTGTAATTAAGCACAGGGAAAATCGTATTCGGAGCCTAACTGCCGGCAACGATTAGAGGGGCATTTCGGTTTCAATGGGGTTCATTTGAGTGGAAGTAGTTAGATGTTCGGGACAGAACCTCCGTCGAAATAACTACGTCGTTGGGAATAATTCAAAAGCCTACCTCGGTGCAAATTACAGCCAATATGTTGGTTTGAATTATAATACATTTTCCTCTTGTGGAGGGCGATTATATCAAAGTATAAGGAGGTTCTGGGGTGTCGCAATATTTAGTAATACGGGGCGTAGCCTCCGGCAAACTAATTACCACGTACCCAAGGCATGTTTATGTACTGTACTCGGTGCTAATAGCAGCCAAGAGCGTTTTACACAAACGTTATCCCAAAAAGGGTTGTTGTAATAATACTGGGTTAAGAAATGTAAGTGGTGGATTATTGAGGTGTGTAAAGCGGTGGAAGGTCTAAATATTTAATTAGGGATACTGGCGTATTCTGGTAGGACAGGTAAATCAGAGATGTGTGTAATTAAGGGTGCAGATCTAGTATGTCTGGTATGAATGTAAAGTTAAAAGTTAAAAGGTACAAAAGAAGTAGAGATGTAATAATGCTAGTGTAATAATATGCGAGGTGGTCAGGTATTTATAGTAAAATTCTGGAGAGCGGGATCACGCATGGACAACTGGTATCATTTATAAATAATGATAATACAGTTGTGGAAATAACTAGGAAAAAAGGAATAGGAATTATTTACTAGGATAGGAATTTTATGTAAAGGATTCGCAGGATCATTACAATGTTCGGATACTACGTGAAGCTAATGAGAGATATAAACATCCTCTTTACTTCAATAGTAAAGAAGGAAATCTTCGTTCGAACAGGTTTTGTCATCTTATACTTTACAAAAGGTACAAAAATACGTCTTAATTTAGTTTTACTTCTTGGTATGTCTAGACTTTTTGCTGTATTTTATCCTAGACTTGAAGTAAATGCTTTACCAATTATACATTAAAGTACCACAGCACTGTAATTTAACATATGTAATTGAAATTAAAATTAAAGCTAAATTAAAAATTATGTAACACGTAACACATTGTGCTTTCACTGTAAAATATCGCTTATATTTATTAACAAAGCTATATCTTTGATAGATTTGACTAGATTATTTTTGAAAAACCTGGAACACTGGAACTGTGACAGGATCTGTAACAAACAAAATATACCCACGTACCACACAAAATTAAAAAACACCGAACACGTTTCGATAGCTACGCGTTCGCTGTTTCTTAATTTTGTGTGGTACGTGGGTGTATTTTGTTTTGTTATAGATTATTTTTCACAACTTTACACTTACATTCTAACTTGATTAAATTTCGTTAAATTGATCCTTTAGTTATGACATTTTTCACTATTAGCCTTCGATCCATAGAGGGTGTTCTGATTTATCATCTTCAAGGTACTTTAATGGTATTTACTTTATTAATTATCTACTTATTCTGTACTAAAATTGCATTCCATACTTGGCTTTATACGTTTATCAAACTGTTATATTAATAGCAGGTTTTTGTTCGCGTTTTCGGTTTTTAAAATTTCATAAATTTGTTTTAACATCTTAAACAACTCTGAAAGATTGTACTACTACTGACAAAGATATCTGTAAGTGTCATCGAAACGTTTAGATTTGTATAACATAAATCATTACGAAATCCAAAAAGTTCAGTATTTAAATATCTGCTATAAATTATGTTCGTTATAGTACAAGTGATCTATTTGTACGCTTCTAATTTCAATAAAAATTTTTATGCAGCGCCTTAATAGCGGTTATTCCAATTAAAAGAATTACTAACTAAATAAGAACAAACACAAAATACGCTTAAATGTCCTACTTTCTTACTTTGGAAAACAAATGGTAAAGGTATAATTAATTTAGCTAAAAATTCAAGAAAATTTAAAGAGAAAATAAACAAATCAGGAAATAAAAAACAACTCTTTACCAATTACAAATTTAAATTTTGATCAAAAATAAATTTTAGCATGAAATTTAAAAATACCTTATTTTAATCCATCTATTTACAATTGGCATCATGTAAAACAATTAAATGATAAGTAAGCATTACAAAACCGCCGTTATTAGTATCTATTTGATCAGAGTATTAATTAATTTTGATAAATAAAACAGCGTAATAACGGCATTAGCACGGTTGCGTCCCATTTTTGTCTTGTTGTGAAAATTTTGTTAGTTTATGTACTTTGAGCATATCCGGCAAATGAAATGCAATTTCCTTTTATTACTAAAACTCATTCTAAGTCGAGTATACACCACTAAAATATTTTATTGTCATTCCCTTTCTCACGTTTCTTTTTTTTATATTTAATATTGCGTTAAAAATAATTATTGATTTTGATAATTGGAGAATAGTACAAATTAAAAGTAACCGTACTTTTTAATCAGTTAAAGTATGTTTGGAATGCAATATAAATAAAATGTTTTCATTAAATTTTTCCATTTTCTTTACTTACAGTGATTGGATTGTTCCATTGAATAAGATCAAATATTGAATTTCTTACCGTTTAAAGTGAACTATCAGATTAAACATGAGTAATCAAAAATATTTTGGTTTTATTGGAAAAACATTTTTTTAATGAAAAGTGTGAAGAAATAATGGAAACGCTATTGCACAGTTTACGTTCTGTCGTATTTCAAATTATACAAAGAAGCATTTTAATTAACAGAAAATAAAATAATCAAATGAAGCATGTAAGAAGGAGACCGACTTTGCCTAAAGTGTATTACCGCGTTTAACAATTTACAGTGAAATGGTTATGTGCTCAGTACTAAAAACTTGTTAGTATACTTATATGGGACTATATAATTTTACCATGCACGCTTATTAGAGCAGTAATTAAAATAAATTACGCAGAAATTTAATATTCTCACGTAGATTCATAGTCAAAAGCCAGTTTTCCTGTTCTATTTGTCATTGCACGGTGATTTATAAATGCTTATAAATGAAATATGAAGATGTGTTACTTCATTTTGGGAGCTGGATGATTTATAAAATTGGTTTCTGTATATAATTGTTAAGAAGACAAAATACTGTGCTACTAAAATGTTCTGGTTAAAAGCAGACAGAGAACGTCATACTGCTTCCGTTTATGTGGTAAGGACTTGCTTCTAGGTTTGCATATGGAATGAGCGTGTGATGTTAAATATGGTGCATGCTCCCAGAGCTGTCATAACAATGTATTTTAATACAACATGCATGAAAGTTCCAGAGAGGAGAAACACATGTACCGAAATCCCGTGGATCTAGCAGTAGAGATTCTCATAGGACCGCAGTAAAATCCTTCACTAATGCGCTTCATAATGCACAATTTTAGTGGATTTATTCGGTTGGAAAAATACATGAATAAGGCCTGACGTCCGTTGAAATACACCTCACAGTTTGCTGCATGTTTAAACAATTTCAAACAAACACCTCCCCGGATTAGTTTGCCGATCCTAATAAAAGCTTGAATATTTCAACATCCTACACGGTGTGTGAAATTACATTTGTTCCCAATCTAACGTTCATTTTGATTTATTTAAAAATGTGATGCAGTGTCAACTTTTATTAATAACACAGACCAAGCTCTATTTTCCTTTTACGTTTCCCATCACCTTATTTTTCACTAACTCGTTCTATTCCTTCTAAGACAAATACAAGTGGTGCTCTTACCATATTGCAGCAATCACCTGATTACAATAGTTTTCTTTCTTACACGCTACTTTTCCATAGGTTTCATTAATTTATTTTAGAAAGCTTTTATTTTATGTTAGATGATAAATGGGGTTCTACAATATAACTTACAATAATAATTTAACACGTTGAACGACAGAGAAGCCGATCACCGTCTTTTCATAAAATTTTGATGTGACGCAATGCTGATCTGTGTCTTCAGCTTGACAGTTGAATATGGCATGACGACTTTCAGCGTTTGCCTTTACCATAATGAAAACCCAATAGCACTGTCGCAATACACTAAAAATATGTTTACGTTTCCCTTTTCTGTATTTCATTTACACATCCCTTCCTCAATTTGAAGCAGAGCGCCGGACGTCTCAAAAGCACGTAGCTGACATTTAGTCGCCCATGCATTGCCGTGTTGCTTGTTGGTACGTTATCAGCTGATTTGTGTTTTCAAAATAATATCGCATCGTAGTCTTTTGTGTGTAAAAATGTTAGTGTTGTTAGTAATTAGTTTATTTGTTGTAAAATAATAAGAAACACATATTTGGTGAACATTTCCGTATAATTCATAATATTCATGCGTATAAATAATAAATACATTCCGTACTGCATATCAATGCATGTATATAAATATATATATATATATATATATATATATATAAATAAAATAAAATATGCATATGTATAAACTACCACCATTATTGCGTCCATCAGTATTGCCATCACATATCTTAATTGCGCCCTTCGTTTTACTGTGTCCGAATATCGGACGCTATAGTGTGATCCTATGTTTCCAAGTTTCCGTCCACGTTATCGTTAAATTTTTTTAGTAAGAGCTGAGTAAATATCCCAGATTTCTATTGATTAATCAAACTTGGTTTTGTTTTGCTTCGACATTCACACAAAAATATGATTCACACCAACGTACACTTCATACATTATTTATGATTATTGCTTCTGTACAAACAAAGTATATTATTGCCCCATTAGAAAGCTGTTGACAAGTACGCAAAATGTATTTTATATTTTATTCTTTTAGGAGATATTGTTACATATCATGTGCTATCATGCGTCGTAGCGAAAAAATGCTACCGTTATACTTTACACAGGCTAATTTATATATACTATAGTATTCGCCAAAATAAACAGTACCGAAAACAACAACTTTATTAATCTTTTTAATTTTTGTAATTTACATGTTGAAAATGATCACGGTTTGTTTACGACAAGCTTCATAGCGATTTTGTAGATCATTGAACATATTCATAAATAGTGGTCTACACAAATAAGTTATTATTGTTTGCCGTAGTTCTGCAATATCCATTGGTGCATCATCAGAGCGGAATACTGACCCTTTCATCACACCGCAAATGTATTCATTAGGTGGCGTAAGGTCAGGTGAATGTGAATGGTAATCGAAGTCCGTTCCACGAGAATTATTCTGTTTCCTCGCGGAGAAGTTCTAATGAGCGTCTGGCTTTGTGGCTTGTAGCGCCACGCCGTTGAAACCATAGCTTCTTCAACTGTAAATTTCGTGCGCGGTAAAAATTTCTTAAATCTCTCACAAAATGTATGACGATGTTCTACCTGTAAGGCTCTTGATTAACAGTAACTGTGTGTTGGGCCTCGTCCTTAACGAAATAAGGACCTATTATACCGGGCTCCCAATATAGCACACCAAATCGTAACTTGGGCACTGCGAAGCGGTTTTTCTACAATGAAGTGAGAGCGTTCAACTCCAAGAAATCGAGAAGACTTCTTTGTGGAGACTGGAAAACCTAGTCGAGAACCAGTTTTTCATTATCGTTGGTACAAACTGTTCTTCGACAACCTGAAGGACTATAGGACTCTTCCGCTGACACAAGACACTACGAGTGCGAGAAAATTTCTAACATTACGCTTTTACTGGGTGCAGCTTTATTAATTGCTCCCGGTGTTTTTTAGAAACTTGTTTCAAGCTTGGCCATTGCCCCGTCCATTTCCGTATGAACGCAAATAGTGTTCTACTATAAATACCTTTTCCTCCGTTGGCAAAACCGTTTTCAGAACGATTTTAACACGAGCGCAATATTATGACAGTTAATGACAAACAAGCCAAACGTAACAAACTGACATCGCCCAAGCCATTCCATGGCTCTTCATATTTGGGTACTGTTTATTTTGGCGAATGCCGCAATAATAGATTACTATATCATTATAATTAGGTAATACTTGTTTACCGTGTTTATGTAAGTAATAAGTAGTATTGTAAGTATGCTTCACCAGGTTTATCTTTTTTTTTTGGATGAATACGTTCAGTTTTCAAGAACATGCTCTCCCATATTTGGACGGCGTCGCATAACTACAACTCTACAGTATATTCCTTGCTTTTGTTTTGTTTTACCTTTATAAAATACGTATTTTTTACTTACATTACAATGCGCATAACCAAATAGTTGTGCTACGACCGTGGTGGTACGAATATTTTTATTAATTGTTATCCACAAAACACTTTCCGTATCTATTTTTATTACAGTAGAAGGAATTAGCGAACAAGGACATAAACATACACCTACCAATGCCACAATCTCGCAAAACATGCACAAAACAAGCAATAAAACGTATGAAAGTAGCTAAAACATGCAAAAATCTAACAGGAAACTAACGCACCCAGATAAAAGAGGTAGCAAAAGAATAAACCCGAACACGTAAACCTCCAAATACAAAAACACCAACAATCAACTAAATACTCCAACGCAAAACATGTAAATCCGCAAACATATAAACACAAACATACACGTTATTTAACGCCCAAACATATAAACACGCAAATACGCAACCCACGAAACAAATAAATTAGCCAACAAGTCCCTGATCACACCTAAACATACAAAAAGTGTACTAGAGAAACTAAAACATGCAGAAAATCTATCGGCCAACAAACTTATACGTATGCCAGTGGATACTCAAAATACAGAAAGATGTAAATTCCAAAGATGTAACTAAGAAATTAGAAAACAAGTTCCTTTATGCATACACGAACATATACCTACAAACCCTCAAACACCCCAAAGAATCACCAAAGAAGAAGAAAAGATATCAAAGTAACAAAGACAAATCTAGTAGTAAACATTCGACAAGGGACAAGGGAAAGGAAAGAAAAGGAACAAGTTATCAAACATACAAACATCCTATCCTCAAATCAAAGATATTAGGCAATAAACACCCAAACATGCACTAAATACGGAAGAATCCAAACCTAAGAAACAAAAGTATGCAGAAAAACTGTGAACAGTCACGCAAACTTCGAAACATATAAGCACGCAGACTAAGAGACTAGCTATGAAATAGACGTCCAAATACAAAACACCTCAGCCCCTAAACATGCGAACAACGAAACAAGTTACTCCCGGTTTAAAAGTTTCTGAGCTCAGTAACGGCCGCCGTTTTCCCTAAAAACCAAGGCCATCTTTTGTTTTAAATTTTGGACTTTCAATCCGATATCAACAAGCGGTAGTGAAAGGATCACTACTGCTTTTTGATATCGGATTGAATGTCCAAAATTTGAAACAAAAGATGGTCTTGGTTTTTAGGGCAGAAGATACTTGACGTAAAATCCATCGAAAGTACTTACTTTCTGATCTATTATTGTAACATCCGCGGTGCAAGTCTAATATTAATGCTGTATACCAACATCTTAAATAATTACAATATGACATCTTGTTATTATGTGAAACACAAGCCTCCCCTAAACACGCTGATTCATCTAACTTATAATTTTCTCAATACAATCTTCACTCTAACTTTTGATAAAGGGGTGTGTGTGTGTGCATACCTCATGGGCAGCATCGCTTGTAAAGCTTTGAAGAATAAATATTTGATGGGATTTTCGTTCTGGTTCTAAATTTGTGAAATTCCACTATTGCATCTATGTCATAGGTCACTCACTGACAGTAAGTTTCAACACTTCTTCGATTACCTTAGTTTGAAAGTTGACTGTCTTCTACCTCAGTTTCCATATTGCATTGTCTGGGAAATTTCAGTGTTCCTAATTCTTATTGGCTTCAACTTTCATCTACTACGAATCCTGCTGGTTATAGTGCAGAAACATTTGCTATCTCATGTGATCTCACACAAACAGTTTCCAAATCCACAAGAATCGCTGATAACACTAATGATACTCTACATCTGCTTGACCCCTTTTTTTATATCAAACCGACTTGTTTATAGAACATCAGTTTTTCCCCACTAGGTGTATCTGACAATTCTTGAATCGAAATAACTTCTACTGTCCCTAATTCCTCCGTTGTTCACAACACTGATTGTGGTCAGCTAAACGGAATACTATACGAGGTTTCTTTGCCACCTTCTCATAGAATTAATGTTGTTTTAAGGCGTTCTTGTCTTCGGACATTACTCTTTTAGTATCTGAAGCATCTTCATGCCATGGAGTTATGCATTCCCAAAAAATAAAATAATATGGGCCATTCTCGTTCACAACACCAAATGGAAACGGTCGAAAATCATGTAAACTACGCTGATGCTAGAAATGTCTGCAATATGTTATCACTGAAATATTGGTTGAGCAACGAAAATCCAATGACATCTTTGGTCAGTCGTAAAATTTGGTCTTTAGCTGAAGCAAAGCGATTAACCTATGGTACATCTTCATTCCCTGATACATATTTTGACGGATCCATAGTTCCTGATTCTGTAGATAAACTCAATCTTTGTTTGCATCAAACCCGTGTTTTGATGATTCTGGAAAAGGTGTGCCACTAGTCAACTCTTCTTCATACACTATGAAATCAAGCATTTTGGATACGAGCTTCTAGAGTCGGTCTTGAATACACTTGACCTAATAAGGCGACTGTATTCCAGCTACGGTATTAAAGAAATATTCCCCCATACTAGTCCAGTCCTATCTAAGCTCTAATGGACCTCTATGTATTCTGGGGAATTTCTTCCATAATGGAAGTTACGAAACTTTCAACCGTTCAAACGTTCCCAAAATAGGCGACAAGATCGAACCTCTAACTACCGATCAATTGATAGCACTACCATTTTATCTACAAATATAAATTGTTTTCTTTCCTTAAACCTAACAAACTCCTTAGTGACCAACAACATCGTTTTAGTCGTCCAACAGGTGATCCGACTAAACTGTTGTAGATATCTCAAAAAAATTTAACCAATTTTGGCATAAGTATTTACTTGTCAAACTCACCCAGTTTGGATCAATTGAGTTTTCAGTTTCATTGATAAAAGACGAATGCGTGTCGTAATTGACGGTTTCTTTTCAAAAGAAGTGGGCAATAGCGCGGTTGTGCTACAGGGATCAGCGGTAGGTCCTACACTTTTTCTGCTCCACATAAATGATCTTATTTCTTCAACGACTAACCCAATCCATTGATTTGCTGACTACAGCACTCTTTAATGTAGTTCTTTCAATCTATTCATAGTAGTAATCCACCTTCTTCAAGAGTTTAAAGCTGAAATGACTAATTCAATCAACAAAGGCATTTAACGTATCGTTTAATGAGGAAGTAGTAATGTAGTTAAATTTACTGCTAATAAAACTTAGTGTTGCCTTCTGTCTGCCAAAAAAGATCATTTCCTGTTGTAAGTATAAATGGCCCAGATCTTACACTTTATTACTATGCTGGGAAAAGCTCTATCTTCAAATCTATCATCTTCTGTCAACTACTAAAACAGCTGATCGTAAAATAGGCTTTTTGTACATACGTATGTAGTACTTCAAAACCCAGCAACCATTTCTGCTATATTAGTCCCAAATTCGACCTCATTTAGAACATAACTCTCACCTGGGTTGATTGTGTCCAGTACGCTCTCGATATCGTTGCTCGTATTCAAATGAAGAGCAATTAGGCTTACAAATGACCCGTCCTTAACTTCTGACATACAGTCCCTTGAGCATAAAAGAATCGTTTCAATTCTCTCTTTGTATTACCGATATTACAATGGCTATTGTGCTAATACCATCTAGGCACACCTTTGCTAGAAATACTCGGTTCGCTCATTCACATCAATACGCAATATAAATGTCCACTTGTCGCACCAAACACGTAAGGAAAACGAAAATAATAAATATGTAATGAGAAATTAGCTGTTCATGACTTTTATAAAGGTAATCAACCTAATAAATTTTTCGTACAATTTTAAACTACAGGCAAACTTCTATATTACGAACTCGAAAAAATCGCTGTACAGAAATATATCTTTTCGTAAATTTCTGCTTCCTTACGTATTATGCAGAAATTCCGATTATAATGTAGATATCGCCATTATGTCTAGATGCTAAAAGGCGTAAACCTGGAAGTAAGGTCCACCCAATGTTTTTCAGTGATTTCTGTTTCTTCAAGACGTATGTAATGAAAATCTGCAGGGTGCCACTTTGTCACCCCTTGAGCAAATTTAAATTTTCAAGATGGGGGCCAAGATTGCTTAAAAACCGTATATCGGGTATATCTTTCCCTATGTAACTGACAGCATAATCGTTTTCATGCCTAGTATAATGTTTTTTAATACAATTTTCACATCCACTTGAGTATAGAGTATAAGCTGTTGAGATTTCTTTCTTTAAAGAAGTCCTAATAAAGTGGTATATCCTCCGTATCGATGGACTTTTTGCTCTTAAATATTTACGTCTGTGGTTTTCTTTGATTTTAAGATTTTTATGATCGACTTATTGAACCATACGGCCTACGGGATACTTACAACTTGTGGTGTTTTTAGGCACATACATTTGAATTATGTTATTAAGCTTTTTATAAAATTGATTTAATACAGTATCTCCATCAGTTTCGCTTGAAATGTTCCAATTTTCTTGTGCAATTCTATTTTATAATTCACAAAGGTTTGCTTTATTGAAATTAATTTTTTTAACCTGATTTATAGCACAAGTGGTTGCAAAGGATTTAGCAATTTTAGAAGATATAGGCGGATGGTGCGCATCGATAATAAAAATAGAATCTAACACACGTGAGACATTACAGCATAAATTTGAAAATACCAAGTCAATACAATAGCCATTGTTGTTAATAACAAAATTTTGTTGAGTTAAATTAAAGAAATTCACGCAGTTTTCCAAATCGTCGATTATTCTAGTTGTGGGGGAGAGCTGTTTAGGGTAGTAGGGGAGACCGGGGAATGGTGGTCCCCTAAGCTTTATTTAACTTTTTTTGTTATTGTTTCTTCTAAATACCTTCAAAAATAAGGGAATCATTGAAATAGGTCATCTTTCACTTAATCTTTATTCAAAAGTAAACAAAAAATAATAAAACTTGTTTTACAGGAAAAAAACCCTACATGGCTATCATTACTCCAACTAGTTGGGGTAATGGTGACATATGGCCACTATTACCCCAATGAACAGATTATAGTTTTCTAAGCACAATAATCGCATAGGTATAATTTTTTTTCGGTATCGGTACACGCCTTATGAGCCCAATTCCCACACGAATTACATCTCAACCATACCTCCCCATTTTTACCGAATTCACCGCACACTAAACATATGTCAGTCCCATTCGCATCTTTGTCCTTGCATTCGTCATCATTGTCCTCGTCTTCTGAACTTATTTCCCTGTAAGTTTTCTTATTATTTCCTCTAGGTAACTTTACTCTCTTCTCAACTTTATGGTTTTCGTTGTGATCGTCAATAACGTCGGGGGAAGAAACTTTTCTTTTATAGCTCTGTTTCGCACTAGGTTTCGCATGTTTTTGCTGTGGTAATAATTTTTTTTTATCAGCCTTTTCTTGGAGAACGTCTTTGTTTGGGGTGGACGTAATTATTTGGGAATGCTGTTTTGTGGTCGCCCTCCTACTCCCACTAGTTTTGGATTTTGATGGTCCCGGTAGCGGTAAAATATCGTGGAATGCCTTTTCAATGTCTGAATATTGGGCTTTTGATAGTTCTACTATTTCCAAATGTTTCTCGCATGCTAGGGTTTGACCCGGCTGAGGAGCTGGAACTATCTGTCTTTCGGGAGTTTCCTGACGTTCATGAATAACAGGAACGTCGTTGGTAAGACTACTCGCAAAACCATCACAACCATCAGTGCTGTTGGTTCTTTGAAGTGCAGATGGCTCAAAGTCTTCCTCGGTGAAAACGTCTGGATTATAGGGGCAGATCCCTGTAGCTTTAAATCCTGTTATAGCTTTTTCTGGAGTAGCTACCCTGATGAATGCATTATTAAACAGCTCTGCAGTTTCGAAAGGGGTTATTTTTTCATGCGGGTGATTCCTTAAATATTTATTGCATTCTGAAATAAACGCTGTCTTCAGCGGGCCGTAAAAAGTGGCATCAAGTGGCTGGATCTTATGTGAGGTGTGTGGAGGGATTGACAAGAGAATAATACTGTTGGCTTTGCAGAATTCATAAGCTTTTAGAGTAGAGTGAGTCGAATGGTTATCCATTATGAGGAGAACCGGATCCTCCTGGCTCGCTTTCGCAAATTTTTGGAAATGTTCTAAATATTGCAGGAACAGGTCTTCTGTGATCCACCCTTTGTCCGAACAAGTATAGAGAGCTCCTACTGGACCCCCTTTTTGGAGTTGCGGATTCATTCTTTTTCGCGCATAAATAAACATTGGTGGCACATAAATTCCGGTTGCGCTAAAAGCACACACCACTGTAATATTTCGCCCTCTTTCCCAGCTTGTGGCGAACCCAACTTGTTTCAGCCCCTTCTTGGCTAAAATTTTCCCTGGCATCTGAACTGTAGAAATTCCTGTTTCATCAGTGTTGAAAATTCGATGGGCCTTGAAATTATACTTTGCGTGCACTTGTTCTAAATTATTGAAAAATATGGCGACTTCTTCCATACTAAAAGCGGTTATTCGATTTATTGATGTTGCTTCCGGCTTGGAGAGCAATTGAGGATTTCTTTTCATAAATCCCCACAGCCAATCATCACCGGCACTTTTTGAAGCTTTATTAAAACGACAAGGCACATGATTTTTTAAAGAATATTCATAAGCACATTGTTTGATTTCCTGTCTGGAAATTCCGTAAAAAAGTTTTGCTAGATGAATAACATGCTGCGCTAAAAAATTTTCTTCATCTACTGAAAATACCGGCTTGCGCCCTAGAGAAGGTCCAACATCGCTGTTGTGTTACAATCTCTTTTGCAGGGTACTTCTGGGAATGTTGAAAGCTCTGGATACTTCCCTAACACTCCTACCGTTCCTAACCGCAGTGATGGCTCTCTTTAGCTGGTCACATTTCCAAGCCCCTTTTTCTGTTTGCCTGCGATAGGTCCTTGGCATCTGATAAACGTTTTAACTATCTCAACGTATCCTTAAACATGTTTGAAATAGTGACTCTTTTATTTTTCCAATGAAAAATTGAAGTTTTCAATACTGATGGGGTAATGGTGGCCGGCTCCCATTACCCCACAGTAGCCAGCCACGATAACCCCAAAAATCACATGTTATAATGACAACAATGAAAAAATTCTAAAATTAAAGAAATTGCTACTTACGATTGTTTTTTCCGAAGACTATTAATAACAAAAGAATACACAACAAACAGGTTCAGAAAAATCTAAACAATAATCTGAATTTCGAACCTGTCAATTCAAACGTTTTTTACAGACTGCGATACCAAAACTGAAATGTCATGTTGGCTGCTTTAATTCAAGGAATCGCCGGCCTGTTCTTGGTTAACTAGTTGAGCTACCTTTAAGGAGATGGCGCAACTGTGTCTTGTTGTGAAATAAAAATTACACCGCGATATTTGGGGTGGCTCCTATTACCCCGGAGGCCATCATTCCCCCGGTTTCCCCTACTGTCTAATATTGAAGTCTCCTATTATTAAAATGTTACTACTATAAAATAGAGAAACGTTTTCTATTTCATTTGTTAGAGTAATGTACGCATCCAACGGTAACTGTGGCGGTGTATATGCTAATAAAGTAAGTAACGACTTAAAATGTTGACACATGACTTTTAATACCAAAAAATCAATTTTGGGATTTATATTCTTAAGTGGTATTTCTTGTACAATTAAATTATTTCTACAAACTCCCATGACACCTCCTCCTTTTTTTTTAAATCGATAGACTTGTCACTTTTAAAAATGTTATAATAAGGTATTTAATTCATTACTATTAGTATTAGCTTGTAACCAGGTCTCGGTGATTAGGACAATATCATATTCTTTTAAACATAAAGATAAATATGAAGCATTTAGTTTACTATTAATTCCTCTAGCATTTTGATAATTATATTGATATTATTCCAACCAAAGTTCTGGTTATAAGGCTCTTCATTAAAAATAATCATTTTGCGATGTCGAGGATAGTGATGAGGATAATAATGGCACCGTAACATTCGGCACAAAATCTACATATATTTAAACCTGTTGATGTTACCTTATTTAACGTAATACATACACTAGAATAATCTTCAAGTTTTAATTAGGTTGGATTTGTCATGAAACTTGCTAAAATATACTATTTTTAGTATTGTCTGATACACATAACTTACAAGTTTTTTTTGCCCGTTTCTCGCATGTGAAGTCCGTGTCCAGTCAACTGGCTCATGTTCACTACTGAGTTACTATCAATATATATTATATTGTTTAGATGATTCTTTACACACGTTCATACATTTCTAAATCGAAATCGAAATTTTTCTTATTATAACTATGGGTCATAGCATCTACATTCTGCAATAGGGCTTTTGTTTTGAAAATATTACATACCTTGAAATTGCATTTAGTGTCAACGTTACTTCCAAATCCTCTGGCTTGACTATCGCCCAGTACAAGCATATTCGGTTGTCTATTACTGCTAGTGCTTACATGAAGTGAGTTTTTTTTTTTATTTGTTTGATTTATTTGCAATTTTTGTAGTATTGCACGTCCCTACATGTCCAGTTATATTGCATATATTACATGCTCATTATTTAATTTACCTTTACAATTCTTTATTACGTTATTCTTTCTTCTAAGTGTCATACGCATTTTAGTTTTATGAACGTTTAAAAATTGCAATTACTTTCCAGGTATTCAATTTTATTTAAAAGGTTGAAATACTTTTTCTTATTCTGAAATCTTCTTTCTTCTTGTCTAGTAATTGTACGTTCTATATTGGAGGGTGCACTTAAATCAACAGTGCTTTTTTCTTTAACTCTTGAATCATGTTAAAGTATGTGGCTACTATTTAATGCTGTTTCTAATTGATTAATTAAATTCGATTTGATACCTACAGGGGCTTTAATTAATTCCGATTTAATTGTTTTCATATTAATGCCTTAATCTTAACTTTCCTTACTGTCGTTTCTATTATGCTTATAATTCTATCTAAGCTGGTGTCTGGTGTTACGATTAGATAATCGTCACGAAGAATTGAAATCACATATCACAAATATAATCACAGACACACTAATCAGAGTATTATAATGTACGAAGCGAGTAGAATTAAAATCTGGAATAATATATAGTGTTCCAGTAAAAGATGAAGAAGTTTGAGTTGTCATGGACTTATGGGCCACCCTGTATTTGTGAAAATATTTTTAAAATGTGCTGTCTAGCAAGCATTCTATTGCTCCATTTAAATTTTTTTTTAACATAAGTCATTTAGATGTAGTAGAAGACGGGAGCTAATGTGCAGCACCCTGTATATATTTGCGCGATAACAAAATAAACTTATAAAGGAAACCTGTCTAACTAAATAAAGGCTTTTAAATATTGTAAATAAAAGTCTGTATTAAATATTGTTAATGTCGATGTAAGCGCTTGCGCGCCTAGGAAGAACGTAGGGCGAGTCTAGTGCATAGATACTTAAGAACCTTGTTACTGCGTGAACTAAAATATTTAGTGTCAATTAAAGATATTAAAGCCAGTCACTTGGATCTCGTAATGAATACACAACTACACGCCGTGTTAGAAAAACTAATTACGAGATCCAAGCGACTGGCAGATTATCAAAACATGCAAGAAGAAAGCAGAACATTAAAGTCAGCTTTATTACAAAACATATTCGCCGAGAAACATATCCAAAAGGTTGACCAATTCAAAATTGTAAAGCAAGAAGGAAAAGAGGAAAGACAAACAAAGTACTCTTACCGAACATAAAGGGAACCATAGACCGAATCAGCAGAATTCTAAAAAACAACATGAAACAATATTTAAGACATTGAAAAAACCGAAACCATATAAAAAATCAAAATCAACCTAGAAAATTAAGGAATCATGTCTTGAGACTGTGACCAAACGAACATAAATCAAACAGACAGATGTACTAGGCTGATAGAACATCGATTAGCAGTAAGAAACATGTCTAATCGATATCACACAATATCAACTTCGATAAGACCAGAAGGACAGCATCAGGATAATACCTAACCAAGAGAGTAATAAGAGAAGCTGTAGAAATCGAAAAACGCGTAAATAGCCTTAATAAGCAGAGATTGCCTAATTCATGGAGCTGGTATTAATCAACCAACAACACACAATAGGTCTGTAATGGAATCCACAGGAAAATCACTGAAACGGAAAAAAGAAAGTAAGGCAGAGAAAGTAGGGAAAGTGAACGTAACCGAAGGTATAATTAACCAAGAATGCACACCAGACATCAGTTCTATTGGAATAACGTGAACCAGAACAATATTATTAGTGACCTAAAAATGGCAAATGAAAGTTGGCTCAAACGTTGCCGAATCAACGAAGGTTCTTACCATAATCCTATTAGCGAAATCATGGACCAGGAAGAAATGGAACGACATACATACATGTATGTCTTTGTGTCATTGTGAGCATTGTTAATATAGGTGATTCTAGTGAGAGTGAGGGTTTTCTTGTGTAGCAATGTTTGACAAGCGTCCTGGTATTTTTAAACTCTATGGTGTATAATGTACTGCGAACGAGTATAAAAAATATCCGGTAAATAGTTTATTTCAGAACTAAGCATATAAATAAGAATACCGAAGAGCAGTTTGAGTACGGGTTTGGATTTTTGGTTGAACAGAATTTAGGAGAGTGTTTCCCTATATTGAATAAGAATTGAATTAGAACCTTTTTACAGGTGCGTTCCATTTCTTGTCTTTGTAGGGTGAACACATATCTTCAAAATACAATGGGACAAGAAAGACTTAGAAATTTTAAATATAGTTGATACATTTCATTCCCAAGCAACCAACCGACTACAGCTTAACTAAGAAAATATTTCTTGGTTTAACTTCTTATCTCAAATTCAAAACATTCAAGTCCAGTCGATCTTGAGGATATGTAATTACATATCCTCAAGATTTTGAAGTTTAGAATTTGGTTTTTATTTATTATTTCAGAATGAAGAGTTAAAAATTTAGGTAGTATTGAAATTTATACGACATAATCAACTTAAATAAAAATTACATACAAATTCTGTTAATTTAATAAGGTATTTCATGTGTATGATAGTTTGTACAGAAAATTTTTTTGAGCATAATGTAAGTTAGGTATAAATGTTACGCCACTGGAATATGTAGTAAAGCGTTGTATATTATGTAAAAAGACATTTAAATATTACACAAAGGATTGTGATTTGTAAGAATTAAATTTGCATAAGAAATAGTATTTCAGTAAAAGCCCTATTCAGTCGATAACGAGTTCCACTGCGTAGCCACCTTATTTTCAGGAATGTAGCTTTGAATTGCTATACATTGGTAGCGTAGGTGAATTAATGGTATGTTAGTATGGTATTAAAGAATAGGAAGAATACGTATGTATTTTTACTTGCATAAATGAGTTTCACAATGGAAAATTGTATGTATGTGTGGTTCAAGGACAAATAGTATTGACATTCACTGAATTTTGGGGCATGTGACGGTTTTTCATAAAAATTTGAATGTGGTTCTGAACGTTGTGTTGAATGAATGTGAGTGTAGAATTCGGGCATTTCAGAGTTATTAACGGTTTTCTTTTGGCGTAGATTTCAGATATTATGTTCGGCGAAGGCACGTGAAATTTAAACCCACAAGATAGTGGTTGAATTTAATTTAGCGGGTAAATTTTTAATGAAGAGGGTACCTATGAAAAAGGAAGAGCTGTAGGATAGAAGAGTCTTTTGTTAAGCAACCTTTAGATAGAACGGTCGGGCGCGTGGGATTAGCGTTTTTGAAAAAGAACATAGAGATCGTTGCTAATTTATGTTGCAAAAAGTCAGGGCGTTTGTCAACGGGATTAAATATGTCAGGTATATATACAATTAAGAATTTAAATACTAAGTGCATTATCACAGTTTGTGACAAGACGTGAAGCGGGCATTTAGTAGCTCTGCACACATTTTGCGAACGGTTAAGACCAAATAAATTGGTAAAGAACTTTTTAGCGTTGGCCTCTTTAGTTTACTATTGACGTCGGTAGTGTACATACTCCCCAGGATTAATTAAAAAAATTTCAACTCCACTGGAGAGGAGTTGAATAGGATAACACTCTTTATAAAGGACTAAAGAATTTCTAAGTAGAATGATTTTAGATATTGTTGAGTAGTGGAAGATTGTTTGTCCTATAAGACGCCAGTGTTAGTATTGCGAATTTTGATTGGGCCATACTGACAATCACTACTATTTTTTTGTATGTTTAGGATAACAGTAGAAAAAACGTATATAAAATAATTTTCTTTTTTGTGTTGCAGTCGTTGTACAATTAATATTGAACAGTTGTGTTAATAGAGTTAGTCATTTCACTTATTCTTTTATTTCAACTGTAATTGTCCTTACCCCACAATTTTATTCTGAGACAAAGTAAACAGTTTATGTATTACAGATTAAGTCCTCCATTGAATTTCTTTGTGTCTTTCCACGTGTAATGTTACATCAGCAATCGGACAGTTCAGGAATAATAACGCTTTCGATATTTTGGCTATGTTCATAACTACTACTCTGAGAATTGTTTATTTTGGGATAGACTGACTTTAAAATTAAGTAGCCTATATTTCATTAGTTCCATTGAACACAGAGTATTAGTTTTAGAGGCTGTTTATCACATTTGTCACTATTCACTTTCATTCACATAGGAATATTCTTTTAAGTTATTTGTTGTTTTATGTAAGTGTAAGGTGTTTGAATTTAAATTTCTTATTTTGTTGCAGGTAGCTTGACAGCGCGTTGACCTTGATAAGCCATAACGACGCCTAATGCAGTTTGATCGTGTAACAAAACCATGGAGCTCATTAATTTTTTGGATTCCAGTGTATATGTAATTTTACAGAGCACGTTAATCCCAAATTATACCCATGAAAATTATTACATCCATTCTTTAAAATGAATCAGAGGTGATTAATTCAATGATTTACAGTTCAGTAACAAATTATTTTTACAAGTGAAGTTTCATATTTAACATCTCAACTTCTGACAAAATATTCATTTGCGTTGAATTACTAACTTTTCTGTGAATCCAGATACGTTCATAAAGTAAGAGGGACCCCTTCAATTTTCTAATCATAGTCGTACCTTCATCGTTTGATTACATCTGTTTAACCATTTTCCACTTTACATCTGCTTGATTTTGCAATTAATGTCCAACATGTGTTCGAATATTTCATATTTTCGTGCTTTAATGGTTTGTTGACGCTTGTTTAGACATTTCTTACATTTCTTCCTAATATACCTGTTATTGCTGACAAAAGGAAATAAGAGCTCTTTCAATCCTTATTCCGCACATCGTGCTAATTTACCTAAAATGGTTTCAATTGGAAAATCGTCCCTTACCTGTAATAATATGTGTTAAGGATAGTGGGTGTACTAAATATGGCTAGCTATTCATGTGGCTACTATAGAGTTTCGAGTATAACCGTTCGGTATTATAACCACTTTACTCAAAATTTTAATGCCCATAGAAGAACCGATGACTATGCTGAAAACGGTAACCTGAAGGAAAAATGTTTAGCCAAATCTACCCAAATTAATCCTGTACTCATTTTACTCAAAGGAAAAGCGTTTACACTATCCGCGTAAGACTTACACACAAGAATAACCAAAATCCATTCCTTTAGTCCTCTCAGCCCGATAGGGACGAAATAAAGTAACTGCGGCTGGTCACCCCGTTAGCAGCTATACTACCGGACGCGAAAAAGTACTCGACAACTGGAAATGTCTGGCCCATTCATACTATGGTAATGACACCGTACATTTGCCTACTTGTGTTATTCATGACGAGGTAATCTTTTGTGACTAATGGATCATTTTTGCAAGAATTGAAACACCATTATGTGAGTTATAATTAGACCTTTTTTTCAAAATATAAATATTTAACGTTAGCTGTCATATCATTTTAGAACTTGTAAATGAGTGAAATGAATTTTGTTACTTACTAAGCGATAGTACTCCACGTATTCAAGTACTGATATTGGTATATTCAAACGAATTTGTCTTGCTTACCAAGTGGTTGCTACGCTAAATTAAAAAGCACATTGTGACTCAGATGCGCATAATAAGAAACTATATAATGACGTAGTTATAACGTTTAAGTTTTTTGCAAATTTAAATTCTGCATTGTACATATTTGCTTTTACATTTTTGGTCAAATTAAACAGTGGAAACCATCTTGCACGTTACCGTTGAAAGAAAAATCGACACGAGACCATTATTAGTAATCTCCAAAAAGGAACTTGAAAAAATATATCTTAACATTTCGCGGTATTAATTTTTTTAATTTCTTTGTGTAATTACACGTAGTAGTTCTTTTTATGGAAATGTTTGTATATGAAGTGTCTTTCGAGTAATGGGCTGAAAAACTATACCTTATCCATTACATTGTAAAATATCAAACGATGGAGTATTTTCTGGCTTTACCTATGGTGTGTTGTACATTTACACAGTCGAATGATTTAGGTAACACAGCTTTATTCTTTTAAGATAAAATAACATAACTTTCACGCCATTCCTTGCGGGGTAGACAAAACAATCCCTGTCTCTTATTTATTTTTCATTCACAATCTTTCTCCATGCTTTCCTATCTCTACATTCCTCCCTAGCTTAAGCAAGATTCATGCATTGTCCTTTTATTTTCAAAACTCCCTATCTTTCTTTCTTTTACCATACATTCTACTACATTCAGCCACGTTTTACACGGCCTACCAGGCACGGTCTTTCCTCTAATCTCACGCGCATATATTCGATTCGTGAATCTAGCGTTATTTATTCTCTCAATAGGACCAAACCAAAGTGGTGCACTAATTTTATATCTATCCATAATCGCCCTTTCCTCGCCACACTCCTTCATTATACACTCTTGCTTTATCTTATCTCTTCTCATTTTATCACATGCGCTTATCACCACAATTTTAGTTTTGTTCACGTTTACCTTTAGGTCCATGCTCTCACAGACTGTATCAAACTTCCTCAAAGCAGTTTGTGGCTCATCCGCACGGTCACTTAATAAGGCTGCGTCATCTGTATATACCAGAATTCTTACATATACGTCACCAACCATTACACCATTTGTATCGGTACATGCTTACCTAACACATTTATCCATCTATACATTGATCAACCACGGTGACATCATACAGCCCTGTCGCACTCCTTGCTCAATATTAAAGTATTCACTCATACCCCCTTTTACCCTAACACATGCCTGGCTACCGCTATATACTACTCTTATTCCGTTTATTACACCTTTATTTACGCCATATTCATTTAATGTTTCCCACATCTTCTCCCTATTCACTATGTCGTATGCTTTCTCCAGATCTACAAACGCACAGTATAGCTTACCTTTACAGTTAAACACTTTCCGATCATCTGCTGGAGGGCAACCATCTGATGAACATATCCTCTCGCTGGCATGAAGCCACCCTGCACATTCCAAATCTTAGTTTGTGTAGTTTCTCGTACTCTACCAGTCAGTACTCTTCCAAATACTTTACCAGGTACACTGAGCAAACTTATTCCTGTGTAGTTCCTACAATCACCCTTGTACCCTTTACCCTTATACAATTGTACAATAATCGCGCTCTTCCAATCACTCGGCATTTTGCCACACTTACATACATTGAAAAATTAACACAATCTTCGTATAAGGTTTGTACCTCCATACTTTAGCATATCACCAGTGATTTCATTTACGCCTGCTCCTTTACCGTTTTTCAACCATCCTACCGTTTTCTCTACCTCATTTATCCCAATATCCTTCTCAGTTTCATTCACCATTCCTTCTGCAATCTCCTTATTTAACCCTTCGGTCTTATTTTTTTGACTACTGTACAGGTTTCCGAAATATTCTTGCCAGCATTTTCTCACTTCACAATCGTCCCATACTAGTTAGTTGCTCGTATTCATCACTCCTGCAGCGTTTTGTTTTGGGCACTTTCAACGTTAGTGTATTTTACTTGTTCGTTCATTTACATTCAATTCTATACTCACAGCATCTCCGTATTTTATTCTCGCACCATTATCTACTAGTTTGTCTACCCTAATTATGGATGTTCGCACTACGCTTGGTTTCCCTCTCCAGACCCACTTTTCCCCTAAATAGACTCTCGATACAACCAAAAAGTGGTCCGATGCACACCACGATCCGCAAATTACTCTTGTATCTCACACCAGGTTTCTAAGTCGTTCATGATACACTATCAAGTCAATCATACTTTTAGATTCGCCTCTTTGCCCTGTATACATATGTACATTTATATGTTTAAACCACGTATTAGATACAAACAGGCTTCTCTCCACACAGATGTTCACCAGGTGTTCTCCATTCTTATTTACTCTTTGGTCTCCGAACTTTCCTAGAACGCATTCAGTATGTATCCCCCGTACACCCACCCATCCATTCATATCTCCCAATATTACCACTCTTTCATTTGGATTACATACGTTCAACACGTTCTCTGCATCATTCCAGAAGTTCTCACACTCTTGAACTCTTTCTACAGCTACCGGTGCATAGTGTGCAATAAGAAAAAAAGTGGGTTTAACCCACATTACACGACAGGATGTCAATTCGGACTGTTCAACACATCTTTTCGCTTTTTCACTTACGATGACTCCAACTCATTTTGCACCATACAGTTCAGTCTCAAGTGCTTACCATAGTGCTAGGCTGTTATCCTCCATCTCCACAGCATCCTTTCTTTTGCGCTTTGTCTCCGATACACATAGAATAGATTTCAATTGTTTAGTCCTATTTATTTTCTACAAAATAATTTTTTTGGAAATCAATGTAACTTACTGGTACAGTCGATACTCTGAAAATGCATATAGTGTACTGAATATGCAAATGAAATGCTATAATATACTAGTGATACCAGTTTTGACTAATTACAACAGCAATAATCTGGGTACTGCAAAAACATTTTTCGTAAACTTTGTTTTGGTCTGTAGTGACAGAAACAAAAAACCTTTAGAACCCATAGGCCTGTGCAGTAGGCATATCAGGATCTTTTTTTTAAATTGGATTTCTAAAATAATTAAGTTTTTTCCGCTTTTATACAGAATCACTGTATTGCACGATTCTACCTCACACCCAGTGATCAGTTTGATTACCAGCTGTTTTTAGTATGTTTGTGCTTACAGTTGTGCGAACAGTACATGACTTACCAAAGATGACTGCTATACCATCATTAATTAAACACTCCCACTTTCGCACATCTTCATTCATGACTTCTTCGTTATGCACTTCAACTAGTTGGCCATAGAAATCGGTAGGACGTGTGTTTTTGGCATACGTATAAACTAACGTGCACTTCGTAGTACCATGATTAGTGTTAATATTGAATTACCGCACAATACCGTCTACCTCAGCTAGCAACTCACACAGAATAGACAATCTTTTGGAGAAGGTGTTAGTCGCTAAAGCAATTGGAAGAAATTTTAACGGTTTTTACTAAATATAGGTTTTATAGACACTATTGAATGTAAACAATGAAAAACAACTCTTATAATTTACAAGTTTTAGAACGTTACCTTTACTTTCTCCATTATAGTTGTTTTCTTTAGATATCCATTGAAATCTGTGCAGACTCACCTGAAATAAAGACAATACATAAGTGTATAGAATTATAACACAGCCACATAAATAGCCACTCGTGAATATATTCGGTAAATAACTCCTTGTGCCAATGCTGATATTATGAGCTATAACAGATTTCTGATGAGGTGTGGACTTTTCACTAACGTTTGGAATTTGACGTATATAATAATTTTGATTTTTACGTAGAAGACAACCCGTACTAGGCATTTTACGTTTTAACCTGATTGAGTCATAGTACTTTATCACTCACTATCTCTTTTGAGTTATTAGTGAGATATATCTGATTGGAGAGTGTGTGGTCATGATATGTTTATCAAAAACGTATTTAATATTAGAAAGGTGTATTTTACTATTAAAAGGTCAGTATACAGTAGATGGAAGTAAAGGCTGAAGGTGTGGACATCGGGACAGACAGGGTGGGTATATTAGCAGTTCTCGTTATGTTACATCATGGTGTGCTCCAAAACTACAAAGGAATAATCAAAAGGTATTCATAAGGCCAAGAAAATACGGCCTGTGTAATAGATGCAAGTGGGTTTAGGGTAACCAATACGACCTTCCAGTAGTACCAAAGAACCAATTACCTTGTAATTATCAGAAGATCTTTACATCTCTTCTTGCAATCATAAAAGCACTCGCATTCTGATTATCTTCATCTGTCGTTCTGCCAAACTTCATCTTTTACAGTTCCTGTCCAAATAGCAAATCCTCGTATTCCGTCAGTCTGTGCGATTACTTTCAAAATTCATCCAATTTTATTTGCATTATAACACTTTGTTTTTATTACTCAATATTACGCTATTGTTAAATAATTCTACCTGGTTGCGTTAATTCATAAATTCAACACACATAGTTCTGTCTGCCAACATCCCGTACTCTGGTGAAAACTGAAATACATCCATGTCTGGTGCCTTTCTAGCGAGGGCTTCTCAACTCTTCTGAATATATACTAATATAAAGAATTACTATTACATGACCTAACCACCACGCCTAGTTGCTTAAATATCTCTCACATTTATTAAATAAAAACATCGCAATTAGTATTAATTGAAATTGAAGTAGTATAACTTTAAATTAATTTAAAACAGCTATCAACAGTTTTAAAATAGGGGGTGTTCTGATTTTTACGCCAAAGTGCACGTTTGGTGGGTCAAGAGGTCTTAAATGTTTGAGCTCAAAAATGTCATTCTTTAAAAACCTACGTGTGCATTTGATTTGTTTCAAAGTCACACCTCTTTCACCTTAAAAGTTTTTCAGTGTTCATTTTATTCGTCGTACTAATGTTTGACCTTCTAAGGCTAATTATTTTCGTACTCTATGTTAGGTTAAATTCTGAGAATTAGGTTCTATTTTTTACGACCTTGGTCTCGTTTTTAAAATGGGATTCAAAAATTAAACTCGTTTATTTACTTCAATTTTCGTTAATATGCTTGGGGTAACCCTGTAATGTTCTCCACATATTCTTCTTTCAGACTTTATTCCAAGATTATTGATATCGGGCAGCAAACATTATTGTGTAATCATGATCTCGTTCCCTTAAACTTAGTCTATTTACTACAGATAACTTTTCTTTCTCTCTACGCAGATTAAGCTAGGACTAAATATCCAATACCCTTATTTTATCTAGGACTTTGCCTCGACCTACCCACTTAACTAGTAAACATGTTAAATGCCATTTTTTAATAACCGCATTCCTAGGAATTTAGTCAGTTACTGTTTTTAGCGTGTTATTCCTAATCTTGGTTTTATTTTTAGATAATCCTTACTTAGAGCACGATTCTGTTCCACACGTGCAATATTTCTTTAGATATCAAATAATCTACTTATTTTTTTATTTTTAAGTAACCTCGATGACTAATTAACCTTGATCTTATTTCTAGGAACTTAATCTGGTTGTATTTTAGTTAACCTTCATCTCAGTAGTATGAGCCTATATTTAGCATTATACTTTTAGATAACCTTATTTATAGGTTATCCAGTGAGTAATTTGGTCTTAGCGATTGACGCCATTTTTAGAGATACCTCTAGGTCTGGTCGTTATTTCTAGAGGTTTGATCCTGCAGGTCGCAACAGTATTTGACTAATGGACATCTCTTTCAGGCAGGTGGTAGGCCTTGAAAAAGGGAGTAAGGGGACAATGTCTTTGTTCCGAATCTTAGATAACCTGGCTCTTCAACATTAACCTCCCATCTAGCAATTTGATGGTAATTTAGATAGAGTTTCCAGGAATATGACTGAACAATTTCAAGAGCGTTTGATTTGATCTTACAACATTTCAAAAACATATCCCTTTCTTTTAGACCTATGGTAATTTCCCGCCTACATGTTCTCTATTTTATATTTCCTATGCGGACCAGAAGCCGCACAATATGTAAGATAACATTGACGATAACCTCATTTCTGAGGATATAGTTCTATCTTTTGATACTACCTTGCTTCACAAAATTGAGTCTATCTTTACATCAACCCACAAGTTTGACCTATGGGCATCATCTTCAGAGAGGTGGTGATTCCTAAAAAAGGGTAGAGGCTGTCTCTCAGGAAGTGGCCCGCGTCCTGGTATCCATTTTTAAACAAATCTTATCTCTAGCTAACCTTGCCTTAGTCTCTGATTTTATTTTTAGATTTTTAGTTCCGTTTCGATAAATTGAATCTACTTTTGGGGTTCAATTTTCATAATTTCACTTGTAGGAATTGATTCCATTTTTAGACAACCTAGGCGTAATTTTTATAAAAAGGGCAAGGCCTTGGAATTGGTCCGTGGAATATTTCAAGGACATTTTTTCTCTCTCAGGCGGTAATTACTTATCTAACTATCTCTCTCTCCTCCACGTAAATTCCCTATTTGGGCCTAATCGTACATAACTATACTATTAGAAACAGTGAGATCATTCGTTTATGTTTGCCACCGAAGAAGCTACAGATATTCTTCGTTTAATTTGTAAAACTTGTTAGTATGTATTGTAGTAAGGAAATGCGAACAGAGTGTACGGTCAACCGACCGCAATGTATTTCCAGCGTCAGGTACAACTAATATTATCGAGGAAGAGGTTAACAGGAGTTGAATCGATAGAACTGAAATTCAAAATAAATGCAAACAAATGGAACCAACAGCTTTCGATCTACAGAGACCAACAATATCCCAATTCCACATTCCCCGCTGTAACCTTGAAATGTTAAGAAACGTGACTATTTTCTCAGCTAGCTCCCTTTATAAACAAAAGCATACAACGAGATTCAAACCCTGAACCGTCGTGCTGACAGTGAAGCGAGCTGTAATCACCGAAACCCAAATCAAGTGCAAGTTACGAAAGAAATGTAGTATAGCATAATTGCATTTTTTTGGATTGTAGTATTGCTAAAAACTAAAATAACTAGCTGTACTCTGTGCAAGAATGTAATACATGATATAGCATTTTATTGTTACTACTATCTTATGTTAATCTAGACATGATTCAAGATCAATTTGAATGAAAAACCAAATTTCTTATAAAAACGCTTTGCTTTTTTTTAGATGTAATTTATTGGATCGTTTTGTTCAGCATTTATTTGTTAATAGCTTTTCTTTATCAGAAGCCAATAGTAATTCTTAGTCACATTTGCTTTTCTGTGTTTTAGCAGCATCCTGCGAGAGTTGGAGAGAGTTAAAGTTGAAAATTGAAATAACCAAAAGCTAGGTTTGAAATAATCACAGCGAAGTTTTATTATCCTACTCAGTTACACTTCTTCAACTTTTATAGAAGTTTTATGACTTAAAAAAGTATTTCGTTAAAAAGATTTTTAGAATTACAAAAGTAAAATAATTATTTGAAAATAATTTAATGAAATTAATTAGCTTTGCAAAGGTAAACATGGTTATGTGGAATATCACGTTAAAGCTTTATTGTGTATTTGGGAATATCAATTATGAGTTATAGAAAATATAATCAAACGCGGTCAAGTCAATTTTCGTGAATACAAGTTCTACAGAGAAACTTTAAGAAAGCAACAGTTGTTGACTATATAAATGGGTAAGTGTAATTAAGAGAGAAAGAATCTCGTCGTTGTGAACTTTAGAAACGGTAGAAACTCGGTACAATAATAAAACTTATTTTGTGAACATTTGTATTTCAGAATAGTTCATGTAATTGCTTTACATTCACCAATTAAATAATAAGTAAGTGGATGTCGGTTAAGGACTATTTGCGAATTTGAGGCGAAGAATAGTACTTGTAGTATCTGGAGATTGCGCTTAGTATGCTCCTTCAGACAGAAAACACTATTTTTGGTGCTTTGGCATCACTACCGGTATCAATATACTTTTCGGAGGTTCTGAATCCTTTAATTTTCTGGGCACACTAAAAAGACGCGAAATAAAAGAATTAAGTACCGTAGGTATCTAAAAAAGATCTTCTGCAGAATTTGGGATTATCCAAACCATTCAAAGGCTAGGAGCTCCATACTGGAAACATAATAACAATCTCCGCCAGAAGAAATCTGTGGGCCATAAACCATGACAGGACTGCTAGAACACAAGGTCACCCGTCAAAACGACGATGAAGGGAAGAATGATTTTTTTTACACGACAACGGAGGGAATAGCTCCTTTTGATAGTGTTATGCCAAATGCGCAGATCTATCACCATGGAAAACTCCAGGTATATACACAATTTGGTGATAAATAATTTTGTTAAATTAGAATACAATTGCATTACAACTTTTTGATTTATTTCGTGTCAAAGCAAATTACACTTACCCCTCTTACCATTTACCCCGCAAATTCACCACTACTAAGAACCACTGAAATCTAGAAATTTAAATGTGGAAATTTGAAAGAAAATCACATTTACCCCTCTTACAGTTTACCTCGCAAATATATCTCTACCAAGAATCACTGAATTCCAAACATTTTCATCACAAACCCCCCTCCCCAAAAAAATACTCTAATGCACGCACACACGTGCGCCCGTACGCACGCACTTACATGCTCACACACATAAACACGTACACGTACGCACTCACCCGCTCACCAACCCACGCACATACATACACGCACACACACACACACACACACACACAGACGAACCACACACGCACCCACCCACATACACACACTAACACACGCGATCATCCGCACCCTGAACCGAATCTGCAGCCGCATTCACACCCGAATCCGCAGCGAGCCTCAACCGGATCCGCACTCAAACCAGCACACGTACCCGTACTCTCATCAGCATCAGCACCTATATCCGCATCCGCACTCGCACTCGAACCATCATGCATACACACACGCACACGCGCACACACACGCACACACGCACACACACCCACGCACACATGCACGGGCGCACGCACTCACTCACTTACACACACGCACACACGCACGGACGTACGTACGCACGCACACTCGCTCGTACGCACTCGCACCCGCACTCGCATCCACAGTCGCACCCGCACTCGAACCAGCACTCGAATACTCACCCGCGCCAACACCGGTATAGGCAACCGCACTCGTATGTGCACTCCCACCCATACCCACACTCGTACAAGCACACGCACACGCACACGCACGCGCACGCGCACACGCACACGCACACGCACGCGTACACGCACACGCACACGCACACGCACACGCACACGCACACGCACACGCACACGCACACGCACACGCACACGCACACGCACACGCACACGCACACGCACACGCACACGCACACGCATACACACACGCACACCCACACGCACACGCACATGCACACGCGCATGCTCACGCCCACACACACACCCACACGCACACGCACACGCATACGCACGCGCAGACGCTGTCATGCACCTACACGCACGCTCGCACATACACATGCACGAGCGCACGGAAGTACACAAGCACACACGCTAGTACGCACTCTCACCCGCAGCCGCACTCGCACCAGCGCCCGTACCCGTATACTCATCCGCACCTACGCCGGCACCGGCACCGGCAACAGCACTGGCGCAAGCACTCCCGCCCGAACCCGAACCCGCACCCGTACCCGAACTCACACTCGCACACGCACACTTTAGTGTTATTATCTTTCATTTACTGTCATTTGAATATCTGTTTAACAAGATGGGTAATAAAAACCGTTCTGTGAAGTCGGACATTGACACAAGTCAGATGAATACAGTAAACACCGAGACATCTGAAAATATTATACCCTAGCGCTGCAGAAAATATCAGCCCGCAAAATATAAGTCAATTATTCATACAAGAGGGAATAGAATTGCGGAAATGTGCAGCATCGTATTGATCACGCCCATGATAGTATGCCTTTTGAACGCTTGGGTAGCAAAGCCATTGGGGAAATAAAGGAAATGATGACCCATCTTGGTGTTACACGAAAGCGAGCTGTGGCTGAAATAAAATAAAATCTCTCACGCGAAATTGAGGTATTCTTCCCAAAGAAAGAAAAGAGAAGGAAAGCTGGAAACGCTACGCATATCCCCACGAATATGGAACATGAAATACAACAAATGTGTGCACCATGTTTTCTGTTTGATTCGAGGAAAGAACACAATGACAGAATAACTATATTGGGCAAAAACGATCTGTTAAAGTTGTTAGATCGAGAAATCTGTTAGATAACTGATGGGAGTTTTAAAGTGCTTCCAGACCTATCCTTTCAGTTATGTAGCATGCACGTGCCCTTAAGTTGTAGCATTACTATCCGGATATTATATATATATATATATATATATATATATATATATATATATATATATATATATAGACACGGAGAGAGAAGAGCTGTTTAGAGCTTTACAGGATTCGATACCAGAAACGATACCGACAAGAGGAGATATTCCCTATAGATGGAATATCTGGATGGTTTTCCCTCTCTCTCAGCCATGTCAAGAAAAGTTGAGGAGCTCGGCATAAGACAAATCTGTGAAAGCAACATAGATAAATAGTCACACGAGTGAAAATGTTCTATGCGTTATCGTTGCTCCCATTGGGAGAAGTTAAGGAAATATTTTAGAAGTGTCAGAGACGTTCCCAGACGATTGCAAGGATGTTGATCCATTGATCTATTATTTTGAAATAACATATATTCATATTCGCAGCTACGCAAATATGGAATCAACGGAAAGCAATTGCTGAAGGGTTTGTCAGAACTATAAATTGCGTTGAAGTATGACTTAACGGCTTGCAGTAACATTTTCAGTGTGCCCATCCCACTAGAAGGACTTGGCGACCTGGTGGAAGGAACCAAATTGGCACACACGCAATATTTGCAACATATATCTGATCAACGCATTCCCATGAAGAATAAGTATAAAAATATTAAAACATACATTACAGAATATGATTGACAGTTATGAAACACAGACTGGCATTTTTTAAAACAGTGTTACATTTGTTTTAAGTTTTTTTGTATATTTTGTTATGTCATTACAATGAAACACAAACTTTTCTTAGAACTGCGTCACAACCAATTCTTGAAGTTGTTTTGAATATTACCTGTTTTCTACAGTCATTGTCGAAATTCGTTGTATAATTCCATGCACAATAAACCTATCTATTAATATTACGATGTGGTGTGTGTGATGCAGTGTCACAGTCATGGAGTGTCCGTGATGACATGTGGTGTGATGAAGTGTCACAGTCAAGGAGTGCCCGTGATGAGATGTCGCGTGATGAAATATCCGGATGTGTATTTGAGTTTGTCAAAATCCTACTAAACTACCGTGTATGGCGCATACGTATGTTATTTAACACGTATGTACACATAAGATAATGGTAGAAGGTTTTGGGGAATGAAATTTCCTGTAAAATTTCTGGGAGCATAGAGAGAAAAGTAAACAAAATGAGGAATGCAACAGGAATGGGGAAATATTACATAGCAAAAGATACATATAAAGATGTCAAAAGTAATAGAAGATAATCTATTAACTAGTATAGAAAATAAACTCTAAACTCACTACACCGAAAAGTACAAGTAAACATGGTATTCGCCAAAATAAACAGTACCTAAATATAAAGAGCCATGGAATGGCGTGGTTGATGTCGCTCGTAATAAAATCGTTCTGGAAATGGGTCTAACAACTGAGGAAAAGGTGTTCATAGCAGAACATTATTTCCTTTCATACTAAAGTGGACGGGACACTGGCCCAAATTTGAAATAAGTTTTAGGAAGTAAAAGCGTAATGTTAGCAATTGTTGAGAAATTTCGTCAAACTGGTGGTATGTTATGTCCGCACAAGGGTTCTTCAGGTCGTCGGAGAACAGTTTGTACCAACGATAATGACGAACGTGTTCTTGACTAGGTTTTGCAGTCTTCAGAAAGAAACCTTCGATGAACTGCGTATAAATTAAACATCAGTGAATCATTTACACGTAGAATGTTCAAAGGCATTGCTGGCTATCTACATCATATTTAAACTGGACTAAACAACTAAACGCTGTGTACAAACGTTCAAAAAAAGTTTATTGTGGACACGTATTGAGCCTATTATACCAAAATACAGATTTCTTGAAAAATGTATGGTTTTCAGACGAAAGTCATGTTCACCTAAACGGTTATATCAATAGACAAACAACTCTATTCCTTGGATTTTAATAAGCTGACTTCATTATAGAAAAACCACTCCACAGTACTCAAGTTACGAGTTGGTGTGCTGGGCACGGTATAATATGTCCTTATTTTGTTGAGGACGGGAATCAGCACACAGTTGCTGTTAATCAAAAACATTACAGGCAGAACATCGCCAAACCTTTTTTGAGAGATTTAAGAAATTTTCGCCTCGTACGAACTTTACAGTTGAACAGGATGGCGCGACAAACCATACAACCAGGCGCTCATTAGAACTTCTCCGCGACGAAACAGAATAATTCTCATGGAACGGACTTCGATTACCATGCAGAGCTCTCCGCGAGCATTTTGGAAACAGAATAATGTCTCGTGGAAAGATTTCGATTACCGATCACATTTATCTAACCTTACGGCACTTGATGCACACATTTCGGGTATGATGAAATATTCAGTGGATATTGCAGAACAACGGCATTTTTTCTGTACTTTAAATACGTTGTAGTTTAAAAAAACTGATTATCTTATTCAATAATAATCGTAGACATGTAACCATTAAAGATCTAGTTCTAGACAACTATGTCCAAGAAATAATTGTATGCAAGTTTATGTAACTTATGATTACTGATAATTAAATGCCATCCACATTAAGGATAATGGGTTTTTTCCAAGTAAAATTTATATAGCTCTTTAGTATAACTGATAGGTACTTTTGCAGTTTTACAAGGAAAGCCATAAATTGTTCGAAATTGTCTTTTATACAGTGTAGTGTTATTATATTCAGCAGTAGGTAGTTTTCTCAATTTATTGCTGTAATAAGTAGTATACTAACCTTTACTTGTTTGTTTTTATATTTAGAATCATCTACGAGCTACAACCGGCATATTTATGAACCATATATAAAGAAGAGTTGAGTAATAGTGATCCTGAATATTTGATGACGAATGGATTCCACCATAACCAACAACAGGTTGTTTCTCCGAGTTTTCGGGTGTTGAAGATTTAAATGCTGACGAATAAGAGGAAACTGATAGAAATAACGCTGCAGCTAGTGATAAACATGTTGCCCCAGCGTGTTTTGCCGCTATAGATGGACCTAAATGGCAAAAAACAGGAGCTGCTGTTACCCGTATTCAAAAGCGCAACATCATCCGTCAAAAACCTGGTCCCGTGGAATCAAACAAAGGTTTATGGGATACGTTTAAATCGATCTTTTCCGCAAAAAAGGTGTATATTATTGTGTGGGAAATGAACAGAAAAACTGATCGTGCCTGCTAGACATGGACAAAATCCAACCAAATTCAATCAAATCTAATAAAAAGTGGAGACATTTGAATACTCAGCATTTGTATGCATGTATTAGTATCCTGATAACGATGGGTGAACAACATTCCAATAATCAGCACCTCAAAGTGTTATGGAGGACGAATTCGTATCCCTTGCATCGAGCTACAAAGGAAATCAATTGATTTCGAGATATATACCGGTTCATTTGCTTTGATAACAAGAACACCAGAGCGAGTAAAATCAGACATGGCGACTGCTCTAGCGGATCGCTGGTTGATGATGAATGCAAATATATATCGAACTATGTGACAACAATCACCCATGCGTAAAATTTAAATGCAACCGAGTAAGCTTTTCTAAAAAATCTAGGTCATCTGGTGATCATTTTTGGACTTTCCTCGGCGCAGCCTCCACCAGAAGATGTTTCTGGACGTACAAAACATGTCGGCAGTTGTATAGCTTGTACATCAAACTCCTCAGTACAAAGGACACTGAAAATGCTACGACATTTTTTGTAAATCGTCTTATATGTACTTCTTGTTACCTTATTTATAGATATCTATGCATATATCTATGGAAAATATTTATAGGTTGTACGGTACATTGACTGTGCGTTAAAGGTATAATCTCCTGCATATGGCTAAACCTTATTGTTTTATATGGTAGTATATGATGGTATCGTTGTGTAATCAACTTGAGATCGATTTATTTAGGCTAAACAGGAGCTTTAACAATCTAGCACAAAGTAATGTAATTAAAAGCGAGCATGAAAATGTAAAAGGTATCTTGGTACCTTACTATGCACATGGAAGTGAACTGAAGATACACGTTTTACAGGAGAAACATCTGCATTTATTCAAAATTTAACCATAATCGTAGTGTTCTTACTTCTGTAACACTTCAATTTGGGGTCTATTTAGACCTTTAGATAGAGTATGTAAACTTCCATAAAGACAATGAGATTGGTAATTTCTGAATGGCTTAAGATAATGTAAATTAGTGAAAGTTACCTAATGTTTAAACATTTCAGTGTACCGTATCAAATTCCCATTGCAAAATATGCAAAACAAACTACTGAATATACTATGAATTGAAATCCCTGAATAATGATCCATGAAATATGTTAAAAATAATTCGCCACTAGTCTGGTAGTTGCTAACAAATTTTATTAGGCTACGGGTTTATCATCTCCAGGGAAACTTACATTAATTACCCTAACCAAGGAGAAATGACGATCTAGGAGAACGTAGTAATTTACATCCGAGGTGAGTCTATTGCAAAATGGATCTAATTATCTGTTACCACGAGCTTAACGAGGTATTAAAAAAAGGTGAATACTTTGAATAATTTAAAATGCTTAACTTTTTGGGTTTTTTATGGTGTATTTTTGTATGTTATACAAATCTGAACGTTTGGCTAACACTTACAGTCATCTTCTTCAGTAGTAATACGTAAATATTGTGAAACTGCCTTGAAGATGACAAATTAGAACACTCGAACGGTCGAAGGCTAACAATGAAAAATGTCATAATCAAAGACAAATTTAACAAAATTCAATCAAAGCCATTATCTTCTTTTGGAGTGTATAAGTTATCTTGTTCATGTGGAAAAGTATAAATTGAAACCACAAATCGTAGCTTTGGTACAAGGCATAAAGAACATATGAGATTTTGTAGAAAGTTAACCAGAGAAACCTACGTTAATCTGTTGAAATATGTAAATATCTTAGTAACTTCAATAGACAAGAAGAAAATCTTCGTTTAAACAGGTTTTGGCAAATTATCATTTAAAAAAGGCACAATGATACGCCTTAATTTTAATTTCAGCTTTGGTATGTCTAGGTTTTTTGCTGTTTTTTTAGACCTTGAAGTAAATGCTTTACCAATTGTATGTTAAATTACCACAGTACTATAATTTAACACATCTACTTGAAATTAAAATTAAAATTAAAGATTGTATAAAACGTACTGCACTGTGTTTTCACTGTGAAATAACACTGGCGTTTATTAACGATTAAATAAATCAAGACAATCCACAATTCAATTTAGGCACACCGTTAGTTTATCAATTTAATTTAATTAGGTATCTGATAATCAATCGGCATAAATATTTTTTACCCATGACCTTGTCCATTTTTTTGTAATTCAGTAACTTATCTTATAGACGAAATGATTACGGTTTACGGATGCTCTGATGACTCCAAACTGGATGGAATTTTCACAAGGACTAAATACTGTTTTAACAAGAACCGAAGGGTGATTATATGTATACACCTGTACAGTGCCATAACCAGCTTTTTATGTGCCTCAGTACGAGCTGCGCCCTATTTTGGCTTGGACTCCGTTATATTTACCGGCCATATTACTACCACGAACATTTTGAATTTTCAATCGTTTTTCATGGGACCGAATGAAATCTGTGAAACTTTCCTCGATTATAACCTTTTTTGTGATATTTGTTCTTGGTGCGATACAATCGGGGTACAATCAAAAAGCGTAGAAAAGTATTTTGCCACACGAACGACTACTAACTCGTCACGAAATATGAAAATGTAAACTTTCACCATTATCACACATAATAAAATACTTATCTTTTTTGGGTTTTTTAATGGTGTTTTTTAAATTATACAATCTAAACGTTTCGATAACACTTACAGTTATCTTCGTCAGTAGTAATATCTATTAAAATTGTTAAAGATGTTGAAAACAATTTTATCAAAGTTGAAAAATTACAATATGAACATCAGCCTGCTATTAATATAACAGTTTGCGAAACGTATAAAGCTAACTATAGAATTAATTTTTAGTAAAGAATAACTAGGTCATTAAAAATTAAATATATGTGTATATATATATATATATATATATATATATATATATATATATATATATATATATATATATATATGTTTGTTCTTCGGTTATGACATTTTCACAGTCAGCCTTCGACCGTTAGGGTTGATCTGATAATTCATCTTCAAGGCAATTTAGCAATATTTAATTTATTAACGATATAGAGATTCTTTACTAAAATTGTATCCCAAAGCTGGCTTTATACGTTTATCAAACTGTTATATTAATAGCAGACTTATATATTTCAACATCTGAAACAATTCTCAAAGATTGTATTACTACTGACAAAGATAACGTTTAGATTTGTATAACATATACAAAGATACACCAAGAAGATGACTATTTTAAATATGTGTAATAATGGTGAAAGTTTACATTTTCATATTTTGAACAATTATTAATGTTGTTTTAATAAGTTAGCTCACTAGAATTGCTATTCAGTTTCAGTTTTTTCGAATCTGCTAAAATATACTGTTATTTAAAGTTGTTATGCAATGTACTATTTAAGTCTATCAAAACCCTCCCGAACCATCCTGTATGGTTCATAAGTAGGATACTTGAATATACATGTAAGAGAGTGGTACGAGGTTTCAGAATAAAGTTTCCTATAAAAGTTCAGGAAGCAGGGAGACAAAAGTAAACATAACGAGGAGTATAAGAAGACAAAATTACGAGGGTTTTGAGGAACATGAAACAGAAATAGGACAATATTGGATAGCAAAAGATACATGCAAAAATGTCAAAAACAATAGAACATAATCTGTAAAGCGGCATAAACACTAAACTGTAGATCCACTACAGCTAAAGCGTAGGTAAGCAAAGCAAATCTTTTCTGTTGAATTCTGTATACGTACTTAACTTATTCAATACTAATCATACGTAGACATGTAGCCGTTAAACACTAACGAACATAGTTTTATAGAACCTTCACTCAAGTTATTGTTTCAAGTTTTTTGTAGGTTTTGGAAAAACTTTGGCAAAGGAAGCACATTAAAACAAATATTGCTATAAACAAACCTTTCTATTTTCTGATGTAAAAAGCATGTTTATTAATAACAGTTTTTCATTTCATTTTCTGAATATGAGAATAATATTGTGAGAATATTAACTACTTTGTAATAAAGCGACATTGAAGCTAAACTAGTTACATTAACATGTTAACTAATCAATTATTCTATATTTCCAATAATTAACAATATATATGTAAAGATTTACGCATAAATATTTAACACAAATTATACGTTAAACACGTACAACCAATGTGCAAATCACGGATTTCAATGAGGTTATGGTATAATCCACAAATATTGGCTTTCTAGTCAATTATAAACCTAGATTGTATTGTAAATAAACAATGAAATCTTTGTCAAATACCTTTAATAGATAGATGTGTAAACATGTAACTCTAAAATTGATAGACGTGTAAATGTAATGACTCGTCAATTTGAACATTGTTGAAATATGTATATCAAAACATTATTAAATATCTGCCAAATATTTGTGGAGAGAAAATATTTACGCTAGCCTAACCTGGCACAGCTTCTTGACATTTTTTGCCTTATACCCACTGATACAATTTTTAATATCTATGTTCATATTCATAAAATCATAATATGTTGAGAAAATATAAAAAAGTTTTCATTTAATACAATACAAAATTTCATTAAGTGATACCCTTGTGCAAAAATCTCGATTCCGTTTACACTATTTATGAGTCGCTTAATTAAATTAATGAATCAATATCGTAACCTGAATTGAGTTCTTATCTAAAACTTTTTACAATTAAGACCAGTAACACTGATTAGCTCGTACTGTTTTATATAGCAAGGTTTGCTGTTATGTTGTCGATCTCAAATTTTAACATAATTCATATTTTAATTAATTTTTTACTATACGTATATCCATTGCCTCAGTAATTTTAAAATTCGCTAATAAGAATTGCTTTATTGATTATTAGAACAGCGTAGAACAATTTAATCACAGACTTACGAACCGACATTATGTAAGTTGTGCGAAGTACCCCTGTAATAATCTAAATTTGCTACCCCAAATCCACTATTCGGACGAAAAGTAACGTTTGTGCATTCATTCCAGAGAACGCTTTGACTCACAACTAATTTTTCACCTGCATTAGATTGTAAGCACTCGCAAATAATATGGGCATTATACGGACAAACCAAATACCAAACCTCGCTGCTGGGTTTTAGGCCCTGGCTCTATCCTCTCCTGCATCAAATGCAGCGAGATTTTGATTCACTATATATCTTGACGCTACTAACATATACGGTTACACTGTGAGTCAAAAATCTGGCTAAAGGAAACTTGTAGTTCTTCAGTATTGGGAAAACGTTTACGAAAAACGTGTTGTTTACCACAGTTGCCTGCAGAAACAGATAGCTCTTTACTTTTAAATGTCTTACAAGAACAGGTAAGATTTGAAAATAGCTGTGGTAAACAAAATTCCTACAAGTGCTTTTAGTCTGTCTATTAACACATTCTGTAGCATTATATATGTGTGGCATCAAGACATAGTGACCCAGAAGTTGCCTTATGTGCCTTACCTAAGTGAGCAACTTTGGGTGTACTCCACCTCTCCCCCGGGCTGTAGGCTCTAATGTACAATTATTCTTTGTGATAGCGCAATGTACAACCTGCATGTAGCTGGATGTCGGTTTGTATTCCTTCTCATAGACCGTTCATTTTCACTTAATCACTCAACGAGAAAGTACTATTTTAACCTAACTTGACATATCTTACTCCCTAATCCACTTCATTAGCATCCCGTTACATACCTCCATTCCTACTTGTATTTTCGGTATGAAAAAAAAACAATTTTTAGTAAGCCCGTTCAACCCAAGTTTTATTAACTCCTTTCATTTGTAAATGTTTAAATGCTTGATCCCCGAAATGGGTTTTTACAGTCAACTAATATGCACTACAACTAATTGTTTAAAAATAAAAACCAACACAGGTCGCTGTTATGACCTCACAAAATAAGCGCGCGATCACCCCTTAAACATAGCACTTTTGCCGAGCTTCGACTCTCTGTAGCCTAGCAGGCTCTCCCTTATGTACTTGCGGTCATCCATTTTGTCCGTCATCAAATTTTTCGCGCTAAAATCACAACAGCCTATCCCAGAAGATCTTGTAACGTTCGCCTTCAGCGGGATGCGACGGAACCAACGAAAACGAATCGAGAAAAACGTAGCCATCTTGAGTATCTTTATAAACATTTATACCATTCTTCGGAACAACCCAATTCCACATTCAAATTCACTCCATATACTATATAGATCTAGGATCAACTTTCTATGAAAATTTCCCATATGCGCAAGCCTTCCTTCCGCACAGTTTAGCAAATTGTAAGACCATCTGTCCTTGAACATGCATTCAAATTTACCAATTGCGCAATGTTAGGACATTTATACAACCAAAAATACACATACGTATTCTTTTCTACATTTTAATACATCAACATATCATAAATTTATTCATTCACACGTTTACAACAATATTAAACCGAATTCTTTAGCAAACAGTGACAAAGCCCAGTAGCATTCAAGCATTATCGTCCCAATAGGGGTGTTACCTAAACATTATTTTTCAATCAAATTTAATACTTTCAACCTGAAAACTTTTATACAACCTTTAAGTACTCCTTTATATGACGCATAACACATTACTAAAATTCCATTTAGATCCAAGATACTTTCTACACGTTAACACACGACTGCATGTACCCAGTGCGTCAAAATAGTCTTAAAGTGATTATTATCCTATATATAAGCCCAATTATATTGGAATTCACTGATGAGATACCCACGATATCGACACAAAATTTAAAAATATCTAATCTACACACTGTAATTCAACATGTTGCACCGTTAAACACATATGCAATTGTTCGACCAGTGTTAGGAGAAGGGGCAAGTACTAATATGGCAGTTTAAAATTATTACACTGCCATACATTCGCATGTAGTGTGCATAACTTACCTGAAAAGGCTGTATGTACAATTTAGTGCCTTTACAAGAGAAAATATTTGAAATAATAATAATAATAATAAAGTTGAACAAACATTAGACGATGAACAAAAAGGTTGCTTCAAGGGGTCATAGGCGAATAATAACAAATCATGCGAAAAAGTCTAAACACGATCTTCACACAGCCTATATCGATTACAAAAAGGTGTACGACAGCACACCGCATTGTTGGTTGCTAGAATCACTAACGCTGTACAAAATAGAAGAACACGTTGTGAAAATTGCTGTTCATATAATGCAAGGATGGAACACGCAATTAACTGTGAATAGCAGGGAACAAAGTATTCACGCAGAAAAATAGTATCAGACGTGGCCTATTCCAAGGCAACGCTTTAATCCCGTTATGGTTCTGACTTTCCATCAAACCACTCACATCACAACACAAACTAAACATAGGATACTCGACTGATGTACGCATCTATGGTACATGGATGACCTCAAATTATTTACGTCTAAACAACATCTAAAAAAAAGATGGAATATTTGGGTGGTTCGAGTACAAATGTAAAAATAACTCTGGGGTTATAAACCATTATAAAGGGAAAATGGTCACAAAACGAGGGATAGTAGGTAGCGAAGCAAGGCAAGGTAGAAAGAATGGATGAAAATGAAAAATAGACATACGAGGGATGTACAGTGTTTAATGTCCCTAGGAATCTAGGAATCTTGATCACAGAAGAAGTCCTGCAATGCTGCCACAACTGCGTCATCGTTCTCAAATTTTGTTCCCAGAAGACTCTCTTTTAGCTTTGGAAATAAATAAAAATCACTGGGAGCTGAATCAGGGTAGTTGGGTGGATGCTCCATAACTTCAAACCTTGTGTCATGAATTGCGTTCATAGAAATAAGGCTCTTATGAACTGGGGCGTTATCTTGATGAAAGAGAATTCCGCGTGACAGTTTTCCTCTTCTTTTTTTCTTGCAATAAGGAAGTTTTGTGACTAATTCTGCATAACATTAACCAGTAAAATTCCTTCGGCATCCCAAAAACTGTAGCCATTGTCTTGGTCGCTGAAGCTTGTATACGAAATTTGCGTAGAGAGGAGATCCTGGATGACGCCACTCCATACTTTGTTGTTTGCACTCGGGATCGAAGTGATAAACCCAAGTTTCATCAACCGCAACATAGCGATTGAGGAAACATTTAGGATTAGGGTTAAACAAGGCTAAATTGGCTATTGAACAAGTGACTCTCAAACGCTTTTGTTCGGGCGTCAACATTCGGGGTATCCATCTTGCTGACACCTTACGAAGCCCTAAACAGTCATTTATTATGGTACCATTTGTAAGGCCGGTTATCTCCGCAACACTCCTTGTTTTCAGTAGATGATCTTCTCTGATCGTGTCATTCACAAAATCAATGTTTTCTTGAGTACACGCAGAATGTTGCCGACTTTTTCATGTTCTCAGGTTGTTCTGCCATATTTGAGCGCTCGAGACCAATTTTTTACTACATAATGGGAAGGAGCAGAATCTCCAAGCACTCCAACCATATCTGTATCAATTTCGTTAGGCGTTAAACCTTTATTCTGTAGGTACTGGGTGACAGCATGAAGCTCACTTTTCCATTTCCCAAAATCTTCGTGCAACCACTACTTTCAACTTATACAACTCTGACACTATTTGAGCTCGACTAACCAAAAGTTGGCAGTTTGTCTGTCAATAAAATAACAAAACAAATGCGGTTACTAGGGGAACATATTTCAAAGCCATAATATCCTAGGGACAAAAAAACACTGTACATCCCTCGTACCTCTGATACTCACAAGCACAAGGTATAGATCAAAAAACATGTAAACAAGAACTACAAAGAACTTATATTATAAGACTTTACTAACTTTACTAAAAACCGAGTTGTCAGCTACGAACATGTCTAGAGGCGTAAACACATCTAACCTACAGTTTTGGAAATGGATTCAAACCAAATTGCAGGCTATTAATAGAATTGCACGAAAAGCGTTCAGAAACTATACGGAACATCATCCAGAGAGTGGTTTGGAACGTTTTCGCTTCACAGAAATCAAGCTGGGAGAGGAATCTCATGTGCACACTTTCGACCCAACAGGCATCTTTAAACTCTCCGTCAATATTTTTATAGCAAGTCTGAATGCTCGAAATATAATGAAGCACTACTAATAAAATTAGATAAGGTAACACCAATACGATTAGCTGATAAACAACTACAGATCTCAAGCCGGACTATACAAGAGACTAAAAATAAATAGAAGTCGAAATGGCAAATATGTAGCAAACATAGGTCAAGGGTACATTGATACTAAAGCGTCACAAAGTTGGTTCAATACTGGAGCACTATTTAACGAGACTGAATGATTTATAGCGACGATACAAGACGAAGTTATAGCAACACGAAGCTACAAAAGACGACTTTTAAATGAAACCTTACCTAACATAAATTGCCGCATGTGTGATGGGCATGAAGAGATGGTTGATCATATAATCGCAGACTGCTCTGAACTTGCCCATACACGATACATTAAAAGGCATAATAAGGTAGCGAACATCATCCACAAAAACATTAGGGAAAAACATTTGCATTAGAAGGATGATGAACCGTAGTATAAATACGAGCCACCGTCTACATGCGAGGATGATATTGTCAGACTGTACAGAAAGATAATTACTCACAAAAAAGATTGAATGTAACATTCTTAATAGAGTACTGACACTCAAACATAATAAAACATCGTACTTAATAGACGTTGAAATACCATTATGTACTTCTACACCTAAAAGCTATTCCGAAAAAATGGATAAATACTTACCATTATCAGATGAGATCAAATATGGGAAATGGATCCTGTTCAAATAATTTCAATAATTTTGGGAAAAATTACCCAAAAAACTACTGAACAATTTAGAAACATTAAAACTACATAGATAATTCACCATACTCTAACCGCGAAACATAAAGTTCTACCCTATAACCCCCTCAACCACAAATACTCTCAAGCAAACATATTGCAAAATCAGCACGTTAAACTATACTCGGATAGATCGATCCTGACAGGGAAGAGGCCCAGACCTGTTATAAGATATTATCCAAAAGGAAGTGTGAATTTTGATATGGTCAACGATAACAATATAGAGTCCGTCACCAATACGTAGATGCAAAAATACAGCGACTTGGCTCAGAGCCCGAAATAACAGTGAACAGTAATAATACTAACCATAGTATTACCAACAACCGGCATCATCCTGAGAAACTTAAAGGACTCACTCACACAATTAGAAATGAAACCAGCCGTGACATCCAAAATGCACAATTCTGCACCTGCACCATTGTCAGAAAAGTCATGGGAAATTAAAGACATTAATGGTGTATTCTACTTTCATAGATTATTTTTCATGTATTTTGATGCCTCATGTTTTGTATTTAAATGTTCAAAAAAGAAAAAAACCCACAAGGAGATGAATGAAAACATGTTAATAATAAGAAGAATAATAATAATGATAATAAAAGGTGTTACATGGTCGTTTCTATAAAGCCTACAATAGGAAACAGAGGATAAACCATACAAGAACGTACTTAAAACAGTGTTATCTGTTTCCTGAATCTGAAGGAATGCTAAACGATATACAAGATCAAGTGGTCCCCACTAGAACATACAGGAAACATAATAAAGGAGGGTATAATTAAAACATCTTTTCGTTTAGATTGTCATATACGTGCTAATTAAAATTTTCTTTTCTAGCTCGCTTCTTTGTTTACACAGTTTTTGAATTTTTAGGGTTGTATTTTAGAAAATTCGTATCATCTGCTATTGCTTCTAAAAACACGTATACTAGTCCATTATAAGTAATAGATCTTCTGAACGCGCATCCAATTACTTTACCAGCTGCTGGGCTATACTTGCTAGATTGTGCTGGGTTAAAATCTCCCAATCACATTTGTTCTACGGTATTGTAAAGAGCCATAAGTACAAAAATTAACCCCGTTACAGGGTTTTGTTCATCAACGTAAATGATTTACGTTAATTTGCAGAGTGATTTCAACGAAATCAGGGCGGTTAACATTCACTAACCATTCTTAACCTATTAAATAAATTATAATTAGGAAAAATCAATAACTTTAGGTAATGTATCAATAGAGATTGTTTACATGTATTAATACAATGAGCTTGGATGCAGTACAACTTGGTAATTTATGCAGTGAATGGTGACTACATAGTTTTTGCATAAACGTATTTTTGTGTCACAAATGGGATTTGTGATGGAAATTTGGGTTATACCGCTAGTCTTGATTATATGTACGATGGAATTTAATGTGAATTGAATGAAAAATACTGGTGAGTTTTTCTTTCAAAATTTAAGAAGTGTTGAATCAGATTTAAACTAAACATCGAGTGATCAAGTGGTCTAAAAAAAATGACACGTGATCTAAAAAAAAACTAGAGTTACCCTTTAAGTAATAAAATAATGGTGTGTTTTTTAAGTTAAACAGTAGTGGACATTATTGTCATTGATTTTATTACACCTGCGATTGTTAACATTACAAAATTGATCGTCTAAAAACATTTAAGAATGTTGATATTGTGATGCGATGATCTAATTAAGTGATTAAATGTGACCATTGTGAATACATAAAGGATTAATTAGAACGAATCAACCCATTGGATATCACATTAGACCGAACAAAGGACTGCAAAATTTAGTCGCAAGAATAATTTTAGATTTTTGCATGATAGTAGTTTGATTATATTTAGAGAGGTTATTGTTCATATGGTAAATTTCATTCAGGTATTAAGGATAATCAATCTCTATTAATTGGTTTTATATGTTTAGATTATAGTATTTAGGAATTTAAATTTAGTGCTTCTCGAAGCAATGCCTGTAATTTTTTTGAAGATTGGTAATACAGATCCAGAATTTAACTAATTTCTTTTTATTATTTGTTTAAATTGTGAAAAAATTTCACTGCTACCTTGTGTGAAATTACATAAAGGGTTGCACCTTTTGAAAATAATCTTTGGATATTTTGGCTAATGTTTGATCTGAAATTGTTTATTTTCAGTTAGATCGATATTTCGACAAAATTTACTTATTTGGAATTCTTTTACAGATATGACATACAGAACGCTGATAACAAGATATTTATTAAGCAGAAATTTCAGTTTTGAATATTTACAATTCAGTCATTTTGGTGAATGTTTAAATACAATTTGAAAGAGAAAGTATTCAAGTAATATTTGATAGAAAACATACGATTCATGAACAACGCACAGATCGTTGCGTCTTTAAAATTTTTAAATGTGAATTAATGTTTGTGTAGTTAAAATTTTATAGGCCGAAGTATATTTTTCTAAATTCGGTGATAATTATTTATTTCAGAATTTTCATGACAGTTATAAATATCTAGATAACGTTTTATTACTTTGATTTTCCGAATATACAGGCTGTGGTACATAAGTTTACGACAACATGTGCACTTTATAATTTTATCAAGTTTTGGATAAATTTATTCTTAAGGGCAATTGATCTTCAAGATTTTCAAAATTGTATCGATGTGTATTAAGTTTTCTGAGACGAAATTTAACGTACTCTGTTAAAGGGAAGTGCGATTAAACTTCAGTTGTGTATGATTTTATTGAGTAGGTCACAATCCTATCTTCCAGAGTCAGGTAGGATCAACTTAACACCTCGCCTATGACTATTTATTTTAGAAAAATTTAAGATTGTGGTGGCGCCTAGTGTCAATTTTTCCTGGACCGAGTGTTGTTGTTTATTGATTTATGTCGGAGTTCTTCAAAGTGTGGGTTGCGAAGCCTCTGCATGGGGGTCATGGAAGGTTCCGAAGCCTCAGTAAAAAAAAACAAAATTCAAAAACATTTTTATTCACTTCAATAAATTCAAATACATGAATTCAACATTCAATCATCAAACAAATGCAGACTGGCAGCACTGGCACCGTCGCAGGTCGTCAGTACCGTTATGTTTAGCAGAGCTAACGTTAACCAAGGACAAGTGTTCCTTTTGTGGTGACGAGTTGCGTTATTTAGGTTATATTGTGAACTCTACAGGTTTATCGGTTGATCCCAAGAACATTTTGAGAATTCCTGTTCCAACTACAGTTACTGAAGTTAGAATAATAATAAGTATGGTATCTTGGTATCATCGTCTTATAGCTCAATTTTCGTCTATTCTTGCTCCCCTTACGAAACTATTGAAGAAGAATGTACGTTTTGAATGGGCTGAGGAATGAGCGAAGGTTTAGATATGATTATGAACTTTCTACTGACTGCACCAATTTTGATATTGTCTAGATTTTAGTGTACGGTTTACTAAACAAACTAACGCACCAGATTATCGAAAATCGAAAATCGAAAACCGAAAATCGAAAATCGAAAATTGAAAATCGAAAATCGAAAATCGAGAACCGAAAATCGAAAATCGAAAATCGAAAATCGAAAATCGAAAATCGAAAAATTGGAAATCGAAAATCGAAAAATCGAAAATCGAGAATCGAAAATCGAAAATCGAGAATCGGGAATCGGGAATCGAGAACCGAGAATCGAAAATCGAGAATCGAGAATCGGGAATCGAGAACCGAGAATCGAGAATCGAGAATCGAGAATCAGGAATCGAGAATCGAGCATCGAGAATCGAAAATCGAAAATCGAAACTCGCAAATCGAAAATCGAAAATCGAAAATCGAAAAATCGAAAATCGATAAATCGAAAATCGAAAATCGAAAATCGAAAATCGAAAATCGATAATCGAAACTCGAAGATCGAGAATCGAGAATCGAGAATCGGGAATCGGGAATCGGAAATCGGAAATCGAGAATCGAGAATCGAGAACCGAGAACCGAGAATCGAGAATCGAAAGTCGAAAGTCGAAAATCGAAAATCGAAAATCGAAAATCGAAAATCGAGAATCGAGAATCGAGAATCGAGAATCGAAAATCGAAAATCGAAAATCGAAAATCGAAAATCGAAAATCGAAAAATCGAAAATCGATAAATCGAAAATCGAAAATCGAAAATCGAAAATCGAAAATCGAAAATCGAAAATCGATAATCGAAACTCGAAGATCGAGAATCGAGAATCGAGAATCGGGAATCGGAAATCGGAAATCGAGAATCGAGAATCGAGAACCGAGAACCGAGAATCGAGAATCGAAAGTCGAAAGTCGAAAATCGAAAATCGAAAATCGAAAATCGAAAATCGAGAATCGAGAATCGAGAATCGAGAATCGAAAATCGAAAATCGAAAATCGAAAATCGAAAAATCGAAAATCGAAAATCGAAAAATCGAAAATCGAAAATTGAAAATCGAAACTCGAAGATCGAGAATCGAGAATCGAGAATCGAGAATCGGGAATCGGGAATCTGGAATCGGGAATCGAGAATCGAGAACCGAGAATCGAGAATCGAGAATCGGGAATCGAGAATCGAGAATCGAGAATCGACAATCGAAAACCGAAAGTCAAAAGTCGAAAATCGAAAATCGAAAATTAAAAACCGAAAGCCTAAAATCTAAAATAGAAAGTCGAAAGTCGAATGTCAATAGTCGATAGTCTCTAGTCGAAAGTCGGAAGTCGAAGGTTAAAATTAAAAATTAAATGTTGACATTAATGAAAATAAAAACTTGAATTTCGCTTGGTTGATTAATTTAATATTAATCATTTTTATTGGACTCTAAAGAAATTAAAAAGGAATAAATTTTGCTTAAATTACCAATATCAGATTTTTTACTAATATTATTTATTTCTTTTTGAATTTGCACCATGTCAAGGAACAATCCCTTACGTAAGTTCTTTTCAAAGTGAATAATTTTAATTTTACTGGAAACAACCAACGTTCGCTTATAATAACACGTTAAGTTAATGCACAAAAATCTTCACTAAGTAAACTACAGTCACGTTCATGCTTAGCCAGCCTTTATTTTAGTAAATTTTGACCGATATAATGTTTATTGCAACCAAGTCAAGGAATTTTGTATACAACATTAGAAAAAAATAATACTGAATTTATATCTTTTAATTTTGTATAAAGCAGTTTTAACGATTTGACATTACTTTGTTTGTGCTATTTTTAAATTGTATTGATTTATAAAAACTTTTATTAACCCATTAGTGCATAGAGTCCCATTTAAGGGACGGTTATTGGTTCCTACCGTTACCGATAATATGCAGGTTGGATAGTAGTTTTCAATCATCTATAGATCGTTCAAGTAATCGGTCGCCAGTGATATTATCTTTGTTGGTGCTAATATTTCAGTTTATTTGAATATGGATAAAAACCTTATTCTACTAAGCTTGGCGGGTAAGTAGTAATTCGTTTTTTTGGGAGTATAAAACATATCTTATCTACAATATTCATAGGTTTTGATTGTAAATGACGGATCTAACTATTGACATTTGCTTTATTTATTTTGATGCCTTATTTTTCATTGTACACTTGGTTTCGTTGGGCGTCCCGTATAGGGGACTCCATGCATAGAATTACTAATCGCGTGTTTTCAGTAAAATGTGATGTTTTTACAGATTATCGCTTCATCAGCTCCTAGAAATAATTGAAAACGATTCCGTTGTTACTGAGCCGTTAGATATTTACATAGAGCCCCCAGAAGTGAATGAAGGGGACACGGATGAGGATAGCGACAACTCAGATGACGAACATATAGGTGACATAAACCATCTGCTACGAGGAATTTTGCGACAAGGAGGCGAAATAAGGCATGTAGTCGACGATGAATTTGATACAGACGATTTGATTCCACTTGCACAACTATTCCCACAACCTGGACCAAGCAATAATAAAAGAAGGAAAGTTACTCGCGCAAAAACCGATCACACTTGGCTACAAGAAATTCCTATCTTTTCCATAAATAATATTTGTGTACCTCGCCTGTCATCTGCAGAAGCACAATTGCCTAAAACTCCGATAGATTTTTTCAACCTTTTTTTCAACGAAGAACTTTTGGATAATATAGTTTATCAGACTAATATATATTCACAACAAAAAAACATTGATCTTGGTCTCACCAGAGACGAGTTGTATGTATTCTTGGAGCTTTGTTACTTTCTGGCTACGCCAAATACCCGAATAAGAGAATGTTCTGGAACACTTCATCTGATGTAGCAATAATTTTGAAAAACAGTATGCGATTGAATCGTCGCGAAACCATATTACATCATATACACTTCAATGATAATTTGCAAATTGACCGTCCCGATAAACTTTACAAACTAAGACCTGTAATAGATACCCTCAATGACAGATTTAGAAGACATGGTGGACTAGAGGAAAATATTTCCATTGACGAGAGTATGATACCATACTATACAGTATGTTAACAATACATAGAAGGGAAACCAATTCGTTTTGGATTTAAAAACTGGGCCCATTGTACCAGCTCTGGATACATGCTGTCTTTTGATATTTATACAGGTAAATCGAAAGATAATACCGAAGAATGGCTACAAAGTTTATTTCGATAATTACTTTACTAGCCTACAATTACTTGGACATTTGTCGGAAAATAATATCTGAGCTACAGGAACTCTACGAGAAAATCGAGCAGGAAAATATCCGCTCCCTGAAAAGAATTATTGGAAATCGCAAGACAAGGGTACCTGAAAATTTGTAGCTAAAAATGATACGTTGGTCGTCCAATGGAATGACAATAAAGTAGTGACTATTGCATCAAATTTTGATAACGACGAAATTGTTAATACTACAAGATGGTGTAGGACTTCTAAATCCAAGAAGCGCGTTCCTTAACCAAAATTGATTGCCAATTATAACAAAGGAATGGGAGGTGTTGACAAAATGGATGGCCCCATAGCAGAATCCGGCAAAGAAAATGGTATTGGCCAATTTTCGGCTATTTGCTGGATGCCACAATTTCCAACGCATGGTTACTTATGAAACGGCTCAACCCGGACGATTCAACGTGTGCATCCTTGTTGGTTTTTCGTCGTTATATTGCTGTTGGTCTTTTGAACACACATGGAAAAATGCTATCAAGAGGAAAGACAACTTTACCTTCTGTGAATCCTTCTCAATTTGACAATGTGGGACATATTCTTAAATATAATGAATCTGATAGATGTCAAGTGTGTAAAAAAAAGATTAATTTATTTGTAAAAAGTGCGATTGTGGACTGCATCCAAAAGTGTGTTTTGAACAATTTCATACAAACGTGTGACATTATTGTGTGGTACAAAAAGACCTTATTTTTCACGAGTTTGACTTCAAAGATCTGCACTGATATGTACAAAAAACAAAGCCTGAATATTTTTTTTAATAATGTACAGCATTAGTATTTTATGCATAGAGTCCCCTTAAAGGGACGGGTGCTATCGAATTATCTGTTAGAGTTAGGAAAAAATTATATATAAAAATGTTACTTAATTTTTTTAATTAAAACCATCTGTAACGAAAAAAATACTAAAATAATGTTTTTTTTAACTTCATGCACTAATGGGTTAATTTAGGAGTTAATTCAGGAATAAATGGAACTAATCTGAAAATTGAATTCGGTATTGTATCATTTAAATTAGTAGATACATTTATAGAACTATCAGAATTTGTTGTATTAAGGAGTAATTTAGAAAGCAATAGTCTTTAGAAATTTTGCCTTAGTTTTTAATATTATTCCAATGATTGTTGATGCTTCACTAAACTAAATATAAAGGAGTGTTAAGAAACGACATCTAAACTAATAAGAATACAATTTAGAAGTATTTGTTTATTTGGAAAAAATACTGCGAATTGAATACTTGATATAATAAACATTATTAGAATTATAAGAAATTGTAAATATATCACCTATTAAATTCCTTATACCACAATTACCACAATTAAGAGAATTAATTGAAGAAATAATAGGTCGAATACTTTGAGTTGGTTTGATACCACAATTTTTACTTGAAATATTTTTACCTACAAACAAATCTTATGTGCTCCAATGCGATCAACTATTCGTCCAATTGTTGCTCAATTTACTATGGATGACCTTATTGATGAATGTATTAAATAATTCAGTTTGGAAATTTCTGCTTTAAAAAAATATGTTGATGATTTAATTTTTGCTATAGCATATACAACTATAAATGAAGTAATTAACGGTTTTAATACTTATGACCAAAATATCCAATTTACAACAGTTTATAATAGAATTCGTTTCCTTGACTCCTTACTAATTAGAAATTATCAAAATATAATAATATTAATTGAATTGAAAACCAACGAATTCGGGTAGATACATAATTTATTATTCATGACACTCGTATAAAATGAAAATTAACTTAATGTTTAATTTAAAGAATGTAATTAAATCGTGTCCTCCTTCATTAACAAATGATAACCTTAAAAAACTTCGTAATATATTATCCAACAATTCTCACCCTGCTTCATTGCTCACTAAATTACTACACAATTAATGTATCGACTAATTTAAATAATATAATACCAATTTTTTTTTGGATCACTTCTATTTATTCCTGAATTAACTACTAAGTTTAAAAATAGCAAAAAAAAAGCAAACCGTTATAAATACTTTATACAAGACTCGGTATTATTTTTTTCTAATGTTGTAAACAAAATTCCTTGTCTTGGTTGCAATAAAAATTATATTGGTCAAACTAAAACTGACTAAACATAAAAGTGTAATTTACTTAGAGAAAATTCTTGTGCATTAACTTAACATCTTATTATAAATAACATAAAATTACACATATTAAAATACTTATCTTTTTTGGGTTTTGAATGGTGTATTTGAATATCAATGTAATAAAATCCAAACGTTTCCATAACACGTACAGTTATCGTCGTCAGTGGTAATATCTATTAAAATTGTTAAAGATGTTGAAACAATTTTGTGAAATTTCAAATTGAAACTGTAAGTGTTATCGAAAAGTTTAGATTGTATTACATTAATACACGAATACACCATTAAAAACCTAAAAAAGATAAGTATTTTTCTTAATGTTAGAAGTTAATATCAACAAATAAATTGACGGTAAAATGAAAAACTACTGACTCCTTTTGTTTTTAGTGTAAATTAAAGTACGAATTACTTACCTATAAGTCTTATAATAGTTGTTCAAAAAGTTCTCCATTATTTTCCAAACACAAATAACACAGTCTTAGAGTTGAATTCAAAACATTACGATGCACTTGAGGCGTAATACTTTCAAATGGTTCGAGAACTAAGTTCCGCAGTTGATTGTCATTTTCTATATTGTATCGGTAAATATAATTTTTGACATATCCCCAGAGAAACAAATGAAGAGGTTTTATATCGGGGGATCGCGCTGGCCATCTTACTCTTGAATAATGTCCAATCAATCTTACCGATAAATATTCCTGGACGGCTATGAAATTATGTGCCGGAGCACCGTCTTGTAACAACCAATAATCTTGAATATCAGCTTGAGGTAAATCAGCTAAAGCTGCTTCTACTTCATTTTCTAATAAATCTTCTGTTAGCGTTCAGAATTTAAGGATCCGCTATAGAAAAATGTACTTATTATTCGCATTCAGAATAATGCAGCCCACATATTAAAACCAAAACGGTGTTGATGTCTGCGCACTTTATAAACTCTAGGACTTACTTTCTTTCAATAGTGAGCATTTCTTCTGTTGAAACTTCCATTATTGATCACCTGATTTTCATCCGAATAAATTATTTTATATCAATTCCTCATTATCTGCACATTGTCTGGTATACATATCACAGAACTCTCTGCGCCTCGCTGAATACCTGGTCGAAGTTCCTGACAAATACTAAATTTAAATGGATGTCTTTTTTCTTTTTGTAAAATAAAATGAGCAGTAGAATGGGCCACTCCAATTGCTTTTTCAATGTGTCGCGTAGAAATTTCTGTATTTACTTTTTAAATGCACCATGTTCTCTTAAACTGACTGACAAGTTCCTAAATAAATTACTTCAAAGCCGTCTGTTTTTGTTGTTTTCAAAGACGCTTGTTAAAAGAATAAATATTCTTTTCTAGAACATCACATCGTTGTTATGATGTCCTGATAGAACTGTGAGATATAATTTATTTTTGGAGGTTGCTGAAAAACTCTCTATCACCTTGCAAAAATATTTTTTTTTGGAAATTATAGAAAAAATAGATGTATTTTAGCAGTATTTCATAATGATCATTTAAACAGGTAACTTTAATCTTAATTTTTTTTCAATACCAGCACCGTATTTAATGAAAATAAGTTGATAATCGCTATAGAAATAGGAAACATCCGATTGAAAAACTGACTACGCCATGTTAAAGCCCATAACAAGTTGCCATGAACAGACTAAATTTGGCCTATCGTGCTAAAGCGCTCAGGAACACTTAGCAGGATGGATAAAGGGATAATGAATTTCCAATAGATGGCTATGAACAGCTACCTTAAATTTTCTCATATCCTAAACGAGAGGAAAGCAGGAACTAGGGAGATCATTCCAGAGTTTAGAAGCCGTGTAGAAAAATGTGGATTGCGCCCGTTTGGTATGACAAGTAGAGATTTGTACTGCATACTGATGATGTGAATGAGCGAACCGAGTGTTTCTCGCAAAGATAGCCCTAGATGGTATCAAAGAATATAATTCAGCAGCACAATAGCCGTTGTAATATCGATAATACAAAGAAAGAACTGAAACCATCCTTCTATGCTCAAGGGACCGTATGTGAGAAGTTAAGGACGGGTCATTTATAAGCCTAATCGCTCTCTTTTTAATACGATCAACGATATCGAGAGCGTATTGGGGAGCACTAACCCAGAGGTGAGAATTATATTCCAGATGAGGCCGAATTTGGGCCTTATATAGCAGAAGTAGTTGTCGAGAGGTAAAGTAATGCTTAGATCTGTACAAAAAGCCTATTTAACGAGCAGCTGTTTTGGTAGCTGACAGAAGATGGTCAACCCATGAGAGATTTAACTAGATTGTTGCTTCCCTATTCGAGAATACGTTGAATGTCTTTGTTGATTGAATTTGCCATTTCAGCTTTAATTTCTTAGAAGGTGGATTATCACTATGAGTAGACTGAGGTGAACTACAGTGAAGAGTGCTATCGTCAGCAAAGCAATGGATGGGGTTAGTTGTTGAAGAAATAAGGTCATTTATGTACAGCAGAAAAAGTGTAGGCGCTATAACGGATCCCTGTGGTACGCCCGCGTTAATTCTAACTTCTTTTGAAAAAAAGCCATCAACTACGATACGTATTCGTCTTTTATCAAGGAAACTAGAAACCCAGTTGATGAGCGTATCATTTAACCCAAACGAGGTGAGTTTGGCAAGTAAACACTTATGCCAAACTTGTTCAAATGCCTTTGAGATATCTAAAGCGACTACAACTGTTTCACCGGACTGCTCTACTGTATTGTTCCAAACTTGGGTCACATATGAAAGAAGATCACCTGTTGAACGACTTTGCCTAAACCCATATTGGTGGTCACTAAGGAGTTTGTTAGTTTCAAGGAACGTGAGCAGTTGCTGATTGATGACTTTTTCCATGATTTTAGACAAAATGGAAGTGCTGGAAATTGGTCGGTAGTTTGAGGGATCGGTCTTATCGCCTTTTTTGGGAATAGGTTGAACATTTGTTTACTTCCATGATGAAGGGAATTCCCCAGAAGACATAGAGATCGTATAGAGCTTAGATAGGACTGGTACTTGTTCGGGGGAACATTTCTTTAAGATTATAGCTGGGATACCGTCTGGGCCAGTCGCCTTATTGAGATCAAACCTACTGATGATCGATTCCAAGAGCTTGTACCGAAAATGAATTGGTTTCATAGCGTATGAAGAAGAGTTGACTAGGGACGTATCTGTTCCAGAATCATTGAGACACGAGTTTGATGCAAACAAATCTACAAAAACCTTGGCTCTGTCTACAGAATTAGCAACTACCGATCCGTCAATAGACGTCAGGGGGGGAAAATGAAGATGTTCCAAAGTTTTTACTAATGGCTTTACCTAAAGACCAGAATTTACGACTGCCTAAAGCAGATGTAGCTAGTTCATTGCATTTTCGTTGTTCGAATAACTTTTTAGTTTTAGTGATGACACTATTGCAGATATTTCTAGCACCAACGTATTTTACATGACTGTTGACCAATTTATTAGATTTCCATTTAATGTAATATTTATTTTTTAAAGATATTGCATCAGCACAAGCCTTATTGAACCAGGATTGGGAATGTGAATGACATATACGGTACTGTTTTTTGGGAATGTATAACTCCATTCCCATGAGGATGACTTCAGATACTGAAAGAGCGATGTCCGAAGAAGAGGACGACTTAAAACAATATTCACGCCATGGAAGGGTTGCAAAGAAATCCCGCAAATTACTCCATCGAGCTGACTTAAAACACTACAAGGTTCTATCGGTTTTGCGAACAACAGTGGAATTAGGTACAGTAGAAATGATTTCTATTAGACAATGGTCGGAAAGACCTAAATGCGAAAGAACGGAAGTTTTATAAACAAGAGGGTTTGATGTAAGAAAGAGATCTGGAAGATGTGGAGTATGGTTAGGGTTATCAGGGATTCCTGTGGGTTCAGAAATCATTTGTGTGAGATCACATGAAGTAGCAAATGTTTCTGCACTATGACCAGCAGGATTTGTAGTAGATGAAAACTGAAGCCAATCAGATTTATGAACATTGAAATCGCCTACAATTGAGATATCACAAGATGGAAACTGAGACAGGAGATAGACAACTTTCATACTAAGGTAATCGAAGAAGTCTTGAAAGTTACTGTCATTACGAGACCTATAAATGCAACAGTAGAATTTCACAAAATTAGGACCAGAATGTTTAAACCAAATCACGTCAAAATTTTTATTTTCTAAGGAAGAAACCCTCTTGCAACCAATTCTGTCCTTGATGTAGGCACATACGCCTCCTTTATATCGAAAGTTGGAGTGAAGGTGGTATTGAGGAAATTACAAGTCGGGTGACTCGGATCTTTCAGAAGAGACTTGTGTTTCAGATAGAAACAAAATATCAGATTGTAATTGTTCAAGATGTTGGTGAATAGCATTAAGATTAGACCTGATACCGCGGATGTTGCAGTAGTGAATAAGAAAGTTCATACTTTCGATGACCGTGGTCGGTTGGGCCCTGCCCTCCCGGACATCTGAATGGGGCAGGATTTTACGTCCGGAATTTATTACCCTAGAAACCACAACCATCTTATTTTTTAATTTGGGACTTTTAATCCGATAGGAAGACAGTGAGGGCGAGAAGGAAGAATAAGGATGAGAATAGATTAAGGATGAGGGAAAAGGTAACCGGCAGCCCTTACCGTGCTCAGAAGATCGGAGACCCAATATTAAGGAACCCATGGTAAGGGTGGTGGTACGTCCCCGGCTGGCATGGAGTATACATGCCTACCATCTTTTAACATTTACAATAACGCCAGAAAAAAAATAAAAGAAATTTCAAAAATTCAAATTGTTTCAAATATCCCATATGATCATTATTATTATTATTATTACTACTACTACTAATGAAGTAGTCATAAGTAGACACGCCACCGTAACAGACCTTTCATGTAGCTTATTATTTCTGTGATAGTCTTACTTAACCTTATTAAGACCATTGCCTTTGTGAACATACCCAAAACTCATTTATGATGTTTCGTGGTCTACTTATGTTTATTGTAACATTACTTTTAAGATTTTCAATAGTGTTTTCCTATTCTATTCAAAAAAGATATAGCTAAGAAAAACAAATTTACACGTATTATTAATTTTAAAATAGATTAGAATTGCCGAATTAAAATTTATTTTTTATTTGTTTGACATCGAAATCAAAACATGATAGTTCTAGTAACGGGCATTATAACAAAACATATCAGAAATGAAAGAAAGAAATTTTTATGCTTAGAGATGTAGAAGAAAAAAAATTTGTCAACAATTTTTCACGTTTGTCCGCTAAGAAATAATTTAGTTTTATATATAAGCGTTTGTATACTTTAACGTGATCCTGCATAAATGTCAAAATAAAATATTCTGGTCTCTTATTTAGGTTATTAAGTTTTTCTTTATTCGTCGGAATAAGGTTTCTAAATTGTGGCTACAAGACCTACTCAAAACATGAATTAATTAATTACCGCAAATGTTTATTTTAGGCTGTCAACAACAGTTGTATATTTACATTCTCATTTTTAATAGGACTTTTACATCTTAGTTATAATTAATGAAGCGGATGAAGGCTAAAAACTAAACACAACGCAGCACTAAGTAACTAAAGTTTACACATAAATTATAATTGTAAAACCTTCAGGTTCAATTATATTCGCCTTAAGAATAGTTGAGCTAAGATGAATAGGTCTAGGCAACTTACTTTTTGAATTTTAAAGTGTTTTTGATTAATTTATATTGATGAAACTGCACAAACGCTATCACGTTATTGTATTGATTTCTAAACTGTGCATCTCTAAATTGCAGGAAAAAGAGGCGTGTAAGAACTCAAAAAATTATCTTACATGTTTGGATACGGAAACTAATCATTCTTAATGTCCTTTATATCATGTTTTAACGTTTTCAAGTTGTATATTTTTTGTAGGTCGATAAAAGAAATAAATGTTTTGTCGTAAAGAACTTACAGGTGAGAGATTAATGAGGAAGTGCCTTGAGGGATGAAGAGATATTAGCTAACTCATTAGGAGGTTTCGGATGGTTTTTCTTTCTTTACGAGAACAAAAAAAAAAGATACGCCAATGTATTAGAAGACATATTAAAATTGAAATAATGAAATATTTTGGTTTTAATCCAATTTGTTGCCAACTAGTTTAAATAGGGAGATTTTTCTCTCTTTTCCGCATGAATACTAATTATTTCTGCTCTTTCGTGGAACTCATTCCGAGAATGTTAAAATTGAGCATCAAAATAAAATGAAGTGCATTAATTTAGGAAGTGTAACAAATTTTCACGTTGTTTTTACATTTTTAGCATTCTTGTATAGTGGTTTATTTTCCTTTTAGAAATCATTTATTTTCAACCCAGTAATTCAAGTGAGTAAACAATAACGCTTGTCTACACACGTCAAAGCAAGTATTAAGTATAAACATAAGAGGATAAACAATGTGCGTAAAATGTAACAAATGAGACAGATATGTTGCATTACTTTTCAATCATGAGCCGATTTTATAAGTTTTTATGGCGTTTAAAGAGCTTGATTGTGCTCCGAGTTATAATGTAATAAAAGGCAAAATATCGCACAACATTCTTACCAATTTTGTATAAATAACATAACATAACATAACCTTCACGCCAATCGCTTGCGTCTTGGGCAAAACAATCCCTGCCTCTTATTTATGTTTTAATTCACAATCTTTCTCGATGCTTTCCTATCTCTGCATACCTCTCTAGCTCCCTCAAGATTCATACGTTATATCTGACATGTCCTTTTATTTTTAAAACTCCTTATCTTTCTTTTCTTTATTATACATTCTACTACATTCAGCTGTCTTACGTGGCCTACCAGGCCCGACCTGACCTCTCACTTCATCAGCATATGTTTGCTTCGTTAATCTTGCGTTGTTCATTCTCTCAATGTGACCAAACCAACGTAATGTACTACTTTTATATCTATCCACCATCGTCCTTTCCTTGCCAGACTCTCTCATTACACACTCATTCCTTATCTTATCCCTTCTCGTTTTACTAGATGCGCTTCTCAGAAATCTCATACCCACAACATTTATTCTTCTTTCGTGCTGTTTTTGATATAAACATGTCTCACTTCCACACAGTACTGACGGGACAAGCACGCCATTATATATTGCTCGTTTCGCAGGTAGACTTGTTCCTTCGTTTCTCATTATAGTCCATACTATTCCAATCACTTCCTTGCAGCATTGACCCTTCGTCCGATCCCGCCATCCATTGTACTATCTGGTGTAAATATTCTACCCAGATAAACCACCTCGTCCTACTCTCCTTTTGACCTTCCCGATTGAATACCTCAGTCTTAGCTTTGTTCACGTTTACCTCTAGGTCCATGCTCTCACAGAATGTATCAAACCTACTCAGAGCAGTTTTTATCTCATCCGTACAGTCACTTAATAAGACTGCATCAACTACATGCACCAGAACTCGTACATTTACGTCACCAACCATTACACCTTTTGTATCGGTACATGATTGGCTAACACATTTATCCATGCATGCATTGAACAACCACGGTGACATCTTACAGCCTTGTCACACTCTTTGTTCAATATTAAAGTATTTACTCACACCTACTGTCACCCTAACACGTGCCTGACTACCGTTTTATACTGTCCTTATTCCGTTTATTAGACCTTTATTTACACCATACTCATTTAATATTTCCCACAGCTTCTCCCTATTCACTCTGTCGTGTGCTCTCTCCAGATCTAAAAACGCACAGTACAGCTCTCCTTTTACACTTAAACACTTTTCGATCACCTGCTGGAGAGCAACAATCTGATCAACACATCCTCTCTCTGGCATGAAGCCACCCTGCACATCCCAAACCTTAGTGGTATCTCGTACTCTATCAATCAGTATTCTTTAAAATACTTCACCAGGTACACTAAGCAAACTTATTCCTTTGCAGTTCTTGTAGCTATTGTCCACTTATCGTTACACAGTGGTACAATGACCGCGCTCTTACAATCTTTCGGCACTTTTCCACAGTTAAGGCATACATTGAATAATTTACACAATCTTCATATAAGTTTTGCACCTCCATACGTCAGCATTTCACCAGTGATTTCTTCTGAGCCTGCTCCATTACCGTTTTTCAACCTTCCTACCATTTTATCTACCTCATTTATCCCAATAACCTTCTCAGTTTCATTCACCATTCCTTCTACATTCTCCTTATTTATCCCTTCCGTCTTACAGAGTGATCAATCTCAAATGTATACCACGTGATCAAAATATTTAAGTTGGTACCACTGATAGGTTGGTAAGAAGCTGTATTGCTCTAGCTACTCTAGAGCATGGTTCGAGTAAAAACTACTATCAGTTTCAAATCTGTATGAAGGTCATTAACTTGTACATATTATAAAATATTATCTTAATTTAAATAATGACTATTTTGTATTAGATTAGACTGCATCCATATAAAATGCAACAAAATTAATAAAATAATATTTAATGATTGGATTAAATCATTACAAAATAATGAATCTTAAGTATTTAAATGTTATAATTTCATTATAGTTAAATAAAATTTGCAGTACATGTTTATGGAATGACGATGTCAAATTTTTTTTAACTCCTTAGGTACATTAGTTATCATATCACACTTTGCTTTACAGCATATGTTCAAAATGACCGCCATTAAATTGTAAACATAAGTTCACCCTACGTTGCATATTCGCAAATACATTTTGTAACATTTCGGCACCAATATTATGAACTTCATGAGTTATAGCATCTCGCAATTCTTGAAGAGTATGCAATCTTCTGCTGAACACTTTGTTTTTTAAATAATCAAAAAGAAAAGAGTCTAGCGGTGTCAAGCCTGGTGAATTCGGTGGCCAACTATTTACGCTAATGATTCTATCTTCAAAGAAGTCTCGTAAATAATTAATTGTAGCCTGTGCAGTATGTGGGGTAGCGGAGTCATGCTGGAAATACCCGTTTCGTAATTCACGATCATCCAAATTATTAATAAACGGTTCTAAAAGTATTTCCCTGTATCTTGCCGCAGTAATTGTGCCATCGAAAAATACTGGTCCAAATATTCGTTGTCGCGACATTGCTATCCAGATACCGACCTTGATAGGGTGTAAGGTAGTTTCTCGAAATACATGTGGATTTTCTGCAGACCACGTACGATAATTTTGGCTATTTATGTAACCGGACAGATGAAACCAAGCTTCATCAGAAAAAAAAGATACATCCAGTAAATCATTGTTCATCGTATTGTTGAACCATTGACAGTAGTTTACTCTAAGCTGAAAATCTCTATCTCGCAACTGTTGTAATACCGACACCTTGTACTGCAGTAGAGAAGAATTTACATTTGTACCCAAATGTAAATTCTTCTTTACTGCAGTGTGGACACCTCCATAGGATACATCTAAAAATTATTTATGTAAAATTATGTTTGTATGGTAAAATTTTTCATACGTGTTTGTGCAGATAGTTTTCGCAAAGATTTATTGGGGCTTGCATTCATCCTTGCTTGGGTATCTGCTAAGGTGTCCTCTGTTAAGACAGTAGCCGAAGCTTAACGTTTGCGTTTTAAAACACTACCAGTTTCCATGAATCGAGCTATCAATCGATTACGATGTTGACTAAATGTTTCGTAACTAATATTTTCATTTGGGTACTCAACAGTAAATTAATCGATGCATGATTGCAATGAATAATGCCATTGCCCATTACCATCTTGGAAGCCGCTACGAAAAAGAGCCACAACAATGAATGTGTCGTGTTCGATTGAAAACGGCATGACGATTAAATTCGATATCACAATTTCAAATTCAGAGTATATAATTTGTCTTGATATAGACAGTTTGTAAATAACTCAAGAAAATACAAAAGTGAAAAACGAAGGTATAATATGACATAAACTGACATAAACTAAAACGACTAAAACCACACTAAAAATCCAAAGCAGCCAACTGCAAAACACAACAATATTAACAACTAGGAATTTTTGTCATACCACTACAGTACACTTGAGATTGATCACGTTGTACTTCCCTCACAACTGTACAGCTTTCCGAAATATTCTTGCCAGAATTTTCTCACTTCACAATCGTCCTATACTATTTCGTTGCTCGTATTCACCTACTCCTGCAGCGTTCTGTTTTGGGCCACTTTTTGTATTTTTGACTCATTTCCAGAAGAGTTTTTTGTTTCGCTCACAATCATTCTGCATTTTATCTCCTTCCACAACCATCTTTTTCTTACATACTGCCTTTTTTACCGACTCGTTCCACCAAGCACATTTTTTATGTCTGCCTACAGTCGCTCTTCCACACATCCGCAAGGCACAATTCACATTTTCCAAGCTTATCCATGCACTTCCAATGTCAGCGTTTTTTATTTGTTCGTGCCACATTGTTTTATTCACATTCAACTCTTTACTCACAGCATCTGCGTATTTCATTCTCGCACCATTATCCACTAGTTTGTCTCCCCTAATTCTGAACGTTCGCACTACGTTTGCTTTCCTTCTCCAGACCCACTTTTGCCCTAAACACACTCTCGATACAACCAAAAAGTGCCCCGATCCACACTCCGATCCGCGCATTACTTTTGTGTCCAAGCCGTTCATCATACACTATCAAGTCTATCATACTTTTAGATTCACCTTTTTACCATGTATACATATGTACGTTTTTATGTTTAAACCACGTATTAGATACAAACAGTCTTCTCTCAACATAGATGTTCACTAGGTTTACTCCATTCTCATTGACCCTTTGGTCTCCGAACTTTCCTAGAACGCGTTCAGTATGTTCTCTCTGTACACCCACCCATCCGTTCATATCCCACACTATCATCACTCTTTCGTTTCGCTTACATACGTTCAACACGTTCTCTACTTCATTCCAGAAGTTCTCGCGCTCCTTGTCTCTTTTTCTCCATTCACCAGTGTATAGTATGCAATAAGAAAAATTCTTCGAAACTCCACTTTCATTCTAACACACATTACCCGGGGAGATACCAATTCGTACTGTTTAACACATGTTTTCGCTCTTTCACTTACGATCACCCCTACTCCTTTTACGCCATGCATTTCAGTCTCAACTCCTGACCATAGTGCTAGGCTGCCATCGTCCATCTCCACAACATCCTTTCCTTTGCGCTTTGTCTGCGATACACACAGCATATCAAGATGCCTTTCGTACATTACATTCGAAATTTCAAATTCTTCGCCATGCATAACTCTAACGTTCCACGTCCCGGCCCGCCATTCATTCCTTACACAGTCGTCGGCAACGGGGCCTGTCGATTTCGACCTTGACCGTTTTAAGTTATTAATTCCTAAGATAGTATGTGTCCAATGTCCTATACGTAGGTCAACCTTTTTTGTGAAAAATTAACACAGAATATTTTTTTTTAAATATTGTTTGTACTTGAGTGACGAAATTAAATACAAATGAACATATCTGAAAATATATATTATAAAAAAATTGTTTGGACGTTAACGGGTTAAAGTTTCATTCGTTCAAAACTCATCACGTAAAAAAATTGCATTCAATTCTATTCCTTTAGCAGCTATACGGAATATGATAGTTAATACGGATAGTGTGGATTATATCAACGCGTAAATCTAACCAAAAGGTTATAATATGCTATTACCAAATTTATCGCATATAGAGATCAGTATTTATAGGTACAGCATGTAAGTAAACTTCTTTAATTGTGAATGTTTCAAACAGATAAAAAATTGGACGGAACAATAAAAATGTTTTAGTGGTAGTAAAAACTTTGTCGCAAAAACCTGCATGAAAAATTTAGTAAAAAAGAGCCGGTTGAAAACTAGTCTCGACTTTCTAGAGTTGTAACTAAATTATAAGATTTCAGAAATTTATAAGTGCTCATTTGTAAGGGCGTTATATATACAGTTGTGAATAAAAATATTATGCTTCTTGGGGGGTTAGAAAAAACTTTTTAATGTTATACACTTTTGAAAAGCCACACGTCATGTTGAAAGAATACGTTCAAGCATTGAATTATAGAAATCGCACATTAAAGGGGACATGCTATAAATGGCTATTTCTCGTAGGAAAATTTATGCACAGGTCTAACTTTCAAAATATCGGGGTAGATCGATAAAACCGTAATTTTCTTTAATGTATTCATACATGTGAACATACGCGTACGATAAAAAACAATTTTTGGGGGTATTTTGACATTTACGAGGCTCAAAGAAAATGTACAGATGTTACTCTCTAAAATACTTTATAACGAAAACCATAAATGTAGAGAAATCAATTCAATTGTGTTTGAATTGTAATTTCGTCTCCATAAATTGTCCTTATAGTATATAATTCGATACGGACGCGATGAATACTACATAATGGATTCTGTGTCATAAAGAATAAGGTCGGTGGAAGAGCGGCATTTATCGGACCAGCTTACGGACATCGTCGGAAGAAATATGGACATCCGCGACTATAATTTTTTATCGCTTGCTGTTACGGTCGCTCAGTAATACATTTTAAAACACTTTCGGTCAGATAAATCACAAAATCTTGTATATCGTTTTATCACTGTTTAACTAACTATTTAAAAAAGAAAAAGCTGGACAATTTATGTTTTATCAGTATTTCGTTGTAATTAATATACATACACCAGTTTTAAATACAATGTTACATTTTTCATCCAAACGTTGAGCTCTATTATACGGGCAATGCAGGGCTATTAGTTTAATAATTCATTCATATAAAGTTTGATTTTTTTCTATTATTCATTGCAGTAGAATAATAGTTTAAATAAGCTATATTTACAACAAATTTCTTAACAATCTAAGCCTATAGCCATAATATACGTAAACATCAATCCATAAAACTTGTGGTCTTACTATAAGTTTAACACATCTCTCATTTTTGCGCAATAACATACTATATATTGAAGTTGTTACATTGTGCGTGCACGCGGAACTGCGTGCGTGTTCAATAAGTGTTAGGACCGATTAAAATTTAATTGATATAAGTTTAATATTATGAATAATGTTTTATAGGAAGCCTAAACTCAAACTTCAGCTTACCGTTTTCAATAAAGAAATAAAATTGTAAAACATTTGGCAGAAAAAAATGGTTACCTTTCAAATATAATCGACGTTTTAGTTAAAAATCAAGAGTACAAATTTTCCATCAAAAACATTTACCTAGTCCACAAAGAACCGACAGAGAATAAACACGTATCCATTTTTGGTAAATATCAGAAAAGGTAGCTCACGTATTACAAAAGAACAAGTACAAAGTAGCTTTCAAAACTAATACCAATGTTCTTAAATGGTTATTTAATACCATACATTCAACTAAGGACATTTTGAAATCGGGTATTTATAAATTAAACTGCACAGCCTGTAATTCCGCTTATGTTGTACGAACACTTAGGAAACCTGATATTAGATACAAAGACCACGTTAGATGATACAAATAGAAAAACAGACCAAATTATGTCAAACATTTAATTGCAAATAATCACCTATGACTTCACAGAACAACATTAAATTTATAAACATAAACATAGAGTACATTTAATTAACAAACAGGTTGACCTTATACTCACCTTTAACAGATATTTTAAATATGAAAATATAATTCTGCAAGTTTGCTGTTTTACCTTAATGATTTGTTACCATAACTACTTGTTCGTTTTTTACATATGTACTTTCTCTTGATAATGATACATGTTGTATTGAAACGCATAGAGAATTAAACAAAAAAACAATTGTGAATATTTTGTATTTAAAGCATTTGTGCTATAAAATATGTAATTACATGGAGTAAGGTAAAGGAATATAAAATAAATCGTTTAAAAGACCATAAAATACACTTCCTCACTCTAATCTTAATGATTTGTTCATTATGTAAATATTTCGGTTTCTGTTTGTAACTTGCGTGTAATCCTTGTGATATAGTTACAATTTTATTACTGAATTTTAGTTATTAATGAATTCCTTCTTTATTAAGACCGAAATGTGAACAAGCATTTTGTTCGATAATAAGGTTTTGGTGACTGATTAATTGGTTTACGGATGTTTTCAAAACGTTGCTGACACATTTTTGTAAAATTGATCAAGTCATTATAATGATAATATAATAATAATAACTTGTCTCTATTACTATAAGGAATTAAAGTTACAAAATAATATCACAAATATTCAAATATAATAGTAAAAGGCGGAGTTCAGTTCGGTGGGATAAATCGCACCGTCTGCTTATACTCAACCTATAGAATCGGTTTGGAAGTGTATATTCAGCGATACAGATCAGAAATAACAATAAAACCAAGTGAAGTAGGTTGCTAGTATATGTAACAAAAAGACCACTAAACAGTTTACGCGTTACAGTTTTTCACCTTCCTTTTGGTGCTGTAAAAGCAGTTTTAAAAGATTATTTCTGAATTTGTTTAGATTTAAAGACTTGCGGTATAATGCAAGTTTATTGTAGGTGTTAACGATACAATAGAAAAAACAGCGCTTAAAAAATGTAGTTTTATGAATTGGGGGTGTAAACAAACCCTGAGATTTAGTTATGTTGGTCAGTACGAAAGGACAGTCTTTCAAATTATAGGATGGATATCTATTCTTTATTAATTTACGACCAAAGCAAGCAGGAGTTTATGAGAAACTATATTCTACTTTCTAATTCCGAAAATTCGCCGCAAAACAAGAATTCTGCAGTTTTTAAATTCGTCTGATGTCGGTTGAGGATATACAAGAGCCGTAAACCATAACACAGTAATTAACTCGAGAAAGTACTGGAGTTATATAGTAAATTTTTTGTGTTTAAATCAAATGGGTGTCTATTGTGATATATAATTTTAAGCAGGGCGTAAGGTTTTCTAACGCATTCAGTTATGTGCTTGTTAAACCTTAAAGAATAAGCTAGATAAAGACCAAGAATTTTTAGTGTATCTTGTAATGGTAAAGATGTATTATTTATTTTCATGCTTACGTTATCTATTATAGCAGCCGTATCGTTTCGTTTACCGAATAGAATAACAACAGACTTAGAAGGGTTCAGATATAGACCATAATCCATAGATGTTTTTTGTACGTTATCAAGATCACTATTTATTAAAGCCCAAGCTTCCACCAAAGCAGACTTTGGAAATGAAAAGTAAATTTGCGAATCGTCAGCAATTATGATGTGGTGAGTAGCGTTTCCATTATCTTAATCATCGTGAAATCAGTGGTATTATCAAGACCTAACGACGTCTAAATTTTATTTTTGTATTGTTTACCATATTTAATAATGATCAAATTTGTCTATTAAGAGTCCTTGTGTTGTAGAAAAAGCTTTGGCTGGCCAGTGCGACTGTCTGTAGGCTGAGTTATTGGTGATGATGGAGAATTTAAGAATGAAACGTGCTTTTTTACCAAATTTATAACGTTTGAAAATTTTCCCATGGTATTTGACGATACAGCTCAATAAAACAAAATTTTAGGTTGGAGGGTTAGTTATGGTATTTAAGAAATTGTAGAAGAGGGTAGCAAGTTTGGTTTCTTAGTTAGCTAACACGTAAACTTGAAAGTGAAAAGATGAAGCGCGGCGAAATGCCGTAACGTTCGATAAGAGAGTAAAAGTTGAATACTAGTAAAATTATACGTTCGCGGGTATTTTAAAAATGTACGTCCCTTGAGTTATCGTCAAGTGTTATCTGCGAGGTGAATTATTAAACTTGATTGGATTTGAGGAAGAATATAAACCACCCTTTGTTTATTTTTCGGGATTGATGACTAAGTAAAAGTACGAATTATAGAATAGAAAACAAAAAATAGTTGTTAACAAAAGTGAAAGCTGGTATATGGGCGAGCGGGCGGGTGGTTGTGTGCGCATGTGCATGATGTGTGCTTATGTGTGGGTGGGTGTGTGCGTGCGTACTTACGAGCCTGTGTGCGTGCGGTCCTGTGTGGGTGCGTTCGTGCGTGCGTATGGTGGTGTGTACGCGTGCGTGTGCGTGCATTTGGTGGTACATTTTGACCAGTTATTTTGCCATATTTAATTCATACTATTAATGACCGTATTATATGAGAGAATTTGTTTCCAGAACGTTGGAAACGGGCAGTAATGAAACAACGATTTAAAACAAATAGTTCTTTAAAATTAAAGATCTAATACTCATTAATATTTTGCCCATCCTTTCAAAATTACTTGAAAAGATTATTTCTGTTCAGTTAAATACCTTTGTACTAGAAATAAACCTGCTAACTGTGAGTCAATCTGGTTTTCGGTCAGGGTGCAGTTACACCACTGGTTAAGGGTAATAAATAATATTTTGGTTGCTTGGGTAAAGGACCTGGTACTGTTCTGATGATGACTGAGTACAGTAAAGCATTGGCTATGGTTGATCATTCAAATTTTCTAAACCAACCGAAACACATGAATTTGAGTTCTAATGCAATATGGTTAATCGCCAGTTACTAGTGTAGTAGATACCAACCACTAGAAATAAATAGTAACGTTTCGAGCTCTGTACAACTAAAGCGCGGTGTATCACAGGGGTGTGTTGTTGGACCGTTACTGTACTCGTTACATACATTTAATCTTGTGTTTTGTTCAGTTCAACATACGTAAACGATTTTCACATAGATAACTTACCTAATCCTATTAAAACCGTTCATTCGAAACACACTCTGCTCAATTGCCTTTTAAAAAATCTATTACTAAATGTAACTCCTGGTAAATCTGTATATTTATTGTTTGGAAATAGGAAAATTCTAAGGAATATAAACATAACTCCATTAATTGAAATGGGTAGTTCCGCAACTCATCCTTCTGGTAAAGCTAAAAACCTATGGTTACGGATGTTAGATACACAAACTAATTGGTAACTATATTTCGCGAACGTATACGCACCTGCGTACAATTTACTAACAGGGATTAGCTATCTATAAAAGTTAAGATTATGTGAAACACTTGTGTTGTCCCAATTTAATTATTGTGCTCCTGCTTAGAATCCTGCTTTAGACAAAGTTACTTCTACACGAGTATAGATTTCAAACTTCCTGATTGCGTCTTGTTTATCGCATACGTAAACATGAATACATTAGCCACAAAGTACGTGGAACTAACTAGCTTTCTACGGATAACCGGAGATAACTGCAATCGTTAACTATCCACAAAATTATAAGCAACAGAAGCCGTTCCTATCTGTATAACACCATAACATTTAGGACCGATGTGCATAATACTGCAACACTGTTTCGTGGTAAAATATCTCCCCCCCCTCCTCCTGGTGACACCACTTCTCTATTTCAAAGATCATTTGATACCAAATTTATCATCACTACATTAGCTTTGCAGAGAAGTTAGTAATCTACTTCCAGAAAACGCTTAAAATCAAAATGTTTGACATTTTAGTAAATAAACATTTAAACTTCGATTAATTCTATCAATTTATATTAATTTGCCACTGCAGATTTCAATTGTGTCTACTTCACTCTTTTTATTTTCGGTTTTTTTTTCGTCATCTTATACTATGATTTATGAAAACGTAAACTTTCACCATTATTACGCATATTAGAAATGTTTTACACAACGTTTCGATAACACTTACAGTTATCGTGCTCAGTAGTAGTAACATTGTTAAAGATTTTGAACAAATTTCAGACATTTCCAAGGGTGAAAACACAAACATAAGCCAGTTATTAATATAACAGTAAACGTATAAAATCCACTATGAAATACAATTTTAATCAAAAATCACTAAATCCCTAATAAATTAAATATTGTTAAACAGCCTTGAAATGGCAAATCAGAATATGCTCTAACAGAAGAAGGTCATGATCAAAGAGAGCATTTAACAAAATTTTGTCAAATTATGATGTACGAGTAAAGTTGATAAAAGCATCCACAAATAGAAACTTGACAATTAAAAATCCAGTAAAATCTAACAAAGAAATAGTTTTGTTAATAAGTGTAAGGTTTATTTTGAAGTGAAAACACAATGTGGTACGTTTCATACCATTTTAAATTTCAACTGCATATGTTAAATTATAGTACTGTTGACACATAATTGGTAAAGCATTTACTTCAAAAACAGTAAGAAACTTAGACATATTCAAAAGCTAAAATTAAAATTAAGGCGTACCATTTCTCCTTTTTTAATTATAGAATGCCAAAACCTATGTAAACGGAGATTTTCTGTTATTGTGACGTTTGTACATGTCAATAGCTTCACTTTGTAGACGAACATAATGAATTTGTCTTGACAATATTTCTATATTATTGAATTGAATGTCACGATTTAAATTATTTAAAGCGTGTACAGCTACCGCAGATTTCTCTTGTTGCCCACTAATCTACAAAATCTCATGTGTTCTTTACGTCTCGTGTCAACAGTACGTTTTGTGATTCTAATGTAGACTTTTCCTCCTGGTTTGGACCATCTTTAAGTGACCTTAAATGTTCTTTAACTTTTCTTGTAGGTTTAAAAGGAGTACTAATGCCGGTAAAGTCAAGCTAAGGCTATTAGCTAATTTTTGTAAGGATTTGCTTCATTACGAATAAGTTCAATATTATGCTCTTGAAAATTTCATAGCCTTTTAATTATTGAGAGTAACTTCGAATTACTATTTTAACGATACTACACCACGAGGTTCATTTGGTGAAAATTTTAAAGGATTTTACACGAAGTATACAGCAGGACAGTTAGGTACTTCATTTGTTTATATTATACAACAAAGCGTTCACTAAAAATAGTCTAAATAGCTATGCTAATGTCGTATACAGGGTTTTATCATGTTGTATAATTTATTATCGATAATATTTTATAACAAAATTTCAATAAAGATTTGTTGGTTTTATATGATACAATTACGTCAATGCTGTTCTCTGTATAATTGCCTACAAAGCACATTAAAAGAATATAACATTACTTCTAATCAAAATTCTTTAAAATTTTGAAGAGATTATAATAATTAAAATAAGGAATGGTTTTTTTTTTAATATAATGATTATTTTTAGTTCATGCCTACAATTTACAAGATTAATTTACATACCTGATTTTAAAGAAAGTTTAGCTTAAACAAATATTAGGGACTTAATACTTCTTTAGAGACCCTCAAATGGTTACTAGAACCATTAAAATAATGATATTGCTTGAAGTTATATCTGTAAATCTAATGTAAACTCAATCTATAAGCAAACTGTTGAGAGAAAGTATTTGTCATGTAAATCATAATTGTTCCTTCATATAATAGTTGCAACGTGATTTTACCTTCAAGATATATTTGGCGTAACAAACTTTAAACAGTAAGACAATGTATTAAACTTTGGCCAAAATTATTTTCAATAATCAATACTTTAACCAACTATTTACTTCTATTTAAGAAAAGTTCTAACATTTATATAAATGGTATTTATGTTAAATATAGTTAGGAAAAGGTCATCAAATTTATTCAAAACTTGATGTAAACTGTATTGAGATTATATTTAAATTTTAAGCATTTTTAGTTTTCATGCAATATAACCGTCACACGCCGATTTTTTTCATAATTGGGGTGCTAAACAGGTTAAGTTTAGCCTAACGCACTCAGGAGTACTTAGGAGGATGTATGTAGTGATTTTGAACTACCAAGAGATGCTTATGAACTTTAAAAGTCGTGTAGAAGAATGTGGATTACGCCCGTTAGGTAGAAGTGGAGATTTGTACTGCACATTGATGATGTGTATGAGCGAACCGAGTATTCCGTGCACAGGTGGCCGAAGAATGTAGCTCTGCAGCACAATAGTGAAACGATTCTTCTATCCTCAGAAGTTAAAGATGGGTCATTTATAAGCCTAATCGCTCTTCGTTAAATGCAATCAACGATATCGAGAACGTATTAGGGAGCACCAACCCAGAGGTGAGAATTATATTCTACACGAAGTCGAATTTGGACCTTATATAGCAGAAAGAGTTGTCGGGAGGTAAAGAACTGCTTAGATCTGTACAAAAATCCTATTTTACGAGCAGTTGTAGTATCTGACTGAAGATTGTTTGGTCTTGCCACCTTTTTTAGGAGGTTGAACATTTGATAACTTCCAAGATGAAAAAATTCCCCAGAAGACATAGATATCGAATAGAGCCTAGTTAGGACTGGTAAGAGTTCGGGGGATCGTTTCTACGAGACAATACCTGAGATTCTGTCTGCGCCAGTCGTTTTATTGGGATCAAGCCTACATGATGATCCATTCTAGTAACTTGTATCTAACATGATACCATAACGTATGACGAAGAGTTAACAAGGGACAGAATCATTAGGATACAACTTTGTACAAATAAATCGAGAATTGACACATCGCAAGATGAAATCTGAAGTAGAACATTGTTTACAGAAGTACATGTACCGGGCGGATCATTAATAGAGGACATCTGCCGTATCTCAGAAATGCCTTGTGTGTCTGTTAAGTTCGGTGGGTTCTACATATGTTATACACGTGTTTATTTTTTCCTAGCATCAATACTAATAGTGTTAACTACGGAAATATACTGTATTCCCACCAACAGAAATTAGGCCCCCTTGGATTAATCTTTTGCGATACATCTAATATGACCGCCAGCTAAAGATTTCAAAATAGTTTTAGTTACAAACCCTGCTTCTAATACATCTACTTAAGGCTCATGAAGTTAGCACAGCCATTGATAGCATCGGTACTAATCGTTAGTGCTTCGTTACTGCTTCTTGGGGCCTTATATTTTGCATCTGTGAAATCAATAGTACCTTCTGTCGTATTGATGTCTCACTAACGACCGGAAAGATAACAATATTTAGCGCTTCATTAGTGTTTCTTAGTGCTTAATACGTTTTATCATCAAAAACAGTTGTCTCTGAGAAATGGATACCCTCCTGAGCGGTAATGATGTTCTACTATTATTGAAAGCTCTAATAGCTAGACTGGTACCAAACGTTAGTGCCTTTCAGTACTTTACACCAAACATTCAAAGGTGTATTGATTTCATAGTAAAATCCATTTTCTACGATATAAAATATGAAGCACTGGAAAACAGTGACAAAGCATTAACGGTTGTACCGGCCCGGTCTTCAGGGCTTTCGTTAAGGGCACTACACAAAGGGTATCGATTTATTGGGGCAACTGGTTCAAGATTGTAAAGCACTAAGAAGCATTGACAAAGCACTAACGATTGGCATCAGTCTGGTCCTTAGCCCTTTTAATAATGATCGTACAAGACTATACCAATTTCTTGGAAATGGACGGTTTTGCTGACGCTGGGTTTAAAGCGCTATGAAGCATTAACAATTCGTACTAATCCGTTCGGTAGTGCTTCTATTAAAGATAAGACGTCATCGTCGTAAAGAGGGGTATCAATTTCTTTGAAATGGCCGGTCCAATCATTTACGTTCAATGAGCGTGCTAACTTTTCAAAAGCTCAATCCACACTAGGTGTCGCGTAGTACTACTAAAGTAAGCCAGTGGTGAACTAAACGCAGTGTATTTTGGTAATATGAAAAAATCTGAAATAATGCTTCAAAATTCACGTTTACTCTCAAATAAACATAAAAATCTATAATATAGATCAAAGGTGCACTACGATCTCAACTTTTCCCAAACTCAATTTCAAACCCAAAATTCCAAAGAGTGCGATAGGATTTGTTTAAAAAAGTAAATTAAGTTTATTTAAGTTGAAAATGCTGAATAAACAATCGTTTCATAAATTTTGTAACGTAAAGGTGTAAAATTATTAACAATGCGGCATCATGTTCGCATTAATAAATTATTTCGTGAAATAGAATTACTTAAACTTTTCCTTTCATCATATATTCTAAATAAGCGCATACTAGCTTTAAATTGGGTCAGAGTAAATGATCAGAAAACATTATTTCATTTTTGCAAAACTGCAATCGTGAACCGATTGTAGATAAGTAATAGGCATTCATTGAGTTATTCACTTTATAGTATTCATTAAATGTATATGTAGCAATATAAAATAATACGTAATGACATATCAATTATAAGCCATTCTTCACTTTAACAAGAGACTAAAATATAGCCTTTTTGAGTGAATTTCACTAAACGTCCAAATAATGCAGCAGTACTAAACTTTGTGCATCTGTAAATGTGCGTAATTCAAATTCAAATAAGCTTAAATATTGTCAAAAGTCTTATTTATTTTAAGCTGTACAAACATTTAACTGTTTAAAACCAAATGTATGTTATGCTTATACAAATAACCACAATTTCTCTAGTCCTGCTCTACGTATATGTATCTTAAGAAGCACAAACTATATTCTTGGTCGAATATGAAATGGTTTCAATGTAGATTACTAATTAATCAAAATAAGACAAGAGACCTACGCCATTTTGATGTTCAATTATCTGATGCAACAATTCTTAACGAATAAGATTTTTCCAATAATCCTTAGGTTTAAATCACTGTGGCACTACACACAGTCCAAAAGTAAACGTGCTCAATGAGTCATAAATCAAAATATTCTAACGAATTTTAAGGAACCACCAAAATGTTTCAAATATACCTATGGTGATTTTAATTAAAAAAATTTGCTGGTAATTCGGCGGTGCAGTCATAGTACAATTTGAGCAAGGCTGTAAAGCATTGGCTTGGTCTTGGGATTGGTAAACGAAGCACTTAACTTGATAGTTCAATTTGCCTTAACGAATTGTCAAACTGGAACTATAAATGAGTCATAAATCAAAATATTCTAACGAATTTTAAGGAACCACCAAAATGTTTCAAATATACCTATGGTGATTTTAATTAAAAAAATTTGCTGGTAATTCGGCGGTGCAGTCATAGTACAATTTGAGCAAGGCTGTAAAGCATTGGCTTGGTCTTGGGATTGGTAAACGAAGCACTTAACTTGATAGTTCAATTTGCCTTAACGAATTGTCAAACTGGAACTATAAATGAGTCATAAATCAAAATATTCTAACGAATTTTAAGGAACCACCAAAATGTTTCAAATATACCTATGGTGATTTTAATTAAAAAAATTTGCTGGTAATTCGGCGGTGCAGTCATAGTACAATTTGAGCAAGGCTGTAAAGCATTGGCTTGGTCTTGGGATTGGTAAACGAAGCACTTAACTTGATAGTTCAATTTGCCTTAACGAATTGTCAAACTGGAACTATAAATGAGTCATAAATCAAAATATTCTAACGAATTTTAAGGAACCACCAAAATGTTTCAAATATACCTATGATGATTTTATTTAAAAAAATTTGCTAGTAATTCGGCGGTGCAGTCATAGTACAATTTGAGCAAGGCTGTAAAGCATTGGCTTGGTCTTGTGATTGGTAAACGAAGCACTTAACTTGATAGTTCAATTTGCCTTAACGAATTGTCAAACTGGAACTATCAAAGATAAATAATGATTGTTTAACGGAAAGAGTGGTTTTACGGTTTCTTGGACATTGTCATCGCGCGTCATCCATAGATTGGAGGCCAAGCGGATTTAAGGGCAACGTTAACTTTGCTTCGATATTATTTGATGATTCATTAATTCATTAATTGGAAAACGGAATGAATTGTGTTTGTTTGACAGATTTATCATCGAACGTGCACTCAACTGTACCAAGTTCTTATCAGCTTCCTTGCTGTTGTGTTAATTTCTATATATTGCTTTTCCGAGGAATACTCATGAACTTGCTCTGGTCCCTCTAGACCTATTTAGGCCTTCCCTAGCTTAACAGTCGTCCTTCTTACCAGCGAAACCACAGCTTTAGATTGACTGTATACAATATGCAGTGACAGCCCTATTTGCTAAGGCGAAGTTGTCCTACGCAAGCGTTTATAGTAATTTTTGTAATTAATTAACTTTTTTTTTCTCTTATTTTTAATATAACGCGCTAGCTAACGTTTGCTATCGGATACGCTGACCCGCAGGTGGAGGTTATTCAAACAAATTGATGTAACCAGTGCTACTGTGACATATAAAATTTTTCGACACTTCGCATATAGAAAAAGTTAAACTGTTAATCAGAAATCGAGGTTTGGGTCTTAACCAGACAGACCGCATAGCAGTGAGGAGTGGCTGCGCGACTACCACAACTAGATGGCGGAAAACCCCACTCCGCAGTTCCCAGTCACCGACACCGTAGGACGCGATACTGTCGCTGCTCGACCTACCGCTTGACCGACCCGGCAACAATGCACCATTGACTGCCCCTACACAGAAGAGAAGGCAGCTAAGAAGACGAAGCTAATACTGCCAACGGACGTCGCCCCGTTAATTGAGATACAGCTGTCGACTCTGTGCATATTCACCGCCGCCGCCGAAGTTCCACTAGACTTGGCGGCTTTATCGTGCAGGAGAGGCCTAATAGGACGCCAAAGGCTCGCCCGAAAACGTTTCTACACCACTGGAGGAGGTTACGGACAGCTAAGCATCCATCGGCCAAATGACCGCAGCCAATACCAGGAAGAAAGTACCGCTGGTAGTCCATCAGAAGGAGAACCGACGACGGATCCCCATCACGAGGACCAACACCATAAATGAGGGAAACTGGATCTAGCCTGTCTCATCCGAGAATCGACACAGGCTGATGAGGTATGTGGGTAGGTGCGTACTACGAGGGGGTCCTAATTTTTTTTTTATTTCTCTGGCCTCTTCTTGTAAAGAAAATGTGCATGATACAAGTAATTGAGAGCTGCATATCATTTCTGTAGATAGTACGTTATTTGCTTGGGCATACAATGTTTCGACAATAAGTTAGATCTTGTTGGGATGTGTATTTTAGATTGTTGTTTTTGGAAAACCCGTGTACGTTCGCCCTAATACTACGTTCGTTGGGAGTTTAATAAAAAAAAATCTGTTCAATCTTCACGTAACTAGAAGCCCATGTTATTATGAGGCTCCTGCCCACTTCCGCAAACTCCCCCTTTAACTGGTGTTAATTGGACTTTTCATTAAACCCTCCAACCTGAAACAAATCTTCTCGAACTAACAGTTCGGCATCCAGCCTTTTCATTTGTCATTACCAGCACAGACAACCACGTGATTCGGTTCTTGTCTCCTTCTGCAAACTCCCCTTCAGCTGGTGTTAACAATCATCTTCATACAACGCTCCAACATGAAGTACATCTTCATGGGATAACATTTCGACGTCCAGCCTGTTCATTTCTCATTACCGGCACACTACCTTATTACAGTATCTCACTTAAATCTGTTTTCCAGTCTTGTGTCTCAACACTTATTTCCTGAATATACCTTTGTACGCAGTTCTTCTGTTCCCTTTAATTAAAACGAAATTAAACATTGCAAATCCCATTCACTCGTCTTGATAATTACTAGAATACGCTGAACCCGATCGAGGTCACAACCTTACTATGAAAAAGTGTCACCTTAACTAATATGTTTTAGAAGAAATCTAAAGTTTCAATTCTCCATTCTTGGTTATATATTCTCCTTAGTTAAACTGAATTAACATTTGTCAAAACCATATACTCAGATACACTTAGATTTGCATTCGTACAAAATCAATAACACAAAACACATTTTCTCATTTTAAAAAACACAATTTTGTACGTGCTTAAGAAAAGTAAGTAAAGTTTGAGCTTTAAAACAACAGTTTTTTTTTTAATTTTCTGTTAAATTTATTCCCAATGATGTACATAAAATAAATTTAAAAACATAAATATTTTCCAGCGTAAATAAAGTATACAAGGTCTCTTTCGAAATTCGCCCACTTATAAAAGGCTTGTGTATTTTAGAAATACGTATATACCGAGATTTATATTATGTTTTAATACACATACATTAGAAAACAAGCTGTATCTTTGAGAAAACATTACATAAACTGAAAATCATGAGTTCTTAACGTCACAGTTAATTTGAGTGGTGTATGACTCAATTGAAATATGACATTATACTTTGCAACAAGTTTGCAATCTTTTTCAAAGTAAATTAAGACAGCTACGAAAAAACTTTGTTTACCACTACAAATATAATAATATTTACTTTTTTTATACATACCTGTGCGCATATGTGTAAAAATAGATTGTGAATTTGCGAAAGAATAACATTCCAGAGTTCAAGGAAAATACATTTTTGAGAGACTTTAAAAGACCAAAATTAAAGTTGAAATACTATCTATCCTATATAAGAGGAATGCATATTGCAAATTTCGTAATAAAAGGACGTACCTGCATATTGAATTATAAAACTACACTTTGTCACTAGGTCAGTGTATTTACATAAGCAATGAGTTGGCATTGTTCGCAAGCTCGTTTTTTTTGACATTTAAATAAGCATAACAACAAAAACCCGATTAGTTTGATGTACAATTAATCCAATTGCGAAACGTATCTATGTAATATAATAGGGCCAGAAATGAAGTAATAACAAAAGCCACATGGTATATTTGTGTCGGGTGATATATATTTAAATCAGATTTAAAGTGTTAGAATAATTTGTAACTATGGCGTTATAATTCTATAGGCGTAAATCAGTATTTGCGCACAAAAAATATTTTAAGTACAGTTTATAAAACATAACCAGTGTTACGCCACTGACAATCTGAATGTACCTATTAATGACATTACGATAGTAGTTAAACCTAGAATACCAATATATGACTATTTAAAGAATTGTTTCAGATACACAACTGAAAAATGTAAGAATGTATAGGCACGTCACTGAGTGCTACCAGTTTGGTAAAGAAAACATTTACAAACGGTAAGTTTTGATTCATAAAAGATTAGATGCATATAGTAATAAAAACTTAAGCCTTTCAGTTATTAGGAATACCACGGAATTTACAGAATTGTGAAACAAGCTCTCTTTCATGATGCAATTTGTAAAACACTTTGTGAAGATTTAGGTGAATAGCGTTTAGCCATTGTAGGTGGAGTGAAATGTGACCGTCTCGTATCGGCCTAAAGTCATATCAATTGGGGTTCGTTCCTAGATGTTTTTGAGGCAAATTTCTTAATGATAAAAATTTGAATTTAGAGAGAAGCGTAGTCAATAATAGTAGAGTAGTACTGCTTGACTTCGCAATAACTTTTGTGACGTAACTAATGCTAATTACGGTTCCAGACTGATGGGATAGATAATACATCAACGTTAAATAATATGTATACTTATGGTGTGAACTAGTTCGTGTTTTACTTACAAAAGTAAAACACACATTACAATTTCTGGTAATTAGGGACCGCTTTTGAACAAAATGCACCCCTAATTTAGCGCCGCGAAAAACTCTTGCATATCGGCTTGTGAACGAACGGATCATGTGTGAATTTTTACTTTCTGTGTTTTAAATTATGTGTTACTTCTCCATTGATTGTTATTTGTTAAAAATTGTTGCTTCAAGCACTTTCATATCAAAATAGTGTAGCTTTTTCTATTTATTTTGAATAAATATTATATATATATATATATATATATATATATAATATATATATATATATATATTATATATATATATATATATATATATATATATATATATATATATATATATATATATATATATATATATATATATATATATATATATTGAAACCATTTGATATTCAACAAGCATTATATTTTGTGCTTAGGCATTAAAATAGATTACGTGGAATAGGGCAAGACGATTTAATGTGTTTATTTCTAGAAAGGTGTAAATTTTGTATTTTTAATTTTCTTTCAATACTGGTTGTTTTTCTACTTTATGGTGTTCTAATAATTTTAGCTTTAAAGGACATGACTCAATAAGTTTTATATTTAAGTTACAAAATAATTGATCTAATATCAATATAACGTACCATATTCAGCTTTACGATAATTAACATTCGGGCGGCATCAAATAGGTGAAATTTTGACAAGCTTCCTCTCTAAATTCATTTGACTTAAAGCATACATTATTACGTTATATTCGTTTTATATAAATCATTTGGTAAATATATTAGTCATTAGCTATTAGCTCAACTAACATTTATCTACAAACCCAAGCGTGTAATTTTTTTTGTAAATAAATGAAGTAATTCGCGCAAGTTGAGGTATTTCATAGAAACTATTATGTTTACAAAATTTATTTAACGATTGTTGATTCATTATTTAGAACTAAAATATATTTAATGAGGTTATTTAAACAGATCTTTATTTAAAGTGGATATTGCAAATTTTGTCTTTGAAAGTCATGTAACTTTAAATTAAATGGGAGATTAAAGATCAAAAATATACATTTATGGTAAACGCTTGTGATAGGATGAAATTCTGTACATTTTTCCAATTATTCAATAATTAATCAATTTCTCTTAAATTACTGGATGGCCAAATAATCTATTTTATTCCCTCTGCCGTCAATGTGAAATTCGTCTAAATTATTCTATGCTATGCTATTCTCACCACTTAAACAGTACCCAATCTCTGGCTTGATACCAGTACTGCAAGTTGTATCTGCCCTCGACACGATCATATACAACCACGGGAAGCGCTAACCTAAGAGAGTTATTTGAGATTTTTGCAAGCTCTAAAAGTTTCTCGACCATCCGGCTTCACTCCTTCACGTGCGTGAAAGTTTATACACCATTTACTCCAACACTAGTCATCTTGTACGACTGTACTAGGGATCACAAAATTCATGCCTATATTTATGGGCATTGTGCAAGTTAAGAATGTCGTCGTACTGAGAGTCTGTTATAGAGACTCCAATGTTAGAAATTACGTAATAAAGAGTGAGTACTAAATTGATTCACAGAGTGTAATTTCCCGTTTTACTTTTATACTTCAATTACGAAGTCCTGGCCTGTCCAATTTACGTGCCGTTGTACCATAATAGGATACTACCAGTTTTCGTTCTTAATTATTTTCTAACCACTAAATTTATAAAACTTTTCAACGGCCCTACCTCACATGAATCTAATTATTTACTTAAAATAACTTTTTGTGGCGGTTTAAATACCATATAGAATTTACTACGACATAATTACTTTATCCAGTTCAGACACCGGGGATCTAAAATATAATCTCGATACCAGACCCCTTTTATCAGGGTGACGTCCAGTAGCCATCACGATATTATTTAATTTCCAACCTTCTGCTCGTGCCACCACTTTAAAACCACCTAGCGACACTGGTAGTTGGTAAGACCAAGCGCACATTCTATTCTCACCTTTTTCCTGCAAATCCTCAATTCTAGTTTTAGTGGGTTAATAGGAGACCAATCAGAATGCTCTCCTACTGAAAACTCCAGACGTATTAGTAGTATCTCTTTAAAGAATTTTAAAGAGAAATAAAATAGCTTCAGTATACATTTTTGCACGTAATTTAATGGATGACTGCAACACGTCCCTCTGAGAACATGTGGCTATTTTAAATAATATGCAAAAGATTATTCTACTATGCATTTAGTAAGTGGACTGTAATTTTTTCCCGGTTGTAGTTGCACGTACAACAATCTGTTGGGTTTGTAGTACGTGACAAGGCTGTTAGTTTTACATAGACCATGTCCCTTGACGCATAGAAGCATAGAAGCGATCTTCATATTATTTCGGTGCAGCAAATTCTGCGTGGGCACGTATTTTAGGTCTAGTGCTTGTAGCGCGTACATGTGGTTTGTCAGTGTACCTGTATGAGCGAAGGGAATAGTGTAACACACCCCACCGGGTGTATTTGAAAACGTTTTTTTAAGTAGAATAATTAACATATGTTAAAATCGGTGAGTGTTCAAATACTGTATTACAGAAAGAGACATTTAGTATGCTCCAAAATAATGAAAAAAAAATAGTACAAAAAGAAATAGACGTTCTTGGCGAAAGTGAAGACTTGAATGAATACAATTTTCCATCGGATGACGGTGAAAGAGAGTCTTTATAGTAACGACGATTCATTTATAGATAAACTATATTTACCGGACCCTTTATCATTTTCACAAAGTAATACTTCTACATTATCGTCTACAAACGTGAATATAAACCAAGTTATGAGTGACAAATGAAAGTCTGATAGTTTTAGTAATAATGACTGTTGTGACATAGATAACGATGGTGCCTTCAACGGCCATTTTGGTACTAAAAAAGTACACTCTTTAACATCGATAATTCTAACGCTTCAAAACCAGAAGATGTTGGTTAAGCATAAACAGTTATAAATGGGACAAAAAATTATACTATCTAACAATAAAATCTCTGGTGTTAAAGAAAATTCAAATTAAGCTCTTGTACGAATACAAATAAGAGCTTTTTTACGTGTTACGATAGTAATTTGTCTTACTCAAGCTCCTCATTTTAATTTTTATCGGTCCAAAGATTGCATATTTCATAATAAATTTGTTGCAAATGCTATTAAGAGTGAATTTTTGGTTTTGAGACCACGGAGATCTTTAATACGTCTAGTTGAGTTTACAAAATAGGAAATATTTAAAAAGAGTTCTGAAACCTGAGGATGTACTGTTATTGGTGAGTCAGTAATCTCTTCTGGAGGGAGACTTCACTTCCATCAGAACATTCCGAGCAAAACCCATAATATGGTGTCCACACGTTCCAACTTTGTTCACCTGGAGGATATATTTTCAACATAGTGATGTATGGAGGAAAAGATAAAACAGTTCCTGAGCTCAAACATTCGAAATCTATTGTCTTCAAACTACTAGTAGGTGTTGAAAATATTTATATGACAACTTCTGGTAATTTTTGCTCTCATATTCCTGTCTCATTTATACAAAGTAAATATGATGTACTGTAGAGTATTAGGAACTAATTAAAAGTGTTTACCGATTTGCTTTCTTAAAAATAAAATTACAGCCTGCCTCATCTCGAGATGGAGACAGGCTATAGAGGCAAAGAGCGGGCGCATGGCCAGGCTGGTTATCCGCAGCGTGTCCGTTCAGCCTTATGAGGCTAACGTTCAAAACTAACCCTAAAGGAAATTAGTGTTCGTTGTTGTTTCAGGGTGTAGCGAGACTCCCGAGCCCCCTTATGCTGGTGCATCTACCAAGAGTGAATGACAACAAGAAGATCTGCGAATTGGAGTATGCCACCCACCCTCGATTAACCGCCAAGGACTTGCGGAGGAAAACTGGCATAGGGTAGATTCACCGGTGTCAGGGTTTTCTCCACTTGCGGAGCAAAATGTGCACCTGGCACTGTTACCGGTGTCAGAGTTTCCGCCACGCACAGCGTTGCTGCAGAGTGGTGACACGTTGTGCCAATTACACCGGCAATCACCATACCAGTGTATCCGCAAAACCCCGTACCGACTGGGAAATCTACGCAACCTGTGGTGGGGACCACACGGCGAGCTACGGGAGATGCCCAAGTTTCTTCTAGCTTCCGCCTCGGAAGTACCGATTGTGGCTACCGCGGCTGTCGATAACCCGCCTGCGCAACCCGTATTAGAGTTATACTCTGTTTTGGGCTTTCCTGGACGTCTAAATATGGAGAAGGCGCTACCTGCTGTCCTAAAAGTGGCTACGGCGTTACTTCAGACAAGAACTGCGGCTGATTTGTGGGGAGTGACCGTCATGCACTGTCAAGAGGTGATTGCCCTTTTTGGATACATAAGTCCGACACGAGGACTGACGCCTCAGGATAATTATTTAGTATCGATTTTTAATTTTGTTAATACGGACAATCATTATTCACATATCAGATACTTATTTCCATTTATTTCAGATACGCAGGACATTAGCATCAATTACACCATCCGAGCGACAAAAGGATAGTCCACATCATATCTAAAACATAATAAACAGCAAAAACGTATAAGATGATATTTTTTTTATGAATAACGTTGTTCTAGCGCGATACGTATCCCCCGGGAGCATGTGCTATTAAATCTGCAGGCGGATTATTTATTATGCAAAAATCCAACCAATCTCCTTCTGGAAATGTTTCGGAAATATGAATGACATAGCACCTACTACTTTATCATTGCACAAGCCGACAATGGCATAGGTCGCACGTATATTAAACAAACTTACATCCCCCCTAGAGTCGTATGCCGCACATGAAATTAACCTAGAAGAATAATAGCCAGTGTTAATGCGTTTAAAACTGTTATTCCAGTTTTCCTTTTAATGTAGAGACGCACTAGGAATATTTGCAACTTTATTTACTTAAAGTATTTTGATGCATATATGACGTTATTTTCCTCAGCCACCAGCTTAGACCAAAGGAAATGTATTTACGTATTTATTTAGAATTATACTAGTTGTAGGGCAATATAGACACGTATTAAAACCTTGACTGTTTATTTGTCCTTCCGAAAACCAAGGTAACTGATGGTATATTAAAAAGAACTCACGCCAAACTTTCGAACTCAGAATTAGAGTTATGGAAAATACTGATAATCTAGGAAAAGTAAGTGTACCAAAGGACTTTCTTTGCAAATAGTGCCTCAACATAGAGCACTCTACAAACTTATGTGCACTTTATCAAGTAGAAACTTTTTTAGTAGCTTTTTGGTTGATAATGATTGTGATTTGTCATTGGTATAAATTTTTTTATTAAATACGAGTACTTGACTTATTTTGGGTGAAGGTTCCATTTGGTAAATTTTACGTTTTTTTGTACTACTGTGTTCATCAACTTGTTTTCTTTTGTTTGTTACAATTGCATGTAGTTGGACAAGGTAAACGACACCCGTTCGCTACCTTGCACAAATTACTTATACTTGCATAAGGCTCACATACCCCCATCGTCTTAACTTGCCGAAGAAGATACGTTCAAAACCAAATTAGTTTATTAGTGTATTCTGTTTATAAATTTTATGTCATCTAATGTGTATATTACTTAGACAGAGTTATTTCCATGGCAAGTGCACAAGAAGTCGTTAAAAGAATTTTCAGTGCATGATCGCTTCCACAATTTTAAGTAGTTATATTAACCATTGTTCTGTAAATTTAAATTTTAGTGTGATAAGTAAAGCGTAGTTTTTCTTTGAGATTGAGCTCTTAGGCTACCTAGCTGTTTTGGGCGCGATTTTAGAGATGTTAAACTATGTGCAAAGCTGATAACAGTTTTTAATGCGTGCTATGTAAGCTTAGTGCACGTGGTAGAATATTTCAGTATTTTTACGGAGAACTATAGTTTCTCGATTAGTCGAGTTGAAATGTTTGTTAAACGTTGACAGAGAGATTTGTGACTATTGGATTTATTTTGCTGAATTACACAAACGGTTCTCACATTCCCTTGAATGGATGAATTTATTTTATTTTGTTGGCTGATAACAAATAAATGCTTGTGTAAGTTTGATGTCTGCATTAATAACTTGCAAATACTCGCTTTATAGTGAATCATTCTTCAATATTACTGCAAAGGGTTTTTCAAGTTAACTACAGTAAAAATGGTTTTTGGAAAATTTTCACTTGTATAAATATTAGATTTTAAAAGTTTGGTCTTTTAATACTTTCCAAAAGTATTCATTAAATAAAATTCTATGAAATACCTTTGGTAAAAAAAAATGCTACGATGTTATAACATTTTCACCTAAAAGTAATATTGAGTTTCCTTTCGATACATTAAAAGCGCCAAATTCATTAATTAAACAACAATTATCGTAAATTTAGGCAGATTCCTTACAAATCAGTCGAAAGACAAGTACGAAAGTGAAAAGAATTTTTTTTATTAAAAGAAAACGCAGGAAAGCTGAAATATCGAATAAAATTTTATAACAGTTTCTCATAACTAGAGGCAGCTGTTATTGTTAACTTATATAAACAGAACCGTGAAATTGAAGTAATTTGATTAAAATTTTGAATAAAATTGCTTTCTTATGGTGCTGCTATTTTATATAATAATAAAGAGTTAATCGACCAATTTACTCCCCATTTTCTTATTGTTGCAGTTATTGCATGGTACGGTATTTAAATTATATCCATAATGTGGAAAATTTAATTTTTTTTTTACTAAAGGCTAATTGTGTGTGAAGTAATCAAAGTAAAAAAAAAGTTTCTTTTGGTTAGTAAGTTTTTATAGGGCTTTAAATGGTTGACGAGTTTTACTCTTATAGAATTAAAGAACATGTCGTTTAACTTTAATCTAGATAGTAGTAGATATTTTTCTTTTATGTTTTCCTCTGTCGAAAGTCCGAGTGAAATAAAACTGTTTAAAGATGTAGTAGTATGATATAAATTCAAAAAGTAAATAGTAAATGAAGTGGCTAAAAAACCCTACAATAATGCTTATATTTATTAACATTGACGTTTCTAAATCATTGCTCTTTGTCAGTATGGGGTAGCATAAAAGACGAAGAATGCCTAAAAGCCGACCATAATTTTTGACTTGCAATGTATAAACCTATGTATCAATCGTAAAAGTTAGAAATGATAAATTTCCTCTGTCCTTCTGAAAAATATACGTGTTATTAAAATTTACATCACTGTTTATAAGGATTGTTTTTCACCCTCTTCATTCCTTCGCACACTCAAAGTACAAATCGATACGGGTGATGCAGAAGTATGATGCAAGGTGTTGAGTAAAACATAGTTTGGGGTAAAGGACGTCTTTGGTTAGTTCATTGTATTTACCTCAATTATTATGGAAGCAGTGCAGCGAAAATGTAGATAACTTACATGAGTGCAGTGTAGACCAATATGCTACTAATTAGAAACTGCCGGACGAGGAAACGACCTTAATGATTTTCCCTCTACACTTATAAAGTCTGACATTGCAAGGGAAACAGCACCAAAACCTGTGCACATTGTTTCTTATTTACTAAAAATGTGGTCTACCTTATACATTTTCGATTAATTAAACATTATTTTAACCTTTTCGTGATGCCATTTTATACAACTAATTTATTTTAAGCCTAGTTTGATGTTAATACCTAGTCTTACTTGAAAAAACTTTTCCTTTCTTAAGTAAGAACGTGTATCTCAATTAACGCAGAAATTAAAGAAGTTGGGCGTGGAATTAGCTTTGGTGGCGTAATTATAAAGGCAGTTTAATTAGAGTGAAATATTTATAGTCCTCCCTAAAATAGTGCAACACGTTATTGGCATCCTGATTTAACTGTCAGCCGTTTTAATTATTTTTACCAACAATAAATTATTTGCTTCTTTAATGAATTTACTACCCAAATGCCTTTATTGAGCTTGTTTTGTCAAAACAATTGTCGTTGTCTTCGTTAGGAAAAATAAAACAAAAAAATTTCTCTCCAAATCACAAAAATTCGTTTAGTAATAGATCGTTGATAGCATTAAGTATTTTCTGTCACGTTTAATTACCTCTCTTACAACATCAACCTGTTAATACAATTTTGGCTTTGCAACCTCGATTCTGTTTTGTCAGTTGATTTAATCTATTTAGAGCGTTTTCAGTGATGTTGTTGTACCTTACTTACCTTACGGCATTATTAAATCCGTTGACCGGCGCTTTTTTATAATTATGTTAACAAATTATCTGTCAAAATTTAAAAGTCTACTTTTATTAAATCAAAATAGAATGAGAAGATATAAATGTATTTAATTACCAATAGATCTTTTAAGCTCCTTCTCTCTACATAACAGCATCCTAAAAGTATTCAGTAAGGTATTAAAAAAATATCTATATTACCTCGTTAATTAGTTCGTAAACGGTATTTATCTACTTTAAATTAAAATGTTAGAAAACTTGAACTGAATAAGTGTTTGGCTATTATACTCACTCTTTGATTTTGGAATTAAACAAACTAACACAATGAATTATAAGACCTTCTCATGGGTATTGTGACATTATTTTGACCTACTGGGTATAGTTAGTATTGTGTTACGCATTTCTGCTATTGTACGAACGTGTGTTTGCATTACAGAATTTTTTTGGACGTAATGTAAGTTTGGTGTGACTGTTACGGAATTTTTGGTAACGGGATGAATATTGTGTACAAGGCCATTTGAAGGTTGTATAAAGCTGAAAGAGTTAAATTTGAATTAGAAATAATATGTTGTAAAACTCCTATTGAGAAGATAATGTGTGGCACTGTATGTAGCTGCTGCATTTTCAGGAATGCAGGTTAAAACTGTGATGAATGGGTAGCAGAAGTGACATGTGGTATTATATTAGAGAGTAGAGAAAGTATGAATCTTTACTCGTATAAATGAGTTAGAATTGCACAATGGAAAGTTTTATTTATGATTCAAGGAAAAATAGCATTGAGATTTAAGGAACTTTGCGGAAAGAGACTTCGCGCATATGTGATGTGATATGTGACGACTTTACCAAAAATTTGAGTGTAATTCTGACTATTAATGAATGAACGCCAAATTTGGACATTTCAGAGAGTTATTACTATTTTTGAATTGTTAAAGATGGCGACGACAAATGCTTTTTCTGTTGTATTGGCTCATATTTTTTGTTCGACAAAAGCACGCGACATTTAGACCCTTTTAGAGTGGTTGGTTTTGATTTAACATGCAAAAGTGTGGTAACGTTTTCAGGATACACGTGAGAATCTATATAAGAGGAAGGGTAAGTAGGCTAGAGAGCTTATTAGTAAACCCTTAAACCGTTTACCAGTGAAGTTGCTGTATGAGGTTGGAAATTATTATGAGACCTTTTCAAAAATTTAAATGAACCGTTCAAATAGATCTGAGATAAACAGAAACCGTTGTGTTAACACTAAGTATTGTGTACAAAATCCGCGCGGTAGTAAGGGATACTTGTGATGTGATCCTTTGTAACTAAGTAAAGGTTTGGCTACTGTAAGTTGAAATTGAGAGTGCATTAAATAATTATAAATGCTGATGTAAATATATGAGACACGAAGTGAGTTAAAATATTAAATTCGAAGAAAATTTGAGAATTAATAAACAAACTGTCTAATTCAAACAAGCGTTAACGGACGAGAGTAAAAACGAAACATTAAGGTTGGCTCCGGCAAACCAAAAGGCCGACTTTGCATGTGTACATGTGCAATTTTTTCAACCTAAAAAGGACTAGGAAATATATAAGTAAGAACTGCGGGACTATTATGTGAATGTGAATGTGTAAAGTTTCAAGATTTTTAGTTATGATTAAAAATACTTATAGTTTCGTGTTGGTATATTTTTTACTGTTTTGAAACGTTTCAATAGCAATCGCAACGATTAATTAACAGCTACTTTCATACGGGTGTGTGTCAGGGTCCGTTTTATCTTGAAAGTTGTTCTTCATTTCTTTTTTCACAATGATAAGATCTTCTAGTTGTGCAACGAGCTGTGGTAACACGACTTATTTAGCATTAGGGAGGCAATGGATTCGATTTCCGTCTACTCTGTACGAGGTTCTTTCAGGAGGTTTTCATAATGCACATGTAGCGGCTTGGTCACTGCGTATACGCACGTCATGTGCGGCTATTTAGGTGGATGGTGGGATAGTACCTTCTCCCTTACAAACCAAACTACGTTTCTTCCAATCCCATCCCGACCGCATCAACCCTTACTCAAGTAATCCGCTCTCCCTTTTGGGGAAGGAATTAAACACATTGCATTTTCCTTTCCTTTATAGTTACGCTGTATGACCTGTTCACTACAAAATTCGAATGGCAACTGCTTTTATTCGCCCTTTCGCATCAAAATTCTCCACTGTTAATATGACAAAGGATTTCAGGAAAAATCGCGTTAACAACCTCAACCATAAATCCAGAAAGTGCATATTAGCACAATTCCTATATTAACGGTTTAGTTGGAATCAGAAACTGCTCTGGGCGACATAATTTTCTAAATGGCTCGAGTCATGTGATTTTTACCGAGGAATTAGGATATGTTGCACATTTTGCGCTTACACACATAATACCACGCACACGCACTCACACCACGCACGCGCACGCGCACGCGCACGCGCAAGCGCATGTGCACGTGCACGCGCACGCACACGCACACGCACAGGCGCACGCGCACGAGCACGCGCACGAGCACGCACACGCGCACGCACACGCACACGCACACGCACACGCACACGCACACGCACACGCACACGCACACGCACACGCACACGCACACGCACACGCACACGCACACGCACACGCACACGCACACGCACGCACACGCACACGCACACGCACACGCATACGCACGCACACGCGTACGCGCACTCGCACGCGCACGCGCGCGCACACGCACACGCTCACACGCACGCACACGCACACGCACACGCACACGCACACGCACACGCTCACACGCACGCACACGCACACGCACACGCACACGCACACGCACACGCACACGCACACGCAAACGCGCACGCACACGCACACGCATCTTGGCTAAATTTGTTAAGCATCGAAAAATGAACTAATAAGTCGATCCAATATTTCAGATTAAAATGTGATATTTTAAGAAAAAATGCTTGTAAACAGTATTTCTTTTTCCAATCGATTCTGACATCCAATTTTTTACTAAGGGAGGCATGCACCATGATTGTTTCAAAGTAATTATCACATTGTTAAAAATTTAACCTAAATTACATATTGCTTTACTTTGATGTTAATAGAGGTTATAGTAGATACTATGATTATATCTCGTGTCATATAACACACGCAAGAAATGGAACTTGAATGTCTCGTGTAAGGCTGGCAATACAATGTTGCCCATTTTCGGAGGCGCAAACGTAACCACGCTATAGCGAAACCTCAACTCATATATTCCGAAGCGATTACATTCCCACGGTACCAGATTTGCGCGATACTAGCGCCAAAGATATATAGTCGGACTAGAAAACCGATTTGGCGGTACTCAAGATACGTTGACACCTATCAAAGCGGAGGTGCTAACGTTATATGTGACGTGATAGTGGTACCGGTATGTGTCCTTCGGAGGCAATAAGGTACCTTCGATACAAGTATGTATATGTATATGTATATGTATATATATATATATATATATATATATATATATATATATATATATATATATATATATATATATATATATATATACAAGGTGTTACTTACTGATAGGCCGTAATTCCACGGGCACATTCCTGAACCAAGTTCAAGTAGAAAAGTTTATACAAACATGTGTCCAAAAAGTCTGGTTTTCAACATACAGAGTATCAAAGTTTTTACATCTTAAAGATCCTTTTGTCGATTTTGTTGAAATTTGGCAGTGTTGTTTATTGTGATAGGACACTAGGTCGTCACTAACTAGATGGTAATGATAAGTTCCAGTGACGCCCCGGAGGGCAGTACCACAAATAATATTGCCACTGACTTTTTCAAGATCTTATATTTTTTTCGTATTAAGCAGTCTCTCGATATTTTTTCGTGTATTACTTCGTTTACGAGAGAAAAAATAAAACCACATCATTTTATGTCAAAAAATTGTTAAAATAAAGCAAACTTAACTTTGCTCGTTGAACAAAATTTATTTATGTCATTTTTTAAACAGTGATAAATCACAGTTTAACAGAATGTTCGCAAAAAATGTTGGAAATGACCAACTCCCGCTTTTATGCAGGCTTCTGCTCTTCTTCTCATCGAATGACGAACTCCTTCTAAAATTCAATGTGTTACGTCTGGTTTCACATCCGTTAAGAACTCTGCTCCTTAGTTGTTCTACTGTCGCGATTGGTCTAGTATAAACCAATGATTTTAGGTGCCCCCACAATTAAAAATCTAGTTTATTCAAGTCAGGCGACCTGGGTGACCAGAATTGTGGTCCTCTACGACCTATCAATGATTTTGGTAAGTCCCATTCAAATATTCACGAGCCAGTGTGCTAAAGTGGGCTGGAGCACCATCATGCATTATCCGATGTTGTGGCCGTAAGTAGAGAGGAACATCTTAAGCAAGTTGTCTGGTAAAAAAAATGGTTCAGTCACGTATGATACCGATCCAGACGTTGAGAGAAAATTGTTCCAGAAAATGCGTCTCTGTAATAGCATTAGGATTTTCCGGGGCCCAGTTGTGATTATTGTGAAAATTAGATATTGCATTTCTGGAGTAATGCCCTTCGTCCGTAAGCATAATGATGGAGTCAAAGTGCAAGTCTTTCAAGATATCATCTACATAATTGCGTACGCGGTTCAAAATATCTTGGAAGAAGTGCCTGAACTTTTTCTACATGGTAGGACACAACAAAGAATCTCTTAAAGTTTCCCATACCATTTTATAGCAAATATTTGTTTCCCTGCCAATTTTTCGCTTACTAGTGGCTGAATTCTCTTCGACTGTATGTAGAACATCCTCCTCAACTTCCCCCGGAGGTACTACGTTTGAAACTGCTAGATTTAGTCAGACGACGATTTTTCTGCCTGGAAGGAGATTACCATCGGCAAGACCATAAAGGAAATGCATTTGTGTCATCTCCAAATTAGAATAATAATTTACCATTTTATTAATTGCACCACCTACCTTTTAACCAAAGCGAGAATAATAACAAACTGTCAATGAATGTCAAAGAACGTTATGTTCATAACAACAAAACAACATTTCCTAGCAATGAGTAAAGTTAACTCGATCCTATTTTAACAATTTTTCGGCATGCAATGAACTAGCTTTATATTTTTCTCGAAAACGAAGGAAGATACGAACAAATATCGAGAAACCAAAAAGTTGTATTTTTTGCCGCTTAATCCGACCAAAATATAAAATTTTCAGGAAGTTAGTGTCGCACTTTTTTTTTTGTCAATACCATTTATGAAACTGCCCCCCAGGATGCCCCTGGATCATCTAGTTAGTCTGTTATCACAATAACCAGCACTGCCAAATTTCAACAAAATCGAGAAAAGGATCATTGAGATATTAATAAAAAACCGATATTCTTTAAAACTTTGACACCCTGTATCTTGAAAGCCAGACCTTTTAGGACACATTTTTATATGAACCTTTCTACTGTTGAATTTTAAATTTCCGCGTCCTACAAGTGTTAAATCAATGTTCCGGGTACTAGCCCGCCTTGGTGTTGGTGATGTAGTAGTCTCAGCAAGACTGTTTGCTCGACGTTTCACTTGGTATCTTCAGTATACTTTTACCTTTCGGCTACTGATTCTGGATACTCGTATACAACTTCTAACTAATACTATTATTCAGCAGAATTGATAAATACAATGTGACATGCAAGTCAAAATGACAGCTTAAAAAGAGAGTTATTGAAGTTAGGGAAAACAAAATTTTTTAGTTGTTAAATGTAGCTACTGCGTTACAAACTAAAATTGTTCGAAAGTGGTATCTATGACTACTGTTGTATTGATTGAATTAAAATTAGTACTTAGACTATATGAATATATGCAGCTTAGGTTATCAAGATTAGCTTTGTAATTTAAAGTATCTTGAGTACTGAAGATGTGAGTCATTTCAAGGAGAATTCTGCTTCTATAATTAACCTCTGTATCTAAAATTTTAACTTTTGGAAATTTTGGAATGTGATTGGTGTCTTTGCGATGTTTTGCTAAAGCACAAGAATTTTTCCTATTTTACAGTCACTAATATCCTGAGTAAGCCATTGTGATGTTTGCCCTATATGTACTTTGTTGCATTCGCCGCAAGGGATGGAATATACTATTACTAAAGTTACTAAGTATTGGAGTTCTGTCTTTTAATTTTAATGTTAATTTTGAAAAAGGTTTTGTGACGCTTTATGTAGATTATGGCTCACATGCTTGTGCATCGTGTGTGATACACTATGTCATCAACATGGGGTTAAACCACGCACTTTGCATTAGAGTAATAATTCTTACGCTTCAAAGTATGTGCTCTCGTAAAAAGTTTAGTAGGTGTGCATCACATGTAATCCAGAAACGTCTAAATTGTTCGTATTGTGTATCATAGGGTTAAGCCACTAATATTCGAATTTATTGAACACAAAATATAATTTCCGTATGTAGTGACACGAGCCAACTTGCTGACTTGGTTAACATATGCTCCACAGTACGTACTATTTTGTTCTTAGTTTTATATCGACAAATTTTGGACTGTTAGAGATCATTTGACACTATCCTGTATTCGAGTTAATTATTATTGATGTTTGATGTTTATATTTTTCGCTAAACGTTAACTAGCCTCCACCCTACTTCGCATATTACCATCGCCTAAAGTGCGGATTTATAACGTAATAATATCTGCAAAGAGCTTTTACTGAACTAGACTAGATATGCTTACTATACATTCTGCGATGTCTAAAATCGAGTTTATAAAGGTATGATCAAGCTCAAGATACTCAGGCTAGAAGAGAAAGGCTGATAGTGTATAATTAAATTTTTACGTTTTGTAAGAAAAATAGAAAACTACAGATGGCATACGAGTGAAAGGCTGTTTCAGAGTTTCGTGCAAAACCACCCTAAGTTAAAATAATAATAACCTACATATATTTAGTGAATGTACAAACCTAACGAAGTTTGTCCATTATCAGCGTTGTGGAAAGCAAGTGCGTCAACTAGATGTAATTAAGCAAAGAATGGAAAGCATTCCTCCATATACATTCACTAGTATCTTTTTAATGGAATAGAATTTGAATTAATGAACAGATGAACTTTGTACGTAAATACGTATAATACTAAAAATAATTGCCTACGTTGTAGATCTTAGAATACAATTGAAGGGGTGGAAATTCCATGGATTTTTAATTACAAGAAAATAAAATTAAATATAGATGATCGAATAACACAAACGTAACGTGAATTAAATTGTTGTGTAAGTGAAAACCCTGTGATTGTAATAACTAAGGGTAATTTGATTTAATGAAGTTGTTTAATTAAGCAAATAAGATAGCGATAGAGAAGTATTTTGATAATAATGACCCGGTGTAGAATAAAACTTAATAAGGGGCTGTAAACAGCTTTTAGTTAGGCAATTTAAAATAAGTTTGTTAAATAAATCACAATAATTGCTTAATTCAAAAGACGCTAAAATGCTAATCCTTGCTTTAATTTTAGTAGGCAATTAAAGCATGCATATTTATGAGACGGTGTTTTTAATACGTAAGTGGCTGTGAATGTCTACATGACTTTGCTGTTTTCCCAGTCAAAGGACGCGAAGATACCGCAGTAAGCAAGAGGCGGTTGGCTCTCTAGATGCCGTCGCGGCGGCAGCGTCATTGCTGTAAAGATCCACTTGAGCGTCAAGAGCACTCGCATTGCTGAAGCATATTTATTCGCACGCCTGCTTTCAGCTTAGATCCATACGTAAACATCTATGCACCTAAAATTATGCATTTTATATGAATTAACTGTAACCATGGTGGTGCCAACAATAGCATGTCCGATGTAATGTTTCAACCTCGTTTATTAAGAGATTACTCAAATATAATCATATCCGCTCCAAAGCTCCAAATATTGCTTTATAACCGCTTTTAATTTATATTTAAATTGGGTTACATCGGCCTGGACAGTATAAATGTGATAACCTACTAAAAGGAATTTAATTTTGTACTTCCCACGTACGTACAACCATTACTACGTTCTCTAACGAAAAGTGTTACGCGTAAAATATCGAAATTTACATTTTATAGACAACATGCGATGCATCAGAAGCTTTCAAACATTTTTTGCTAGAGGCACGAAATTTACCTTGCTCGCATAAAAGCTGAAAAACGATACGATGTTACACAGATCCCACCAAATTTATAGATTTTATGCTACAGATTTCCCTAAAAATAAAGCTGCCCTATCTAGCAATTTTTATTTTATGGGTTGGAAACCGATTAAAAAACTGCCGAGTAATCATATTCTCCTGATTTTTCTACCACACGTTGTACTATAACGTGTAAACTGTGCATAATTTAGTACTTCACTACATGTCCACTTTGCTGTTGTTTTAGTTTATCGTTTAACACCGATTCCATTACCACACTCCAATAATGTCTAGCTAAATTTTATGAATGTTTTATGACTAAATTTGCTGATTCGTGTACTAGAACATAAATACCTTTACCACACGATACGTATATGGGATATATGTTCTTATCGTCAGCTCAACCACAGTTGCGGTTAACCGTCTCTCATTTATCGCTTACAAACAACGAAATAGAAAAACAAAACCAACAATCGGACGTCAAATGAGCTTGAGGAAATGTACTTGGTGGTTAAACTTAGCAAGGTACGTTTTTAGCTTTAAATTATCAAAAAAAAAATTGTTTATACACGCGGACTTCTGCCCACGAATTTTACTTTTAAGAACAATCTGGAAATCTTATTGGAGAAGGTTGAATAAACAATATTCGAAAGCAAATTAAAAATAGATTCCTAACTGAAACTAAACAAATAGCCTGTTCACAGAATCTTCAAATCTAAATATTAGGGAACTCGTATTTACCTACATCAATATTTTTACTTGATATCATTTTTAATGGTTGAATTATTTTAAAAAAAAGTACTACTTTATCAAGATCCACATAATATACTAGTAAACAGTACAAACCATTAGCACGCTAGTTTATTCCTTCTGAGCTCTTAACTAAAATCTCACAGAACATACCGTAATTTAATTCCTTTTTAAGCTAAACACACATTAGGGTTAATCAACTCCTAAATCCGATTTCTTAATTCCCTAGCTCATTATCAACATTTGACATGTAGTTTACATAGATCTGTTTTGATCTGTGCTATTAGTAAAAACGAAAAGTCATTTGATAGTGATAAAAGTGATACAAATTAGGAGTTACATATTTATTTTTCATTTTTCTGAATTCTAAGGACGAATTTCAATTTTTGTTTATTTGTAAATTGAAATCAGGGAAATCTAGGGATTGAAAACAAATTGTGGATAGGTTAAAACATTTTACGTAAATATGTGATTAAGTATTCAAATACGTTAGAAATATATAAAATAACATGTAAACTGTTATGTAATTTACATGGTACGAAAATAAGTATTTTAATGTAAATGAAAATTCTTAAATTCCGCTGATACAAAATCAACACCCCTGTCAATGAAAATGTTTGAAAGTTTGATCGAAGTTATAAAAGCTTGAAATAAAATAACATGCATTCAATAACCCCCATATTGCTGAAAAGAATTCGTATATTAGTTTTGAAAGTAACTTGTCCGTTAATTTATTTCTTAGAAAAAATAGTACTTCTCTGCTGATTGTTGATGTGGAAATTTTGTCAGAATTCGCGCAATAAAAAACTTGGTTTGTATATTCTAAGTGCGTAATTCTTCATAAATTTAAGTTTCACAGTAAATTTAAAGAATTATTTTCGGATTTGCTACAATTTATTGCGTAATACTACAAAAGATGAAAATGAAGGAACCGACAAAAAGCCTTTTTACCTGTATAAATATACTATTAGATATTTTAAAGATTGGCAAAAATAGGGAAGTAACAGCTAGTTAAGCGTTGCACTAAGGGAGAAGAGGTCAATCTTGAATTGACACCTGCACGAGATCTTGCGCCTAACTTGTAGAAATGCCAAATTAACATTTGTAATGAATGCATTAGAAATTCGAATTTCGCGCTGTTATATAACATTAAATGGTTGTTGGTTATTTTTGTGTAAATGTAATTAATATTAAGATGAAAAGCTTGAGTTTGTTTCGACGAGTATTTACATATTAAGTTAGAAAGCTTTTTAATAAACGCGGCTTTGTAAAAGGGAGCAAATGGAGACGCTGTCATAATGACGTGTGTCTTTGAATCAGTCGCATTAAGTAAGCGATCAGAGTTGGTTGAAAGTAAGCAAACCGTTAGAAAACTGCAGCTTAAGTTATGCTGCAAATAAAATTGTGAAATTATAACGAAAATTCAGTTAGTATTGTACTAAGAGAAAATAAGTGATATTTTCCTCATTAATGTGAGGAAAAAACTAAAGCAATTAAAAGTGTAAATATTATCTCAAGTTGGTGATAATAAAAGAGATTACGCAATAATTTACAATCGCGTTTTATATGCGTAGTAAAAATGCTCCAAGTTGGTGTTTCGATAGCGAGCGATAAAAGTAAAATAAGATAATCGATCCAGTATAATAGATCGATATATAAAGTATAATAACCAGAAAACATTGACAATTAAAAGCATAGCCGTTCGTAGATCGCTTGCAGTTTATCGCGACCGCCATTTGTAATTAAAACTGAACAATTAGGTAAAAACTGGATAGTGTAAATGTATCAAGGAATTATTTACAAATATGATTAAATTGTGGGAAAGAAAATTAGAATCGTATTCATCTATAGCAAAGGTATAAGAGAGATTGAGATAACAAAGGAGAACGGTTCAAGCTTGGAGACATGGAACGTCATCAACCTATACGAGGCCTCAAATTGTCGGTGAGAAGCGCAAGAATTACGTCCCCAGCTCGAACGAAGTGATAAACAAGTAAGATCTATTTATAGTGTAAATAAACGAAACTTTGTGCGTTTTATTTATTTTCGAATTTATGTTTAAATACCAATGCTGAACGAAAACGTATTTCGCTCATCATTGATAAAGGATTGTTTTTGCATATTACTATTAAGAACTTAGAATTAGAATTGATTTTTATATAGTACTGTAAACAAAATGGTCTGCATTTAGAATATGACTTAATTAAATGTTATCACTTTTGATTTATTTTAATTATTGACTGTTACAAATCTTAAAATGCTTATACAAACACTGAATATGCAAATACTGAAGAATTAATTAATTAGTTCAAAATATAGGTAATTAATAACATCAGATTGAGGATAATTTTAATAAATGATAACAATAACCATTTATTACATTATTTCGCTAGCTGGAGCGTATTTCAAATTTCTCCCTGATAAAACTTAGGAGTTTAAAGATGAAAAATGGCATGGAGGTAAACACAATAAAAAAAGGGTAACACTTTTGCTTGCGAGACGCACAAACCTGATAAAGCCCTTTGTAATAGGTAAATCGAACAAACCTAGATGTTTTGATGGAGTAAAGTCCCTTCCTGTTGAGTACACAACAAACAAGAAAGCACGGATGAACGCAGAGCTGTTTGTCTCTTGGTTGACCAACCAAGAGGAACAAATGGGGAAAGGATAATTACAGATTTCAATTTTTACAACTTAAAGATAAACATGGGAGCGTGATAACTATTACAGGACTATGTGGTTGAAGTGTTATCAATAGCGTCACAATATACATATATATATATATATATATATATATATATATATATATATATATATATATAGTGTGTCGCCTAATTGCGTGTACGTGATTTCTTTGCAACATTTCCATAGAATGAACATTGTTTTCAGTCGTCCTCATCTTCGGATTTTGTTATTTCAGTATCTGAAGTCATCCTCATGGACATAGAGTTATACATTTCCAAAAAATAATATCGTATAGGTCGGTCCCGCACACAAACCTGGTTAAATAGGCTTGTTGCTGATGCAATATCTTTAAAAAATAAATATACTAAATGGAGATCTAATAAAATGGTCAAAAGTCGTGCAGTTGGTGCTAGAAATACAAATCAAGTTAGATGGTTGTTTGAACAACGACAATTCAATGAACTAGCGAGCTGCATCTCCTTTGAGCAGTCGTAAATTTTTGTTGAGCTAAAGCCATCAGTAAAAACTTTTGGTATATTTTCATTTCCTTTCATGACCTCTCTTTAATGGATCTGGAAACTATGTACCCCTAGTACACTCTTCTTCATACGCTATAAAACCGCTTTCGAGACAAGCTCATAGAATCCATCATCGGTAAGCTTGATTCCAATTAGGCGACTGACCCAGGTGGTATCCCAGCTATTTATCCCTAACTAGTATCAGTCCTATCTAAGCTCGATTCGGTTTCTATGTATTCTCGGGAATTTCGTTCATAACAGAAAAAGGCGGCAAGATCGATCCCTCTGATTAACGACCAATTTCCATCACTTCCATTTTGTCTAAAGGCATGTAAAAGTCATCAGTGAGAATCTACCTTTTTTCTTTGAACCTAACAAACCACCATGTAACTGACCACCAATATGGATCATATGTGACCCAAGTTTGCAACAGTATATTAGAATAACCCGGTAAAACACTTGTAGTGGATTTTGATGTCTCAGAAACATTTAACCAAGTTTGGCATAAGTGTTTACTTGCCAAACTCACCTCGTTTGGGTTAACTGATAAGCTCATCAACTGGGTTTCCAGTTTCCTTGCTTAAAGGTAAATACGTGACTGATTTGATAGTTTTTTTCAAAAACAGGTTGGCATTAACTAGGACATCCCACAAGGATCAGCTATAACTTCTACACTTTCGCTGTTATACGTAAATGATCTTCACGAACCATTACTTTGCTGGCGACAGTACTTTTCCCTGTAGTTCACCTCAGTTTACTCACAGTAGTAATTCTCATTCTATCGCAAATCAAGGTATTAAAGTTGAAATGGTAGTTTCAATCAAAAAAGTCATTCAACGTATCCATGAATGGGCAGTAGTAGTCTAGCTAAATTTAGTGCCTTGCGTCCACCAAAAATGATCGATTATTTCTTATAAGTATGATGACCCATGTCTTTTACTCTATTACTATTTGCTATCTTAGAAATTAGTGTATCTTCAAATCTGTGATGAGTTGACCATCTACTGTCAGCTACTAAAGTATCTGATCGTGAAATACCCTTTTGCACAGATCTGAGCAGTACTTACCTTCCGACAACTCTTTCTCCTATTTAAGGCCCAAATTTGACCTTCACTAGAATATAATTCTCACCTTTCGGTTGGTGCTTCCCAATACGCTCTCATTATCGTTGATCGTGTTCAAAGGAGAGCGATTACCCTTCTAAATGACCCGTTCTTAACTTCTAATATACAGTAACTTGAGCATAAATGAATCATTTCAATTCTTTCCTTGTACTATCGGTATTACAATGACTATTTTACTGCAGAATTACATTCTTTGATACTATCTCGGCCAACCTTTGCTTGGAGTACTCGGTTTACTCACTTATATCGCAAATACATAGTACATATCGCCATGTGTCTTACCAAACGGGCGTAATCCATATTCTTCTACCCAAGTTCGAAACGATTTCCCTGGTTCTTATTTTCCTCGCACTTATGATATGAAAAAATGTAATGTCGCCGTTTATAGACACCTCTTGCTAATTGAGTATCCCCATATCCATCCTTCCAAGTATTTTTGAGTGTTTTAGCACGTTACACCAAAAGAAGCCTGTCTAACACCACAATTATTAGAAAACAAACCAAATATACCAGAGACCTGAAAATACACCGATTTTGCCTATATCCAAGGCTGCTTCATTAACCAGTTGGGGGGAGGGGGCTTAAAGTTACCGACAAATTTTCTTATTTTCAATAAAACTGAGGAATCCGTTGATTATTTTTGATAGAAATGCTTTCGATCGCATTTTGAACCTAAATAAAGTTTTCTTGAAATCAATTTAAGGTCAACATCTGGGCTGGACTCAATGATCACTTCATTGTGGAATCTTTGGTCATGCCAAATCGTTCAAATGGGGAGTTACTTAAATCTTTACGGAATATATTTCCCGGATTATTGGAAGGCGTATCCATGCTAATTCGTTCAGACATGTGGTTCAAGCACGATGGAGCTTCTTCCCATTTCGCATTAGCGGTTCAACTATATCTGAATCAAATGTTTCCAAGAAGGTGTATAGGAAGAGGTAACGATGTTCCTTAAAAATGCCAGCACGACCACCAGACATAACACCCAGAGATTTCTTATTTTGGGGTGCTTTACAATAGAAAGCTGACTCGTTCCCCGTTAACAATGTCAAAAAGTACGAATAAGAATTTCAAATACATTTATGATGGTCATGATGTCAAGAGTACACCCAAATTTGCTGTGCGTAATGTCAGCATTTAAGTTTAAACAAATATTTTATTATATTAATAGCACTGTACGGTTTATTTAGTAGAAAAAGTACATGAAGCGCTTCTTAACGACTTCTTGTTAAGATCGGTATCAATCGAAGGGTTTACGTCTTTGTTTAAGGGTATTAGCTAAACAAACGAGCTTTCTTTCCTACTTAAAATGTACGTGGGTGCATTATTTTATAATTAATCCAACAGGTGATAAAAATGGGTTTTTAGTGCATAGTTACAGCGACTTGCAAGATTTGTCTGTGTCATATGTCTCCTAGTTCTGCTCGACTATGAAGTTGGATACACCTTTTGCTGTTTTATGCTAACTAGTGGAGCAGTATGGCAAAGAAAATGAATTTATCAATGATTGCTCAAAATCGTGAGCTTTCTACAGTGCACACTTTATGCAATAATTAATAATGCACAATAATTTAAAACAAATTTATGATCTACTAAATGTGGCCAAAAATTAAATCACAAATATTAAAAAGTTGCATCTGATTTTATTATAAATTAATCCTTTCCTAGAAATTGTATAAGGTTTAGAGCACATACGATATAGTGACCTAACTAATCCTTTTAGAAAAAAAAATTACGAAGGTTATTATAGCAAAGACGACTATTTTTATTGCATCCCAATTTAGTTGTGTAACTTAAGAATAGTCGGCCATATTTGAATTAGTGCTGTCAGGAGATATGTAAGGTTATTAGAAAAATAAGCTCTAAATAAATTTGTTGTATGTAATATCACAGGAAAGTCAATAAGCGGATTTCGTATGGTGTTAATAAGAACACGTAATCCATCGATTTAAAATAGTACACTAGCAGTAGCTATCTGCATAACGAGAAAAAATAGTACTTTTAGTGCCTCTATGGCCAACATTATCTAGAGACACGTAACACCTAACAGTGTTAGGTTTCACCCAAGCCAGTAGACCCGTGCAATACAACAACCTTAAATCTGATGAATCTGTAACTAATGCTTATTTATGCAAGACACGTGAGCGAACTAACAGTGATAACTAAAAACGAAGTCACTATTACGACGGTCAAGTTGGAAATTTACTCAAATTCATCGCTTTCCTTGGGAACAAAGTTGCATAGTGCATACCGGCATTATCCCGCTGGAACCACTAGAACCATAGAAAGATAAAATTTAGGGCAAGCACAAAGCAAATGATTTTCTTTACATAAGACGCAAGAATGAAATTACCATTGTTTGCAACTATGAATGATTGCTTGATATTCCTTTAATTGCTTTGCAATTTATTTTCGTTATAATTCGGATTTCCGACTTGATTCGTGTGGACTTTACAGGAATTCGGCAAAACATTCTCCCAAATTAAAATAAAATGGAAATAAATAACGAAACGTACCTGTAACAAACCTGTCAACTGAATACAGAAAATGTATCTGTAAGTTTAAATGTTTTTCTTACTTAAACATTTGCTAAATAATGAAGGTATGTTATTTTTATGCTTTTAAATATAACTTCAAATCGTTTGTCAGCGTGGTAAATTCTTTAAATGATAAATAAAATTCTGTAATAAATATATCTGTAATTTTTAATAAAAAAAACGCTAGTTGCTGTAATTAAAGGTAAAAGCTACTGTAACTTTTAATATGTGCAATAGTCTCGGAAAAAAAATAAGGCTTAACTGTATTTTAAAAATTTTAAAATAGAATTACAATGAAATGTTTCTAAGAATTCGGTTGTTCGTAAAAGAAAGGAGAGGAAACAACTCATAGCTGACTCTATTTCAGATGACGCTTCTATTGTGCCCAAATGTGAATGACCTTTTGGGGTTCAGCATCTTGTAACCGCATTTCTTTTAAAATTATCATCTAAGTATTGGAATTGTTGTAAAATAATGTTTATTATCTGCAAATTCTTGAAATCCGGCTTCGACGCACCATGTTTTGTTTATTGAAAATGAGAACAAACTTCGATAGATCCGGTAGCTGGATCAAGCTACACTTTTTTGTTTGTACTAATGTGGGTGTAAAACTACATTTACGCAGAACACGTTTGTAACACACTATTTATTAAATATTAATGCATACTGAATTAATTATACAAAAAACACAAGTTTTAATTAACATAGAAATACATGAAAATTTTAAACTACTACATTCTCGAACACGACTGTAAACTTTAAAGATAAAATATAGAGTGAGTAGCAGGTTCACAAAATGGATCTTATTCAGGTACATCATGCCCTGGTCGTAAATAAGGGGCTAGAACAGGCACACGAAAATACAAATTATTGGAAATATGTATACAGAAATGAAGAAAAATTGACGAACCATGTTTGATAATTAAAAATGTATAAAAACTATTCTAAATTAACAACAGTATTTACGGAATGGGACAACTCGCCGTCGCCGATTGGCCTTCGCCGATTGGCCGTCGCCGATTCGCCGGAGTCCGATTCGCCGTCGGGAAATAAGCTTCGAAGTGAATAAAATATTAAAATCAATTTATGTTTTTATTCAAAACCATATATTGCTTGAGTAGATTATTAATTGGTCTTTGGTAGAAGTATTAAGTTTTAAAATTCTTTATAATAATTATCTGAGGACAAATGGAATGTTAATGACATCAGATTAACTAAGATAAGTAAGTTGATATGTTTTCTAATTTCTGTGACTTAAAAATAAGGAAATCGTTGAGACTAATTAGGTAAAATATAACGATAATAATTTATTATACATGAAAGAGTTAAATTAATATTTATGTTTACATCATATAATATATTCTAACATTTCAATGTCGTTAAATCGCCTAACTAACGACAGTATGCGCTCATCGGCGTCCCTATATTTTCTTAACTTTACAGGCGGGGGATTACCAGCCACAAGTTGCTCGTAGTATGTATCTCTCCCCTTTTGCACTTTGCGTATCCCATTTATAAATTTCCAAATTGTTGGATGCTGCATACCCAGTTCAAGCTGGAGTCTTTTGTGTGCTGCCTCCGCATGATTATTTGTCCGATCGTCTCCATTCAAAGTCCTATCGTAAAGATTCCACATTTCATGGGGGAAAAGGGGTGGACGTCTACCATTTTCTCGTCTATAATAATTGATCATTATGTTACCCAGTATCAAAAATTACGAATTATTATGCATACCTATTTCTGCGGCCTACATAATTTTCTTCAAACCAATCCAAAAGCGGTTGCAGCTCTTCTGGCAAGTCGTCCGATAATAAATCAACAACTTCGTCCAAATTTGGAATGGGTACAAACGCCAAGGAAGTAACCATTTTAGCGCTTAAAGCAAACTGCGGATCGGTGTAATTTCGAAGAAGGCCCATTTCACCCAAATGCTTTCTGATATTTTGTGTTAAATGGAAATAACACCCGTATATGTTTACGCCCTGGAAGCAGTTTTTCATAGCGTTAAAGGCTGCCTGTTCAAAGTCACAGTGAATTGCTTCGGGCTGTAAATTTGGAACCAACCCTTTTAATAATTGGAACATTTCGTTGTACGTAGCATGTTGTTTATTTGGTAAAAGCGCAAACAGTACTGGGTGTACGCCATTATTTTTAGCAACCATTAAAGTGTAAACTTGCGTAAACAATGGAGGTGCTATAGAAAATGTTCCATCAGCGTACCATACACTTGAGGTGTCCAAATGTCGAAGCCAACTTTGTCTTCCAAAAATCATGATTCTATGGGCGCCTTCGCTATCTGCCAGTAGAAAATTTTCTTGATGACCGGGTTACACCTCGTAAATTTTATAACACTCTGGTAATATCAAGTGATCAAGATCTATAGGATTTGGGGGTGCAGCGGCAATGGCATTGCGTTTACGCCTAACTACTTTTTTTAAGGCATAATTATTTGGAAGCCTAGCTTGTGCTGCTTGTGATACATTTGTAACACATTCGTTTATCACCTATAACAGAGAATGTAAATATATTGAGATAACAATAATAAATTAATTAATAATTACCTGCGCCGTGCCTTCCATTGCTTCCTCAGCACGTTTCTTCACATTCGTCACTACCCTTGCAACTTCCACATCAACCGCTGAGGAGTCATGACAGTGAATGTTGATTTCTTTAATAATTTCACCGTTTCTAGTGTGGACCCTAACTTTGCATAATTTTATTCTCTCGCATCTCCAAAACTTAACACTATCATCACTTTTACTACACGAATCGAATACATAAATAAAGCCATTCATAGTGAATTTTTCTTTTCCTCTTTCAGACATAATAGTTCCGGCCATTATCAAATATTTGTTGCCACAAAGTCAGCAAATACTGATACTTTACGCAAAAATTATTGTATTTATATTCCACAAAGGGGGTGGAGTTGAGCCCATAATTATCGTTATAGGTAATTAGTTCCAACGATTTCTATACTTCCAAGTTACAGAAATTAGCAAAACATACCAACTTACTTATCTTAGTAATTTATGTTTTTATGTTATTGAATAAAATTAATGTTTTATTTACTTCGAAGTTAATTTCTCGACGGCGAATCGGACACCGGCGAATCGGACGCCGGCGAATTGGCCGCCGGTGAATCGTCTCGCCGGCGAATCGGCCGCCGGCGAATCGGCGCCGGCCAATCGGCGACGGCCAATCGGCGACGGCGAGTTGTCCTACACCCCAATATTTATGCACTGAATTTGTAGGGGCGTGTTTCTTTTACAATTTCGGAGAATAAATTGCTGACAGTATTTTTCTGTAATACACATAATTCTTAATCTTTTATTAATATTTATATACGTATTAGAAAGTGCTTAAACAAAACGATAACAAATGTGCTGTATGAAAAGTAAGTATTTCATAAACAGTATTTTTCCTGTTTCTAGAAATAATTTTTTTATGAAGTTTAATTGTAATCAAGAAATATCTAAACAGGATTTCTCTGTAATAAATATCTTTTTTGGGATAAATAAATAAATCATTTTGTATTTATTTTGATAAATAAATCTGTATTTATTACAAAAAAGTTTATATATGTATATATAACCGCTTTCCTACACAAACAACAACAAACCCAATTACAATCAATGTCTAAAAATATATTCACGTGTCTCAATAAAAAAAAAATGTTATTCTTAATTGTTAAAATGTTGTTATTATGAATTTTAGTACATTAATTTCAGTTTTTTTGTATAAACGTTAATTTTTTAATCCATTACATTAACATGGATCATGTAACTTTATTACTGCCTCTGAATTGCATCGAGATTATCAACCTGCTGCACATATTACGAATTCTTCTAATCGTATTTATTGAGATAATTTTACAAATATGTATTCTAGACTAATTAATATAACATTCAGAATTTATATTTTTAAAAAGGTTCGAATGGAACTCGAACAACAGCAATTTAATTCACTTTGATAGAAGTTCGATATGTGTTAATTATTTGCAGGTGGGCACTCCTACCATCGGCTCCTAAATAATGGTCGGCGATTTTCTGAACTCGGTAAAGGCTGGTGCTCACCCTTTCTGTATTCTTTATCCATTCTCATATTATACCTCCTCTCGCCTTCGCTGCAATCACTCGAATTGAGACTCCCAAGTTAACAATAAGATCATTCTAGTTTCAAGGGTAAAAAATTCCGGACGTTGAATCTTTCACTATTTGGATGTCAGAATAGACAGAACCCAAGCAACCTTGATCATTGAAAATAATCACTGTTCGATCTGTAATGGTATACGTGGCATCACTTGAGATTCTATTACTATCAGGAACACAGATCCCCTGTGGAGACGACAATTAACCCGACTTAATTTTCCCCAATACAGTCCCACTCTAGCATTCCGTGCAAAGGATTCTGGTCCTAACTTTTTTAAACTCTACTGTTGCGTCAATAGGTCTCCCAATGACAATAACTTTTAAGACTTCTTTGATTATCTCAATTTGCAAGTTGCCTATCTCTTCTTTTAGTTTACATATTACGACATCCCTATTCTGGATGATTGTTATGTTGCTAACTCTAATTGGTTTCAATTTCTAGCAAACACTAATCCTATTGGTCAAAGCGTAGCAGAATTTGCTATTTCGTGTCATCTCATACAAATCATTTCTGAACCTACTAGAATCGCTGGTAACCATAAGCATAGTCCACACCTTCCAGACTTCTTTCCCTCGTCAAACCCACATTTTTATAAAACTTTATTAGGGCTCTCGGATCATCGTCTAACAAAAATAATTTCTATTATACCAAATTGCTTTGTTTACAACACTGTTAGAGCGTGTTTTAAGCCAGCTAAATGGGATGAGATAAGAGAATTTTTTGCAGGTTTCGCGTGGCATGCTTGTCTATGGACATTCCTTTTTCAGTATTTGGAGTTATCCTTATGGGCATAGAGCTATACATTCCCAAAAATCCAAGTCGTATACGTCGTTCTTGATTCAATACTGCTTGTGTTATAAATGTTGGTCCTTAACTAAATCCATTAGTAAAAGTTCTTTCATTTCCCTCTGTCTTTGACGGATCTGTAGTAACTACCTCTGCAGATTATATCAATCTTTTTGTGGACTACTTTGTATAAGCTTATGTCTGGACGAGTTTGAAAAATATATCCCACTTGTCAAATCTTCTCAATACGCTATAAAACAAATTCATTTTCGACAGCACAGTCGACCGTCAGTCGACTTGGTTCCAATAAGGCAATTAATCCAGACGGTATTCCATGTATTATACTACAGAAATGTTTCTCTGAACTAGTACCAGTCCTATCTATTTGATTTTTATACGTTCTGAAGAATTTACTTCATTATGGAAGTTATCAAATGTTAAACTTATTCCTAACATTTCCATTTTTTCTAAAGTCATGAAAAGGCATCAATCACTTTGAATCTAAGAAACTCTAAATAGAGCGGTTTAACAGGTGATACTCTTTCTTATGCAATGCAGGTTTGGAAGACAATATTAGAAAGGTCTGGTGAAACAATTGTAGTGACTAGATATTTCAAAGGCACTTGACCAAGATTGACATAAATGCTTACTTGCAAAACTTATTTGGCTTGAGTTAACCAATATGCTCATTAGTTAGGTTTTCAGCTTTCTTGACAAAATACGTATCATAGATGATGATTTTCCTTCAAAATAAGTTGACACAAGAAGATTAGTCATAGCTACCACACGTTTTCTGTAATACATAAACGATCTCAATTCTTCAACAGGTAACCCGATCCATTGCTTTGCAGCACACTTCTTATAGCTCAGTTGGCTATTATAATAAAGATGCGTTTAACGTATTCTTCAATGGGAAGGTAATAATCTAATTGTTATGGACGAAAATGACAGTAGAAGTCACAATAGGGGAAAGTCATAAATTAAAGGACGCCATTTTGTTTATAATCGAAAATATTTGGATGAAAAGACCTAAATGCGAGTATTCATATATATATATATATATATATATATATATATATATATATATATATATATATATAACAATGACTACAAATACCAGGTGATTTTTAACACATATGTACGGATGTTAACTTTAGGATTCCCTATTTCCAGTAGGCCTACTTGGTGGAAAAGCCAATAAGTTACCACATTTGTTATTACTTTTTTAATATATTTCGGTACAAAATTTTGACCTTCATCAAAAAAAATATCTAAAATGTGTATAATTTGATCTTATTAAAAGATTCATCCACAGTTAAATGGTACTTACAACTACTCTTCTCCAGTGTTTTTTAACTCTCCAGTGTCTTGCAACGTAGTTGTAAGTAGCATTTAACTGTGAATGAATCTTTTAGTATGATCAAGTTATATACATTTTAGATATTTTTCTGATGAAGGTCAAAACTTTGTATCGAAATATATTTAAAAAGTAATAACAAATATGGTAACTTATTCGCTTTTCCACCAATTAGTCCTACTGGAACTTGGGAATCCTAAAGTAACATCCGTACACACACACACGCACGCACGCACGCACGCACGACGCACGCACGCACGCACGCACGCACGCACGCACGCACGCACGCACGCACGCACGCACGCACACACACACACATAAATATATATATATATATATATATATATATATATATATATATATATATATATATATATATAATGTGATAAAAAAATAAACAGGGTATCTGTACAGGTAGTATCAAATCGCAAACAAATAAATTTACTTCCGGAAGGAAGTAAATCGCGACCTGTCTTACCTAGAATTTTAAATATTATAATTGGGACGAAACTTGCAAGGTTCAAGATTCCCAAGATCATAATAAATTAATACCTTAACTTTAATTACCACCTTATCGGTATAATGAACGTAGAAAACATAAATTTGACAAATTTTTGAGATGTGAATATTAGTACAAAGTAATAAAAAAAAAATAAAACACAATATGTAAATATGTAATATTACGGCAAACGGTTGAATACATTTTGCGTAAAACTATTAATCGCCTGTAGGGCGTCTGTGCAGTACTACACGCAAAACAAAGCGTGAGCATCCGCTTAAACCAGTGCAGACATACGACTATATCAAAATCAATAAAAATAAACACAGAAAGGTAATTACCTTGATTCGCACAAAATTTTTCAATTTAATTTCTGTCTTTCCATCTCACGACGGTAAAAGCAATTCTCGTACGATTGACTTCGTTAATCAATCAGAGGGTTGATACTGGGAAACTTCCCTGTTGTCAATTTCAACTAATCGACTCTTTTAACTTATATACGCAAATTTAATGCCAAAAATATTTAAACCAAGACCAGGTGATCTAATGACCGCTTTGCCTGAATTTATCTACATAAACATTATTTCATTTCATTCTTTGTCTTTTATATACACAAATTTATCTATAGTGATCTATTTATTGCAACATTTTGTGTATTTGAACCGCGAAGTTTAGTTTTTTTCCCCTTTTTGCGCTACCGAAACAGCCCGAAATTAGTAGGATTTCCAAACATTAACTGTAAAAAAAATATTTAGCAATAAGACCGGAATAGGTAAATAAAATGATCCGCTTAAAGGAAGCAACCCGAAACCAAGTCCATAAATTAATTGACATATTAACCGTCAAATATTGATAAGGCGTTTGAATTAGAAATTATACATAATTAAAGCCGTAAAGTGGAATGAATTCCGAATGAAAAATAATTTGAAATATCTTGTGTATTCGAAATAAAATTGTTCATGATAAGCAAACTAAAATATTTAAAAGGTTACACCTTGGAGTGTAAACACCGATTCTACGTTAACTGTTTCTCTTTTAAAATTTGACGAATAATAATCTATTTTGTACTAGAATACATCTTCAATGGAAAATCAAAACCTTTTGTATTAATACCAATTAGAAATAAGTACAAGGTATCACTCAAAAATAGGATTTGAAACCCGTCAAATATAATTAACAGATTCTCAATTAGCAAAATATTTAAAACTACCACCGTTTCCGCAATTTAATTGAGTTATTTCTTGAAATTGCACTTTAAGTAATAGGAATTCGATCGTGAAATCATTACGTTTGTGAGTAAAAATTTTGTTTAAGAGAAACACATGTCAGTATCAAATATACTAACAAAATTTTGCCGTCTGCGACTACCATTTAGGAATCAATGTGATAATTCTGTAATTACAGACAAAATAAGTTTCATTGAGACTCCGATACCTTCCAATCAGATGGAAAGAAGCAGTCACCGTGATGATCCCGAAGCCCGGAAAGAACCGCAACCACCCTCACAACTACCGTCTGAATAGCCTACTACCAACGATGGGAAAACTACTGGAGAAGATCATACACACCCGATTACAGGAAGAAATCGAAGAACTAAAGATCCTTTCCGACCAGCAGCTCGCCTTCCGTCCTCGCCACTCGACCACACAAGCGCTCCGAGTCGTGGAACACATCATGCGTGGATTTAACTGGAAGAAGTTCACCGGAGGGATGTTTCTGGACATCTCTAAGGATTTTGACAAGGTTTGGCACCACGAATTCCTCTTCAAAATGCTGGAACGTGGGATCTCGCTACTCATGGTGAAGATAATCCGAGCCTACCTCACCAGTCGAAGCTTCAGGACGGAACTACCCCACTGCAGGTCGTTTCCCAGGAGAACCACCGCGGGAGTTCCTCAAGTTTCGATACTCGTCCCTACGCTTTTCAATATTTATGTTTCAGATTTGCCGAAGACCAACGGAACGACCCTAGCCACCTACACAGACGACACCGCAGTCCTCGCACAGTCACACAGCAACCACCAGGCGGGCAAGATTCTACAAAGAGAAGGCGGACGACCTGGAGCGATGGTACTCCAAATGGCGCATCGGAATCAGCCCCGAAAAAAACACTGCGGTCCTGTTCACCCCAAGACACATGAGGCCCACTAGGAACATCTCCATGTTCGGCTAGGATATCCCATCTGGGGAATTTCGTGAAGTACCTGGAACTCCTCATGGATAGGAAGCTCCGATGGAACCAGCACGTTGCAGACAGAAGAGCCAAGGCATTCAGCATCATCAAGAAGATGTATCCGCTTATGGGATGGAATAGCGTCCTAACAACCGACAACAAGATGCTGATCTACAAGTCGATCATCCGCCCGATGCCAACCTACGCCTACGAAGCACGGGCATACGCCGCTCCCTCTACCATCAAGTGTCTCCGGATCATCACCGACGCACCCTGGTACGTCAGGAACGACCGACTCCACAAGGACCTTAAGATGGCCACCTTAATGAACTTCATGAAAACCGTCGCAGTCAACCAGGAGATGGTACTAACGGCCCACCCGAATCTAGCCATCGCGGGAGTATGGTACTACGACGCCAACGACGTGACGAGGCACAGGAGGCCGATGATCGCGATGTGCTAAGTGATATGAATATTATACCATGTATAATATTCATTGTAATATTATTGTTGTTACATATCTTAAGTTAGCTTAAGTTAGGTAGGAATGAAATGACATGTAGATACTATGCCATGAATCAAGCAAGGTCCGATGACGGTATAGTCGTAGTCCTACTAATTAAAATGAAAAATGAAGTTTCATTAGATCACTTCTGATTTTAATAATAAAATTTAAATATGCAATAACTTCTATAACGTTAGCCAAATAACTCTAAAATGGAATTTAATGTACTTTCTATTGTGTAAAATAAATTGTACTTTAACGCCACATCAAACCGCTATCACATGTGCAAGAAGACCATCGACTTCGGTAATTTTTAATTGTGAGTTGACAGAAGTGTCCGTAATTATTAATTAAGCAATAAGTAGTTTTTTACGTAGGAGGTGGTAAATTTTCATATCAATCTTTCCGTTATTTGCTAAGCAACAATCTTAGAATACTAAAATAATCATAAAATCAATTATTAATTTAATTTTAATTAAAACAACTTCCGACGCTACCGCCTGATCATAGGAAGAATGGGAATTTTCCAAAAGACCCAACCGCTATCGCGCCGACGTTATGTAGGTATGTCGCGCGGGCTTTCCGTCATTTTAACTGTTCTTCCTGCAGTATTATCAAGTTCGTCATCTTTATCGTTCTTCCTGCATTATTATCAAATTCGAAGTTGAAACTATTTGAGAGTGTGAGGTAAAATAGTAGTTTTAAATTAGTCAATTAAATTTAATTTGGTAGATACTTGTTCTGAGATCAAATTTGACAGTATTTAATTTATCATAATACTTGTAGTAAATCTTGATTGGTGACAGAATAGTGTTTGCAAAGACCTTTGTCTGCCTCCTAAACCGCCCTTCCGTCTGAATTAATTTTGGTTTACCGCTGCTGATCTCTGGAATTATGCTCCACTGTAGCACCTGGAGAAGTCCGCTTGTAAGCTGTTCCGAATCCGTTTGACCGTCTCAACCCTGGAACCGGAAGCCATTCCCGTGTACCGTCCAGGAGTTCAGTAAATCTTTCATATCAGATAAATAGGAACTATGGAGACCATTCAAGAGTTTTGAAGCCATGTAGAAGAATAAATATTGTGCCCATTTGGTACGACAATTAGAGATTTGTAGAACATATCGATCATGTGAATGAGCGAACCGAGTATTATTATTGTAGTACCGATAACACAAAGAAAGAACTAAAACTATTCTTCTATGCTCAAGGGACTGTATGTCAGAAGTCAGGGACAGATCATTTATAAGCCTAATCGCTCTTTTTTGAATACGGTCAACGATTTTGAGGGCGTATTGGGGAGCACCAACCCAGAGGTGAGAATTACCTGCTGATCAAATTTGATCCCGACTGGTCCATTTAAACCGCCGCGGGTAAACTGAATTCTTAAAATTTCTAGGTTCGTACAACTTCCTTTGACATTTATGTGAAGTTTGAGCGGAATACGTCAATTAGTATGTGTTTGGTAGCCACTTGTTCACGACGCGAAAAGCTTGGCTGGCGATTTTTAGTATGGAAACGAAAATTGAGCAACGAGTTTGCTTGAAATTTTTTGTTTCCAATGGAATTACAGCTACGCAATCATTGAAAATGTTGAAGAAATATTTTGGGGAGTCTGCTCTATCGAGAGCGCAACAGTTTGAATGACATAAAGGATTCAGTTAGGGTTGTGAGGTCGTAGAAAACTTGCCTCATGCGAGTCGTCCATCCGCATCTGTTAATCGAAAAAGTGAAGGAAATTGTGCTCGAAAAACGTCGCGTTGTCATTAGAGAGATAGCAGAGGATCTCAAAATCTCTTATGGATCAACTCAACACATTATTTGATGTTTTATACATGAACGCATCGTCGCTAGACTCGTACCGAAAGACCTGAATTTTTTGCAAAAGGAACGCCTAGGAGAGGTGGCAAAACAGATGCTTGCCAACGTAGCTCATGGCCCTAAATTCATCAAATGCATCATTGCTAGTGAGTGTATGAATATGACGTCGAAACTGTCCAATAATCTAGCAAATGACGCGCCAAAAATGAGCCGAAACCGAAAAAACCACGTCAAATTCGGCCGAAAATCAAGATGATGCTCATCGTTTTCTTCGATTACCGTCGTGTGGTTCACCATGAATTCGTACCAACGGTCAGTAAAGAATACTACTTGGCCCCTTTGATGGGTCTACGTGAAGCAATTCGTCGTAAACGGCCGAATTGGCCAAACACGAAACAAAAGTCATCGCTCAACCACTGTATTTGCCAGATTTGGCTCCGAAACTCAAATATCAGCTCCGGGGAACGCGCCATCAATCGATTGAGATCATAAAAAGGAATTCGCTAAAGGAACTACAGGCCATACCGGCCCAGGCCTCTAAGAAGTGTATGGAAAATTTCAGATGCTTGTGTTGGCTCAAAAGGAACCTATCTTGAAGGTGATAATAAAGATGTGTATTAAAATACACAAAATTGTTGTATTTTTTAACCAATCCGGGTCAAATTTGATCAGAGCAGCATATTCTAGATGAGCTCGAATTTGGGTCTTATATAACAGAAAAAGCTGTACAGAGGTAAAATACTGGTTAAATCTGTATTGTATTGAACTGTACTCTTTGATATCATCCCAGACCACGTTTTGCTTGGGATACTCTAGTAATTCATTGAAACCATCAGAATGCAGTACAAATTTCAACCTGTCGTAGCAAACGGGCGCAACCCAGGTTCCTTCCGCACGGCTTCTACACTATCCTACAACTCCTATTTCTTCTCAGTTATGGTACAAAAAAATGTAAAGCAGCTGTTCATAGGCATCTTCGGGCAGTCGAACATCCTCCTTTACGTCGTCTCAAGTTATGGCAACCTAAGTCTGCCAAGATCACAATTACATTAAAAAGAGGCCACATGACAACGTACACACGGTAACTGTAATTAAAGCAAAGTAGACAATGTAATTGTTTGTAACTATGCATATTTACCACAAATTCCACTCATTACTAAACTGTGTAGGTATATTAGGTTTCTACTGAATGGAATTCATAACCCTTGTAACTCAGTTGATAGAGCACTTCAAAAGGCCGTAGGTTCCAATTACATTTGCGGAGATCTTTTATGTATACAAATATAAGTTTCATATTTATCGAGGTCATTCAATTTTAAATTGCACCAATCGGAACCAAAAACCACCAAGCCCTTACACACTTATCTAAGACATATCGTGTAATATTTCCCTTCCTTACAGCACAAGAACTACCGCGGTGTCGCACAAACAGGATTATTTCCTTAAGTAATAAAATTGTGAATGAGACTTGTTTGAGCCGTATCTTTTTGAGAATGATATATTTTTAACGTTTTGTAATTTCGGTAGGGATTAATCCTTATGGGTAATCAACTGCCTTAAAATTCAACCCTACATAAAAAAAGGATAACTTATATCGTTAGTATTTGAGTTGCATACTTAGAAGTAATATAGTTTAAAATTTATATCAATGTCTAACAATATATTTTGGGTTCAAAGCTGTATTTTATATTTCTAGACCGTCAGAAAAGAAAAACGTCTAGCACTTATGTTGTTTTTCGGTGTTTCCTTTTAAATCATGGACTGACGTGCAATAATACAGACACACACACTCACACACAAAATTAATATCGTTTTAGATAATATAGCGAAGATTATCCTTATAGTTGTAATAATGATTCGGAAAATTGTATGTAAATGAATTAACAGTATTGTAGCGGCTCTCTTCGCGACACCCTAGAGCCTAACAAGATGTCGTGTTGGCCCGTTATAATGTTAGGTCACAGGCTGTGAAAAATAACGCAGCCGTTTGCAACACAGAAGGTTGGGATTAAGACACTTGATATTAATTTCCCAAGCGTACAATATATTTTATTAGCTCTTTCTCTCTCTAGAGCAACACTTTCTTGCAACGTTAATGCAGTTAAAAGTACGTACTGCATAAATATTTAAACCCTGCATAAAACGAAGTAACTTTGACAACACGTACATAAAGTTTGTCGGCAAAAATTGTTCCTTTTAAAACTTTAATCTTTCATTATTATACCACTTGGTTTCTCAATTCTTCTTACTCAAAACTTTTGCAGAAAGTGCCATAATATATAACATCCCAATATTAAGCCTAGGTAAAATTCAGGCCTTTAAGAATCTTTCAGAATCATTATGAATAACGACCTATTAATTTAGATTTGAAAATATTAAACATTGGATTGAAAAACTAAAAAGAAGTTATCTAAAAACAAAACCAACTTATGTTGCACTCTCTTGCTTTCCACGTTCAAATGTATTGGATTTGCAGAGTTTATTGTTCTCGGTTATTACAGCTATTAAATATGAGAGGAAAAAATTTTTTACATTAATTTTCAAGTGCCGGTTATCACAAATTACAATTTTATAGACCAAAAGCTCTTAGTTAATACTGTTTCTAGCGTCGAAACGGAATTTATGGAATGCACCTAAAAATAAATTGTACGGGTTGTGCCAGAATTACTGATTTCTTCCACTGTAATTCATAAGGTTGTGTTCAATTTCTTTATATTGACTGTTTAAATTATAAGGGGTTCTGAATCGGCCCTTCAGGGATACTCCTATCCTCAATAGACCAATTCACTTGTGCATATTATGTAAAAAGAAGCTACCTTTCGATTTCAATGCTTTATGAAGTATGATAGATTTTCTATTTATTAACTTTGTTAATAAATCCTTTACCTCATAAATTACCTGAACAATAACAAAGCTCAGAAGAGCGAATGAGTTAATATCCTTAGCTTAATTAGGAAAGTTTGAGAGTTTCTTTATTGTATTGACTCAACAGAAACTGAATTATCTAGGTCTCTACCTACACGTTTGCGTAGATTTTTTATAATTGACCAATTACAGTGTTTATCTCTTTTTCTTCCACTTAGTCGAGTTCAAAATTGAATCCTTACGCGTTTTAAAGGTATTGAAACCCTAAATCAGTGCTTTCCCAATCTCTAAGCATAAAAGCATACAAGAATCTATAATTTATTTATCAATACGTAACACTTTACGGGTTTATTTTAAAAAAAATCTTACTACAAAATAATATTGTTGAACACAACTTTAATCTTTCAAAATAATTTTTGACAAGTAAAATCATCTTTCAGAAAAATTAAAATGAAAAATGCTATCATTCATCCACATTTTGGAAAGCTTTCTTCAAAATCATAACCTTTTACTAACTCTAGTTCATGTAACGTTTAATAAACTGTTAGTTTTAATGCATAATTCAAAAAAGGAAGCTTACGTTGATAAAAACCATATGTGTTGATGTCCTACAGCGTCCACTAATTTTCAAAAGCTCCATAGAAACAGAAGTGATTGATTACAGTCCGTATATCGTAAATGTGAACGTTTCCATCCCTTTCAGATATCTCAAACACGTTATTCAATGTATTTTACGAGTTACTCCACTTGCATAAAAGAATGAATGTGTCGCAATTTGAATAATTCAATAAATCAACATGAGCTTATTGCAGCATGCGCAGTGTGATTATACACTAAATGTATATGATACTGCAAAGTCTAAATATAAAAAATACAAAATCACTACCGATTGTAGCTTAAAGTTACACATTAGTGTAGCATTGAAAGCCCTTCTCTCAACGCATAATTGTACCAATGAGTTTGACAACAAGATATTGATTAATTTCATACAAGCGATTTTAAATATGGTTATCCAGAAAACAACTCAAGCAATTTATGATTCTGTTTATTTTAATGCAATAATAGTATGTTACATAATGAGAGTGGTAAGTAACCTATTACGCATAAGTGTATTATTACGATCAAGAGCGAGAGAAGCGAATGAGTGTCGTAATATAAACGAGTGTGTAATAGGCATTGCCACCCGAGTTGCGTAATAAGCTTTTTCTACTTCTATATTTTATAAGAAGAGTCACCTGTAAGTAATACGGAACTACCACTTAATAAGTTTTTGATTACCTTTGAACGTTTTAACCACTTTGAACGATCCTATAAACGTATAAATCTTTGTACAAATATACTATAGGATTTTATGGTTCATTCCAATTCCCACATTAAACGTTGGAGCTAAAATTCAAACTACAAAAATTGGAACTATTAATCGGCTTGTACTGGCAATTAGGTGCTCTTACTACAACTAATAAATAGATCATATGTATACTATATGCTTCAAACCCATATTTATTTTTAAATTTCCTTACATCTTACACAATAGTTTACGAAAAAGTAAAAAGAAATATGGTTTGAAATATTTAGTACAAATATATTCTATTTATTAGTTGTAGGAAAATACCTACTTGTGAGTCAAAGCCAATTTGATCCTATTAATCCACAATCCACCTAAGCTATTACTATTGTTAAAAAGTGAAGGATATAATGAAATACCAGTTATCGATGGTGTCTGCGATTACTTGATATACTTCTACGTCTAGTGGATTAATGACGTTAGTGAAATAACGACTGGTTGTACAATTTGCCAATAACGTTTTAAAATAGAAAACGGAAACTTATCAAGTATCGAATGTGACATGTTTTAAAACTATGTAAATTTTACATGAAACGCTATATTTGATAACGCATTATGTGCTTTTTGTTACAGTTGATTTAGTGGGGTACTTAGTTAATAAAAATAGGTTATTAGATAATAACTTAGGATATGAACTAGTATATCAATGTGTTACAAGTTCGTTTAGCTTACGACTACTTATTTTGAAAAGATGAAAATAAACAAATTCTACATACTTGGATACATTAATTATTCATATTATTCCTTATACATTGTTTCTGAAACTTTGTTTTATTAATTGAATTATAACTAACTTTATAATAACTTCATAAATGAGGCAGATTCATATGCACAGCATTTATTAAAGAAGGTTTATTTAGAAATATTTTAATTGTAACGTAACATTATATTCATTACATTTAGATTACTTTACCTTGCGGACAATCATTGACAATTCCGTGTTCAATAAAGACTCAACTGCTACTACAATTTAGTATTGAATTTACTGAAAGTACCAGTCATGATTAGGAAGCTTTGTCAAAGACATCAAAATATGAATATGTATTTATGCCATTTACTTTAGTGGTAAAAATCATAGTCCATTATCGTAAACTGCCATAAATTTCAATTGTTAGAAATACAAAAATATGTCAATACTTCCTTTAATTCACAGATACTACTTAGTACTTTATCTAATTTTAACAGTATCGTCTACTAATCCTAGGATGGGCAGATTTTAGTTACTCATAATTTGCTTAAAATAATTTCAATAGGCTTGACCCTTCAGATATGCTCTAAACACACACTTGACCCAAACAACATTCTATAGTATATTTAGAAATCGAAAAATAAATATTTTCCATTAGTAGTAGTATTTACTTAAACTGGGCCTCCGAAGCCCGTGTAGAATTAGTTCCTGTAAAATCATTTACAAGGCTGATAGTTTTTATAATTTATCAAGCATTGCTGCGCGGAATTGTACGTGTCTGTGCAAGCTGAAATCTGCATTACTGCTGGATGTATAAAAGTAGGCGCAGATGATTTTCATTCGGCTGTAATAAATGTTACATTGAGTGAACTTGTGAAACACATATGATAATGGCGTCAGAAAAGTATGTGAAAATCGTGAAATTTGGTGACCGTGTCTATGAAGAAACAGTGTCGCAGTGGGCAGCTGAAAGTGATGATCTGCCTTCTGAAGAAAGTGATGTATCAGAAGCAGATAATGATGACACAGAAGACACAAATTTCGAATCGGTTTCTGACCAGTATTCTGGATCCAGTTCTGATGATGTTGACGATAATTCGGAGGATGATGTTGACGATTTTAATAATTCTGCAACGAGTGGTTGCAATGCTCCAAGTGGGCTGGATTGGAGTTTGGAACCTCTAATAAAAAATAAAATTTAGCCACACAACATTATTCGGCGTGCGTCAAGACTAGCAAGAAAACATATGGCTGCAACAGCAAAAGAAGCGTTTCAGTTATTTGTAATTCCAGTTATTCTACAAGAAATTGTAAACAGTACTAATTTAGAGGGGCAAAAGGAAAACCGTGAAAAGATGTAACTGTCGATGAATCTCTTGGTTTACTTCTTCATGCGGGAGTTGACAGAATCTGGGGTGTTCCTGCGAGAGAACTATTTTGTAGTGAATTATTATAAGTTTTTGTTATGAACGAATAAGTTCAAAGGTAAATATGTAATTAAAAATTATTATTAATTTTATTAAGTACATAAATAAAAAGTTTACCTCGAGTAGGATTTGAACCTACGTAGGTTCTAATCCTACTCGCATTTTACTACTTTTTATTTATGTATTTAATAAAATTAATAATAATTTTTAATTATTTTGTAGCGAATTTGGCAATCCTATATATCGAGCCACAATATTTGGAAGAAATACAAAGATTCGTCGGATTTAAAGGCAAAAAAAACCCGGAATGCGCCTTTGGAAACCCATAAGTTAACAAATGGTGTCCTACGTTTGGGATCTATTCATTCAGCAATGCAAAACCTGCGTCATACCGAACACTAATGTACCTATTGATAAACAAGTCGTTGGGTTTAGAGGTAGACGCAGATTCGTTCAATATATGCCAAGTAAACCGGCAAAATAGGGACCTAAAACAATTTGGATGTGTGAATCTAAGTCTGGTTATGCTCTGAATGGTTTAGTTTATGTCGATCGCCACCCCGGAGAACCTTCACATAAAAACCTGGAGCTTGAAATAGTACAAACCCTTATGCGTGGCATTCATAATTCTGGTCTCAATCTCACGATAGACAAGTGTTTCGACAGCAATTTATCTGTTGGATAAAAAGATTACTGCTGTGGGTACATTACGTCAGAATAAGCGTGACATTCCGAAAGAAATGAAAGCCTCAAAAGGCCGTGTAGTCTGCTCTTCATTGTTTTGCTTCCGAAGCAACAACAAACAAATGCGTAATTTTACTATGCAGCATGCACCACTACGCAATAGAGAAAGCCTGAAATTATCACTAATTATAATAAAAAAATAAAGGGCGGTGTTGACGTCATGGATCAAATCGTGCCGACATCCACGCGCAATAGTCAAGTAAACGATGGCCCATTACATTTTTCTTCAACATCATTGATGTTGCAACACTCAACGCATATATAGTCTTTACGAAGGAACATCTAAACTACAGCACAGAAGTGACCCACAAACGCATCTGTAATGACCATAGTATTAGAATGTGCACTAAATGTTTTTCTAATCCCTAAAAAAATTTTAAACTATAATGTTCACTTCCATATTTAATCTGACGTTTGTAATGTACGTATAAATAAAGTTTTACTTCAATAACTTTATTTCTATTCTGACTATACGTGATTTTATATAACGGATATCTGAAGGCTGGATTATGTAAACGCCAATATTTTATTGATTAAGTGTCCTAGGGTTAATAAAATAAAGTTTCATATCATCATCAATAAACAATAAATAAAGTGGGGCTAATTTGTATGTATGTATGTATATATATATATATATATATATATATATATATATATATATATATATATATATATATACATGTTGTGTATCAGGATTCCGCTGGTGTTGATAATGTTCTTCCAGGTTTTTTTCCCACTTTGTCTGCTCCATCACGGCATTTCGGCTGCACCAGCCATCTTCAGGTGATCCGTGCTCAACTTTTTGTGATTCGAACCAAACTAGTATCTTACTTGTTGCCCCGTGATATTTGAAGTTGAGGTATCACTTTTTCTTCGACTACGGCCGCTTTCACTACTTTCTCTCCTTTCTCTTTTCGTTTTCCCTTTCTACTTGTTTTGGCGGTGTTTCGTGTGGTAGCTGGTGCGTGGGTCTTTAGAAACGGCTTCCGGGTATTGAGTAACCTTTGTGCATCGTCCCATGTGTTCATACTAGACGTTCTTTTCTCTATTTCAACGGCTTCCCGAAATGTTCGGTATTTTATTTTGGATCTTGGTTAGTATCTTGACGTTATCGAAGTCTATTCTGTGTGTTCCTGTCTACTGTCTCACCAACATGTATATATATATATATATATATATATATATATATATATATATATATATATATATATTATATATATATATATATATATATATATATATATATATATATAGTGTGTGTGTAGTGTGTGTGTATAACGTAACAGTTCTAATTTTATTATGTAACCGTATTACGTAATGGAAGGTTTACACGTATAGTAGAGAAATTATCACATTGTTTTCCAATTTCGATTACTTCTTTGATGATCTAAGAAGTGGAATGTTTGATGTAGCCAGTATGTTCCTTGAGATGTACTTGACCCTTTACAATTTTTAAAATTCCGATTATTTTTGGCAGGTTTGAAAATAGGATCAATTTTATGTTTCCAGGGTATTCTGCTATACCAGTGCCTTTGAGTACGGTAAGTTGTTAAAGGACTTACTTATTCTGCCGCTGTAACTCCTTTGAAGGTGAATTGCATACCGAAATCAAGCGAGAGGGCGTGAGTATTGTAGAATATTGAAAAACTGAAATACTTCAGATACTCTTCGCTTACCAAATATTATCTTAAACCCGCTAATAATTATGTCATAAGATGTTTTCTAAGTGTACAATATCAAACACAAGTACTAACAGTTAAGATTATAATTATCAAATCTTTATACTGTAAAGGGACGCCGTCAGATATCCCGATTTTTTATTATTTTTAATTAATTTCCTATCATGATTAATTATTTGCTAAGTAAAATACCAGTACTGATTCACGGAATTTAGTAAGATAACGTGACGCGCTAAATGCACAGGTGCAAGCCATTATAAAAATTCGTAGAAGTTCTAGTAAAAGTTAAACAGATTTCATAACGTTGCATAAAATTGCACAATAATTAATCATGCATCCTCTCTCCAGACGTAAAATCCCAAAAACGTTTAAAAGTTTGTATACGTCAGAACATCTTCCACCAATACGGGCTTACGGAAGCTCACCAAAAAGTTTCGTAACCACCCTCGCGAATTCTATATAAAACGCGGCACGCGCTGCTGAAGAGGAGTCTTAAAGAAAAATCTTGAAGTCAGAAGTCTTAAGTCGTACACCTGAAGAAGAAAGAAATCCTTTTTCAATCTCATTCGGTACCAGAAGCTCTCTACGAGAAGCACGCTACCAGAAGAATTCGAATCGAAACCGTGTGCTATATCGTCGCGTTCGCGCCGACTGCTACCTGTTGTAAACCATCCGCTTGTAACCGCCGTCCGAGTAGAAATCGCGACTCCGCGACTTGATAGCATCACCGAAGTTAAAAGATTAGAGTTGCAGAGATCTAACGGTGAAAGTACGTAAGTTGAGATACCTGGTGATAGGGATATGCAGGGTTGTAAGCCCGACGTACTCTTCTGTTACTAGACGTACTCTTCTGTTACTAGACGTACTCTTCTGTTACTAGACGTACACACCTACACTGTGGAGTTTGAAGGGTAGTTGCCCGACATTCCATTTGACCGAACGAGATCCTATTGTTTAGTTTAACGGGTGGTTTGCCCAGGTTACTAACAAAGGAGATCCACCTATACACACCTACACTGTGGAGTTTGAAGGGTAGTTGCCCGACATTCCATTTGACCGACGGAGATCCTATTGTTTGGTATAACGGGTGGTTTGCCCAGATTACTAACGAAGGAAATCCACCTACACAAATTTACACGAACACTACAACACAACACACCTCGACAAACGTACCAGCGACCGCCAGATACCTGTAATTAAAACCTTGTCGGAAGATTAAGCTGAACACCTCGTTAACGCCGTTAATCCAGTAATATAGAAACGTAACCGTAAACACTAGACGTGTCCGTCAGTATTAAATCACCACCTATAAAGTAAACAAACCACCACCGCCGCCACCGTAAAAACGTAAGTTGCACCTTTGACAAGTACTAAGATTGTTACCCGTAAACCAGAAACTATCTGATAGTTTCTTGTGTTAAATAAGTCAAATCGTGATTGTTAGACGCGAAAAAAATTTACTTTAAAATAGAAAACGAAGGTTTTATATTTTAAAAACGGCCAACATAACAAAAAGCTTTTATTTTTTATTTTTTTGTTTAAATAAAAACCGGTATACTAAAATTAATCTAGTAAGAGGAAACAAATAATACGCCGCTACCGTACACCAGCTACCTAAATAAACAAAAAGCTTTCATTTATAAATTATACACTTATAACCGACCGCTTTAAAATATTGATTATTTCTTTAAAGGCAGAGTATTGAACTCAGTGTCTTATCGCGCACGTGTTTATACCGCGTTATCTGGCTACCTGCTTCTGTATTTTATACAGGGACATATTCAGGTAAAATTATTTATTTATTTCGGAAATTAACCAGTATAAATTGAAACAGTTCAAGGACGAAAACTAAAAGTCAAAACCCCAAACCTTCTATTAATGTTACATTACAGAAACTCCAGAGGACCACCTAACCGTTAGTACCTGGACGAAGGATGTCTACTTAATGATACCGAAGAGGGAGGTGGCGTTACCGTTACAATTTGGCACCCGAGAGCATGGGTCACAGTTCCGTACATTTACCTGTATCTATATCTTAGTTAAATAATTTAAATAACCATATAATATAGAAGTGTAATATAAATAGGAAATAAAGTTATATATATATATATATATATATATATATATATATATATATATATGAACCTTTGTAATCTATTTGTTCAACGTGTTGAGAGCCTGAATAACGAACCCCGATCCTTATTTTGCAAGTACAAAATTCCGACTGAGCTAGAAAAGGGAAAAGTGAGAATTATTCATTAGTAGTAATACACTCAACAGTCAAACCGCTAAGCCATCAGCGCGTTACAATACCAAATAAACCATACTTCAACTTCCTTAAAATATCTAATTCCTGTTTTTAAAACGAATGAAAGAAGCTGAAATGGGACTAAGATCACTAACTAAAGTTTATCGAGCTTTTCAAGTTCCTCAAAAATACTCTACGTTTCAAATGAAATGCACCACTTAGAAATAATAATGCTATGATTTTGAAATTTTGGCAAAATAATGTTTCAGTATCATATAGAAAACGATGGAAGTTTCAATAAAAAAGAACAAGTCATAATATACTTTGCATCACTTTGCAGTTATCAACAAGTTTTATTTATACATTTTAAGAAATCTAGTCGCTTACAGTCAATTTTTTGTTGTTTAATTGACACATTCATTCTGAAAAAATGCCCCCAGTTTCAGATTTTGACAGGGGTAGAATTATCGGTATGAAAGAAGCAGGTTTGTCATTTCGAAAAATCGGCAGCAGACTTAATCGAGACCACACCAAGGTAGCCCGCATTTGGTCTTCTTGGTCTGAAGAAGGCATTCAACGACCTCGTCTCAGTGGAATACCACCACGCAGGCCCAATGATCGTGAAGAACGACTTCTTAGGCGGATGGCCAAAAGAGATCGGTTTCAGTCAACAAGATCTGTTGCGGTGAACTGGACAGGAGCTGTTGATCGTCACCTATCAATGTCAACAATCTACAGGAGAATTAAGTCTTTTGGCTTACATTTGAAAGACGACCCACAGGCTTAACACCTGGAGTCATGGTTTGGGGCGCCACACGTGTTGGTGGAATATCTCCTCTTGTGTTCATTCTAGGCACATTAAGTGCTCAGCGTTAGATTGATAATGTTTTGGAGCCAGTGGTAGTACCGTTAATGCAGACGTTGCCAAATGGTATTTTGCAACAAGATAATGCTAGACCACATACTGCACATGTTACAAGAAGGATTCTGGATCAAGTGCAACTACCAGTATTGCCGTGGCCTGCGCCATCGCCAGATCTTTCGCCTATTGATCATGTATGGGACACCATGGGTCGAAGGCTAAGGCAACTACCAAGGCCCCCCAAACAACTTGGATGAATTACGACACCATCTCCAGGAGGATATAGACCATCTCGTAGAAAGCATACCGCGTAGAGTGAACGCCTGCATTGCTGTGCGTGGCGATGCTACACACTATTAACATTTTCTTGTTAAGTGTTAATATTTTGCCTTCAAAATTTCATCATCTTATACGTGTTAATAAAGCATTATTCTACCATAGTTTCAAGATCATAGTGTTATTATTTCTAAGTGGTGCATTTCATTTGAAACGTAGTGTATAACTAAGATAAGTGTAACGGTATTTCATCGGAAAATTCTCCGACCCCTATCAGACCCAGTCCTCCGACTACTCTACAATATTTACAACAAATACCTAATCCTAGCCCATTTCCCGATAGACTGGAAGTCGCTCTCCACCGTCATGATACCGAAACCCCATGCCGACCTAACCACACCCTCCTCCTATAGACCCATTTCCCTCCTGATTGCATCGGAAAATGCTTTGACCAAATTATCCAGGCGACTCAGGGACCATCTTGAATTCCTAACAGCCAATTCGGCTTCTGTCCCAACCGAACGGGCCACGATCCCTTGTTGAATCTGCTTACAGAAACCACCAGAGTATTCAATCATAAGCAATGCAATCTGACTGTGTTTGTGGACATTAAGCAAACATTTGACAGGATGTGCCACCCCGGTCCCCTATATAAGATCCGCAACCTCAACATACCCGACCCCTCCCCCAAACTCCTACTCTCGTACCTGAGTAATCGGTCAGTTCGAGTCAAAATAGGAAACACCTCCTATCCTTTTCAACATACAGCAGGTGTACCGCAAGGTTCTGCCTTAGCCCCAACCTTTTACACTATCTTCGTTTCCGACATTCCCGAAGTTACACAACCCGGGTGAAACTGCCTTATGGGTTGTAAATCGGAACGGCCTCCTACCTCATATTCAAAACCCTACGGAACTTTTCCAACTGGGCCAACCGGTGGAGATTCTCCGTCAATCCCACCAAAACACAAGCAATCCTCTTGCGACATCCTAACTACACCGAAGATACATTCCCAAAGCTAGCCGTCAGCAATGTTTCCCTCGCTCCAAATCAAACAAGGCTCCAACTCCAACCCGAAGTCTCCGACTTAGGAATCCTCTTCACTAAAACCCTTAACTGGCTCCCCGATGTACAAACAACAGTTAACAGGATAAGAAACCGAACAAAACTACTGGGCGCCCTCCGGGGTAGAATCAGAAGTTGCCACCCCAAAACACTACAACACACCTACAAAACATACACACGTCCTGTTATAGATTTCTGACCACCCATACACCAATCACATCTCCTGTATCGGTTCCTGTGAACGTAGAATACTCAGACACTCATACACAGGTTATCTTTCAGGTACACTAGCAATCTCACAATGCAACACGCAAACATACCACCAATCACACACAGAATACAGACATTACAAAGAAACTTCCGCGATACAATCTCAACCTACTCCCTACAACTACGGTTTTCCTCAATTCCCACGCAAAAACCCAAACTAAAATTCAAACACTCTGCCGCGATCGATTCTAACAAAACTCCGTGACCACTTCCCCGAGGAGAGAGTAGAATCCCTAGACAATACTCCATATACCCCCGGCATATCACGACCTCGCAACATACCGTCAAATCAATTGTAATTAAACACACACGGTGCACTACACCCAACTAAACAACGCGCGCACTTAAACCGATTAGCACAAATATTCAAATATATATAAATCTTTTTTTCTTTTCTTTAACACCAAAAATAACCACATCGCATAATCGTAAACTATACAATTACACTAAACAGCGCAACACCAACAAGAAAAAAATGACCAGGGCTGAAGAGGAGAAGGACTCCTGAACAGTCTACGCACAAGATATACATAAGCTAAAGTAAGTAAGTAACTAACTATAAGCATAAGCATACTAACAAAACAAAAAAAAAGAAAGAAAAGAAAAAAGACGGTATTTAGTCGTATGTAGATATCCCTTCCAATTGGAAAAGCTTTTAAAATCGATAATCTTAAATATTAATTAAAATGAAATTTTGCAATTTCATTTAATTTAAAGATGCACTGAAACAATTTATCACTTTTAGGGTCAATAGAACGCTCAACAAATTATACGGTGTAGCTGTAAAAACATTCAACTGAATTCAAGAGGGAGCTTTACTTAAGGAAATGATCTTGAGCAGCCCAGGTACTGTAACCATTAAAACCCAGCATACGATAAGCTATTAAAAAATAAAACACGTAATTTACACTTTTTACAAAGTGTATCTTGTTAAACGTGCTACTTAGCAACCTATGTTTACGTTTAAAAAATACACATCCCATGATACGTACATAAAGTGCAAACAAAATACACATCCCATGATACGTACATAAAGTGCAAACAAAGCAACTAGGGTTTCTGTATTGAGTAACGGAAATGCAATAACAATTCTGAAAATAGATATTTTATTCATAATTCTGGCAATCCAAATAAAAAACGGTATCCTGTATTGGTTAGATTGGCACACAACTTTAATCCAAGATCAGGTGAGGTAAAAGTTACAGTGACCTTTCCATAACAAAAGAAAATAATTGTGTTATGGCCATCTCTTATTTGTTTACTTAACTTCAACTATTGATGGATCACTTTCACATTAATTGCACTATATAATAAATACGAAATTAAGTTATTTCCGCAGTATTTACATGTAGTTACTCTTAAACACCTTAGTGCAATTCTTAATTGACAATCTTATGTTTCATTCGGAAGCTTAAAATTAGCTAATAATTTTTGGAAAACAAAGTCACGCATACTTACTTTGATTTAAATGTACAGATTGGTTTTCTGTGGTATAATTCCACAATATTTCAATAAGTGCTTATTGTTTACTTTTATTTTGTATATTTTAGGGGTATTCATTTTTAATAATCTTAATAACTTAGTCACTGTATAATTATGTGATTTTCATATTACTTGGTTATGAAGTCTAAACATTATTTTCATGTTTGATCATTTAACACGTACCGATTGCAACAGTTAAAATTTATAGATGTACAAAAGGAAGTAAACATATTTTTATTAAAACGAAAGGAGGTTAACCCGTAGCGTAAAGAAAACCAGAGACGTGCATGTAACAATTGTCGAATATTACAACACGACAAAAAAAAAAACCGAATAGGGTTACGCACACTACACATTAGCAATTTTGACTCTTGGTTAATTAACACTCAAAAGATTCGTAGATATTATGACGTATGTTGTAAATCATCTGCAATGTTTAGCGGGCACGTTTACTGCACCAGACATTTCAGTAGTTTTAGAATTTTTAACTAATATTTAGTAACGTATTGTTAATGTAACTGCTATTTAGTTAACTTACCTACTAAAAGAAAAGTTATTGTAATCGGTCAAATTTATCCGAGATTGGAAATATCTGTTTTGAGGTCATCTGAGTCAAAAAAAAGAGTGGTTTTTAAACAATTTCAAACATGTCTGTGTGTGTGTGTGTCTGTGGCGAGCGCGCTTGTGTGATGTGTCTGTGATGAATCTTTCAGAAGCGATATCTCAAAAACTTGAAAAGCGATATCATTCTATTGGTATAAATATGTAAGGTCTAAATGTTTAAACTCTAAGTGACTTTTGAACGTTATAGCGGTAAGAGGGGTAAGATTGGTAAATGTGATTTTTCTTTTGGCCACATTAAGTCAAAAACTCCAATCGACGACCTGTATACTGATATTTCAAGACCACTATTCATATCATTACGTACAAATTAACACCCTGTACCTAAACTTACCTACCAGAGGGCTAACTAGTGGCATCGAAGGTAGTCGATTCTTAGTCAAGGTAGAGGCGATGCAGGTCCTAAACAATGACGAAAGTGAAGCTAAAAGTTAAGAGCAAAGAGGGCATTCGTTAGAAATGATAAAAAGCAGCCCTATACCTGACTGTAGCATTAGTCACTTTCCTAGCTAAGTAGCCAATGTTAGTAAGGTTTGGACGGTATCTTCAAGAAACACTACGAGTAGGACGAAAAAGGTAATATATCATTTCTATTCTCAAATTCAAGTATACTTAATTAAAAAGGCAAAGGAACCCCAAGACTTAATGGTTAAATTAACCTTCTCTTGCATTAAAAGTAAAAACAGAAAAATCAGTGATTTAGATACCCTATAAATAAAAATCTATCAAAGGTATAAAAATGGATAACTCAAAGCTCCTGTTTAAGTTGCGAAGCGTCAACTTAACTAAAGGAACGGTTTGTAGTAATTATTTAAGTTTTCAGCAGTACGTTTATAAGCGAGGCAGTCAATAGAACATTGCCCTTAACAGATTAAACGTTTGTTTCTACACTAATAGGTTAATAAACGATTATAATAACACACATACAAAACAGCAAGGTTGAATGCATTCGCCCGCATAGTTTTCTATTTTCAAAAATCTAACCAAATTAAATAAAAGCTTGCACTGTAAAATTGACCTTCTCCGAAAGTACATATAAAGCTTATTAATCTTACAACTTAGTAATTCTAAAGTTATGGATTAAGTAACTATTCAAATTGTTGCGGAAATAAGGTAGGATACATATTTTTGTACATTAATATAGATTTAAATTGTTTGTATTTGAAAAAGTCAAGCATGCAGCACACAATCTGTCATAAAGCATAGAAATAATTAACTTAGCTTTTAGTCTCCAAAGGTAGTATTGATTATAGATCTTAAGGTTGTACAACATAATATCAGCGGATAGAATTGGATGTATCAGCACCAGACCAATTCCCTTAAGCGTAAAATTTTAGAAAAGGAACCAGTAGTCGTTTCGGAAGCTTTTAGAATTGTGATAATTGTCAGAAAAGATTCGATAACTAATGATGTCTGGTGCGAAATTCAAGGTTAGTTTAAACCCGTAAAATAGTTATATAAGCGCTTGCAAAAGTTAATGGTTACACTTTTGCCCCGACGAAATTACGATAAGGTATCTAAAAAGAGTATTGCGTTCCTACAACAAAAGCATTGGTTGAGAGAATTTATGTTCGCCGACGAAATAAATGATAGAAACTTTTCTTCTCGGAGGGTATGATTTTTCTAGTCCGCAAGATAGCTGTTGTGTTGATGGCTAAAAAAAGTCAGGACGTTTTATAACATAAAAGCGAGAACTCAAGGCTCACCGGAGATTCCATTTATAACAAAACCGCTGAAAGTCTATGAACTAATTAATTGCAATTAATTATTTCATCTAATGAGGAATAAATATAAAACCGGCAGCAGTCGACGTATACAATATCTAAAAAAAATTTAATATCCCTCGGGAATTAAAATGTCACCATTTTCAATCAAATTCAAAAAGAACGTTGAAATTGAACTTTGTACCGGTAGTTATCAACTGTAATACCAGTGACTTTAAATAAAAAAAATGAATGTTAAGTACCAGCGACATGGAACCATTTCAATAAAGAGAATTTATTTAATTTAGAAACAGTAATTAACAAGTGATCTTATCAGCTATCAAACTTAACTAACGTTACAGCATAAGTAACGAATGTAACCAGATGCCCAGAAGGTTCTTCTTTGAAGATAGTATGCAGTGCCTCTAGTAGCGTATTATACTTACATTGTCCAATGTTTACACAAATATCGTCACGTTATTGCATAATTGTATGAGATAATGCCTGATTTTAATACAATGAAGGTCTCTCGTCGTATTTACTATGTAATGGGGTATATTTAATATCTATCATCTATCTATCTTACCTATCTACTATATATATATATATATATATATATATATATATATATATATATCTTATTTGCTAGCAGTGGGGAACAAACTGCATGGTAAGTACTTTCAATTATCTAAAAAGAAAGCATCTACATAATCATTGTTTTTAAAAGTTACGTTGTATATCGACCACAACTGTTGTCAATGCTTCTAAAGTACCATATCCATTATTTATATCCAAACCGTTTTAAATTTTATTTATCGAGCCACCGCTCTTTTCTTACTTTAATCATACGTTTAAATGTTTTTAAGATACAGGATGGTAACGAGAATGGTCCGTAGGACCGCGATCTGAATATTTTAATGGTTGGAGGATATATAAGATAACAACTACCCCACATTCGCTTACGTCTGAATCTAACAGTATTATTAAGTTTTTCTAATAGAAGGTCTTTGTAACATCAGATTGTCTGCTAAGTATGGGATATATAACATTATCGTACCCAGAAGCCGTGGATTTGTCTGACATATAATCCAATTCCGCCCTTGAAATTAATTTTGCTCAAAAATGCATTGAATCAATATGCTGTGCCTCTTTGTTAATCGAAGAGGGTGCTGAAGGAGGTACAGTTTTGTAAAAAAAGGTTTCATTCCATTCTTCCCTGATAGGGTGTTTAATCCTATTATCCTTTCGAAACATTTTGCTATCAAATAGCTGCTTTTTTTATTTTGTGATTTTGAACATGTGATGTATTTTTTTAGGGTTGGACATGTTTTATAAGTGTGCGTTGTTTTATTTATTCGGTTTTTTATATGTACCAGCGCTCTTCCTTTCAGTCGAGTACTCTCCCTTTTTGAGTCTTGTGGAAAAATCCAGTGGCGCTCATAATACACCGTGATCAAAGTATTCCAGGAAATTAGTAATTTTTGTTGTTGTTAATTTTCGAGTACATTCATTGTATTGTTTCCAAAGTAGCATTCATCTGAAGCGATGCACATACTCCAACGCTTAATCATTCAAACACTTCATAGTCCGATGAAGGATGGCTTTCAATTCCTTCGTAGCATTTTATTTTATTTGATCTATATTTGAAAATCTCTTTCGACGAAGCGGAAACGTTTTGAGAACAGGAAAAAGTCACAGGGTGTCATATCCGGAGTATACGGTGTTTGTTGGATGTAATTTACTGCGTGTTTGGTGAAAGAATCGGCAGCAACGCGTATTTTGTGAGATAGTGTTATGGTGATGCACAATCCAGGAGTTGTTTTTCCATAATTCTAGTCGTTCTCAACGCACAGCATATCCCAAACGCTTTATTAGGACCAAGTAATACTCTTTACTGACCGTTTGACCGTTTGTCATGAACTCATAATGAACAACGTCTCAAAAATCAAAGGAAACTGTTAGCGTAACCTTGATTTTTGATCGTCTTTAATGCGCTTTCTTCTGTTTTTGTTAATTTTCATAGCGCCGCCTTTGAAATCATCTCTTGGTCCACTTCCTTTCGAAACTGTTTTTGAACGAGATTCAGGACTTTTGTAATAAGCCGTGCTGCAATTCCCAAGATATCCACCACAGTGTACTGCACCGATCCATGCGCAATGTTGAGTTCATCGGTTATCTCTCTGACGCCTGCATGATGATTTTCGAGCACGATTTCCTTAACGTTTTGGACGTTATCATCAGTTGCCGATGTCGAAGGGCGTCTACTACGAGATGCATCTTCAACTTCTTTGTTGCGTTTTTGAATACCGCATACGTGTTTTAGAGAAAGCAGAATCTCCAGAGGCTTTCTGTAGCATTTTCAATACATCTGCTCAAGAAATTTCGTTGGAAATACAAAAATTCAAACTCTTTATTCAATCTTTTTTCCATTTTGAAATACGATATAAATAGACGGCAAACAACTACAGATTGTTACGTGCAAATTTCCACTTTGTATCATAACTTACCGTAACAGAAAGAAGACAACTTTAGCGCCGCCGGCAGCTCAGTGACAGTAGAGAAATGGGATAGGTTCATACAGAGACGCAGGTGGTAGCTATACGTATTAAAGAGAATAGGGGGCGCCAGCTAGAATTAGCTAGAATATCCCTATAAACAAGTAGACTATTGTGTCGATAAATAACTTAAAGTTTGATGCACACAAAACAATAAGCCGCATCCCAAAAGCTTAAATCTAACTAATGGCACCCTTACATCTCCATGTAGCAAGCCACACAGAACTAGAATATACAAGCTATGTCATAAGATTAAGTAAATTTAATTTAGAAAAAGTAGAAAAAATTACAATACTGATGTGGATCTTCAAAGCTAGGTTATGGCTATGACCTAGCATTTAGTTAGACACCAAGAGGTGTAATTTATACATTTCCCAATCGTAGAGGCACATTAAAATATGATCATATTCTACATACAACATTTTAAGCAAAGCAACCAATAGCACATTGCTATGAAGAAATATTCATATAATTCTTAAAACCTACCAACCGCAGAGCTGGATTCATTCTGTTCTGAAGGTACAAACTGGCATTGTAGCCATTGACCCCAAAGTACACATAAAGCAAATTAACGTACAAGTGCAGTAACTACACTTCAAATTAATCAAAATATGTCTATACAATCTTATGGGATTAGTTGGCTCTAGTATGCAACAATTAAGTCATGAAGCGTAGATAATACAAAAACATATGTATAATCGGTAACTTAGCTTTCAATATCCAAGTGATATCTTCCAGGTTATCTACAAGATAACGTTTTTTAACCTTACACCGTAATTGACTTAATTGTTAGCAGTGTTACAGTGGCCGGCGTGTAAGAAGACGAGGAGCCGGCGCATCGCGAAGAACTACGGCGGTTGCCGATTATAATAAAAATACTAAGCAGTGGCGTATCACATTTGTATGTTTCATTATATGTATATTGGAAGAATGCGTATGAAGATGAATAATTCCTATATTTCTATTGGTGACGCGTTTTTTTTTAACATTTGGTTTTTCATGTTTGCATAATAGGCATCTATCCCTGAAAGTATGTAGGCATCTCTCCCATTTGTCTAATAGGTAATTTTGAATGTATTTTTAATATACACTAATAAAAATGAAATAATGAAAGCATTAGGTACCCATTAGAAAATTGTCTTAAAGACGATTAGAGGGGAAAAACATACTTATCTAGATAATAAATTTATGAGCAGTTAACATAATGACAGCAATTAGAGGTTTGATATATAAATATCCGGATTCTTGGTACATATGCATATTAGTTTTTGAAAATTGATTATACGGTGTCAACATTTACTGATTTGTAATCGGTTTTAAAAAATGTCTAAGTCTGGAAAAATCTTAAACGGTCAAACGTAAGAAATAGTACATAACGTATTTCAATACTTTTTAACACAAGAAGAAACCGAAACCTTACGGAGCATCAAGGAAAAAACTTCAAATGCAACAAAAGTATCAGTCACAACAATAGAACGAATCATAAAGGAAGCCAAGGAATCGTCCGCAAAAAATAATGGTACAATTATACTGAAATCTCCGGAGAAGAAGCGCCAAAAAGAAACATCCAGTTACGGATGTTGCAGAATATGATCTTAACATAATAAGACACATCATTTATAACTTCCATAAAACAGAAGAGAGTCGTGTGTGCGTTAAATCCTTACGACAGAAATTAATGGAAAATTTGAGTTGGAGTGGTTCAGAAAAATCGCTGAGAATAATCCTTAAAAAATTTAACTTTAAGCGGAGGAAAACAGTGGACAACAGAAGAATTTTAATAGAGAAAAGCGATATTCGAGAAAAAAGAATAGTGTACCTTCAAAACATTAAACGTTACCGTACTGAAAACACACCGATCGTCTTTTTGGATGAAAGCTATATTCACAGCGGGCATACCAGTTCACGAAGCTGAAATGACAACAGTAACGAAGGATTATTTGCTCCTATTTCAAAGGGCCAGCGAGTAATTATGGTTCACGCAGGGGGCGACATGGGTTTTACACCTAACTGTTTATTAACATTTCAATCTGGCATAAAGGTGGAGATTACCACGACGACATAAATGGTGTCAATTATGAAAAGTGGGTCAAAGAACGTCTTCTACCGAATTTGCCAAACAACTCCGTCATTGTTATTGGTAACGCCCCGTACCACAGTGTTCTACTAGATCCTGCACCAACGTCGAATAGTAGGAAAAGCGAAATGTTAGAGTGGTTACATAAAAAAGGAATTCAAGTTCCTGCGAACCTATATAAACCACAACTTTACAAAGTTGTACTAGAAAATAAAAATCGGTATAAGACATATAAATTTGACAAATTAATGAACGATCATGGACACATTGCGTTACGACTTCCGCCGTATCATCCGGATCTAAATCCCATAGAATTAATTTGGGCAAAGATAAAAAGCGAAGTAGCACAGAAAAACGTTACATTTAAGTTAAATGATGTCATGGAATTGGCCAACAGAGCATTTGAAACGACAACTAAAGAAGATTGGAAAAGCCGATGTAGTAAAGTAATTAATATAGAAGACAAATATCTTGAACAAATTTTGGATATAGAAACTGAGAAGTTAGTTATAAATATGGGTGAAGATAGTGACAGTGATTATCAGTTTAGTGATTTGAGTGACAGTGAAAATGAAACATTTTAGACAATATTATTTTAGTAATAGGTAGGTATCAATTATGTGTAATGTAATAACATATTGATTTTATTAATTTAATTATAGTATTACTTCCAGTATAGCTTTTAATTATAATAAATTGCGTATTTACATAATATATGGTTCTTTGAATTGCTTTTAATATACCATTAAAATATACATTATGCACCATGTGACGCCTCTGAGGTAAACGAACGCGGGAATTTGAACAACATCATAAAGTCGTCTTTCGCGCATAGGCGGGCTAGTCTTCTTACACGCCGGCCACTGTATGTTTAGATTATCGAACACCCACGCCCACACGCGGATGACAAGCGAGCACGAAAGTCCGTATATTAAATTCGTCTTAACACGGATTTGTCTCGTAATAAATTAGGCTAACAATTTATTCTTTGGCATCAAACACCTTTATTATCTTTATTATCTTGAAATGTTCACATCCTCTTCTACCTTAATGGTTGTGGTTATATACTTAAAGGTAAGCATTCACTGTTTATTGTTATTTTCAAGCATCGTTTTACATTTAATATACAGATATTTTTATTGTGGCTCTGACTGTAGTAAAATAACTGTATTATCAACACTTCTGTTTCCAAACCAAACAAAAATTGAAATACTTTAATAATTGTATTTGGTAACGTTGATCTTTTCCCACCGACGTTTACACAACGCCCCGTTGAACTAATTTTACTGGTATAGGTTCACAAACTTTAATTTTTTATTGTATTGTCACAAATTAGAGCAATGATAAGCAATGTTTTATTTTAGATAACGCACCATTTAAGTTTATCCTTGTTAGAAAGGTACTCCAAAGTGTGTGGAAAACATCAAGATACATTTATTATTATTGAAACCTTAGTTTGAAATGAGTTTTTAGTATTGGGCTAACCGTAGAAAAATACATTTATGTGTGGAATGTGTTTCTTGTAGAACATAAATAATAAAAAAGATAAATGAAAAACTGATTATAAAAGATGAGTGTCCAAACAACCGGTAATAGATGCCATAAAAATTAAATTTTGGCAGGCTTAAAGGTCAATATATTCTTTAGGGATAAAGTTCGCTACGTGATTGTTTTTCTACAACAAAAAAAAAAACATACAACAAAGTGAAAATATTTGAAAACGACAAATTGCGAAGGAGATACATACGATTTCTTTTATTATTTGTTCCAGGAAAATTGCGTGTTCCTTAATTTGAAAATATACTAACCGTCACTAGTACTAGGTTAACTTAAAGTAGCCACTACGTTTTTTGTATTTTAAGTACTCTACAAATACATTATTGGATGTGACATTCATTAAAAGACGTTCCTGACAGCAACCCTTGTCTACGACAGTTTTCTAGTTGCGTGACGGAATTTGAAAAACCTACCACCAATATTAACGCTGCTGTCCAATGCAGCATGTTAGCCGTTATTAGTTGTTTGCCAATTTTATAACACCTCTAACATCAACATTTTCATTTTTTTATTAGTCGAAAATATAAACGGTTAATTGAAACGTTACTGGAAACGATTGCTAATTAACAAATAAATTCAGTTTTGAATATTTACTTGATATAATTCCTATTTTTTGATAACAATAAATATTATTTACTATATTTATCCAGTTTTATTTTTAGCTCTAGAAAATGTCTGAAAAGAAAACTTGTTTATATGAGTGCGTTTAAAAATATTGGAAAACTCAATCTAAAAGTTACCCTGAAACATATGTAGATGTAAGCACTACTTAAGAAACCCCCACGCGACATAAAAAATATTGTCCCATAAAATTAAAATTTACGGGTTGTAGTAACATCCTTATCATAAAGTTTCAGAATTTACTTAATGACAGACAATTTTGTTTAATGGAAACTTTACTGTGGGAGAACGTATTACAACTGTGATGCCACGCTAACAATTTGCTTCACTTTCAACGCATTCTATAGATCTGTGTACTTCAAAATGTCTTACTTTATTATCTTTAAGTATGTATTTATAATCACTTATTGTTATATACTAGCATTCACCGGACAGCATTTTTTAGCCCTACTGTCAACTAACTCATGCTTGACATCTTTTAACTGCAAAAACTGCAATATATCGCTCTAACATACGAAGAATTTGACGCGTTACCCATGTTCGATACATGCGTGGTGACGTTACGGATGGCGATAGGGGTTTAGAAAGCTTCTTCCGCTGATCATTACTTGTTGGTTAAGGGTTACCTGTACATAACAAACAGATGAGGTACATAAACTATATTTGTAAATAGTTGTGAACTAGCTCTCCTCTGCTCACGTATACGCCAACATCTACTTAACACTGCTCATTTTTCTGGTAACAACCCTTATTTTGCAATATTGTTCTAGATTAGTTGTTGTTACCAGAGAAGTCTGTAAAGATTCTAAACCCTAACTTATCTAACACATTATTACACTACACTTTTACAGAACCCTAATCTTATAAGATGACACAAATATGGTATAAGTTAAACACTTAACCATTCATTCGGATTAATTCGCAATAATAATAATAATAATAATAATAATAATAATAATAATAGCCATCGCAGTAATTTGGCATAGAAATTGCCATAACAAATAATACGTAAAAATCAACTATTGTGTTTTAAAAACATATCGTTAATTCTGTAACAACGTTCTATGTAGAGAGCCACAGATTTAAATTTTCTACCACCTGTTTTTCTTTATTTCTAAGGGAAGAGCACTACATAGGGTGCCCATTTTGTTCCGTTCTTCTTTGCGGGTGTTGTGTCAAATACATCACAATAATAACGTAGTGAATCGTTCATTAATTATTATATTATACTGGATGGTCCAAAAAAGAGTGGCAACAAATTGTAAGGTCTTTTTAAATGGCACACCCTGCATATTATTACATTTTTGGATTCCTATGTAAATGTACTTTATGCTGATATTAGGTTTATTGGCTTATTAATAAGGGTCTTGAGATTAAAGACAAAAACGGTATTTACCTAAACAATGGGATTTTTAAAAATGGCTTATTTGTGGAATATACGATTTTAGTACAGCCTTTAATAAAGAACAACGTATTTAAATTTTAACTTAAAAAACTTTTTAAATGGAATTACATTTTTTTTTGTCGGAACTCGATTCAGATTTAAATTCTTTATCAGAGTGATACAAGGTTTGTGTATTATAAAATTAACTGCAACTGAGTTATTTTGAAAATTGCGAAAATTTTGTAGGAACTCGAGTTAAACCAATACAAAGTTTTAATTAGTATCAAATTTTGAGAAGGCTGTAATATAAAAATGTAGATCAACGTTTTTTATGATTAATTTCAGTGCATACTGCCCTATTGTAGCTTTAACATAAATTCCATTTATTATAAAATAAATTATATCAAAATCAAAAGTAGGCTGTGAACATTGTTGTTGTTTGTTACATTTGTTATGCCGCATTTGTAATATTGCTTTGAACTTAATTAATATTTTTTAGTTATCATCCTAGTAATTTATTTTGTTTCAATCATGAGTTATTCTTTACAAGAATTAACCTGTATGATACACTGTATTGGTGAAAGTGATGGAAGTTGCGTTCTTACAACCTGTTTATTCGCTCAAAGGTTTCCAAATGAAAAGACCACGTATTTCATTCCCTCCCCAACGGGGTGTGTGGGTTGCTTGAGCTTTCCAATTAGCCGCACATGGTGTGCGTATACGCAGTGACCATGTCGCTACATGTGTATGAGGAAAACCCCTTGAAAAAACCTCATACAGGATAGACGGTAACGGGAAGCGAACCCATAACCTCGGTAAATGAGAAAGAAGCCTTAACGGTAGTAGGAAATCCAAAAGTTGGTGTTAGAGAAATAGTAAAAGTTTAAACATTAACACTTGTGTTAATAAGTGTGTAACCCTTGAGTATACGCACTTTTGAGGGTCACGTTAGTGCACGCTCTCCAATTTTTAGGTTTTTTAACTTTCTGACTTGTTTCTGCTTCATTTAACTGTATTTCTGGTTATAAGCATTAATTTAAAACAAGAAGAAAGAATTTATTATTTATTACAAGAACTTATTACAGTATAATTGAATTTAAAAGAATTAAAAAGTAATAATATAAAACATTGATTTTTTACAATTAATTTTCTTCTTCTTCGACATTACTTCCGTTTTGACATTGAATTACATTTTATAGACATCGATAAGTGTTTTTATGTACGTGAATCTATGGCAGATGTCGCATTTGTTTATGGTCTTGTTATTTCAATGCGTTCCCGTTACCACAGTTTGCTTCACTAACGATTCGCTAAATCATTTTTGTGACAGATTTGACACATAATTCCACCACAGAAGGCCGCAGTACTCAAGTTGTTGCATTTATTTACCAGGGAGAAATAGTTATGATTGTTTATTTCAAATATGCAAGCTTTATGTATTATATATATATATATATATATATATATATATATATATATATATATATATATATATATATATATATATATATATATATATATATATATACATAGATACATACATACATATCGAAGGTAACTTATTGCCTCCGATGCGCTGCATTCTAGTTTCGCTACTATTC